>CM056379.1:111436101-111540140 GCA_029718625.1 Synaphobranchus kaupii | reverse complement strand
TTTTCTTCTGGTAATGAGCCAGTGGTGAAATGGAGGGAGGAAGGAGATGGAAGCAGTCAGTTTGGATCCTGACGTCTGTAATTCTGTCCCCGTTCGCACACAACGATGTGTGCCCTCTCTTTAAACCCGAATGAGGTCATCGTAGCTCGGGTGGTGGAGAGAGAGTGCGTTTATGTCCGCCAGAGGACAAGAGCGGTTATTATCGCAATGGGGCGCAATAAACAGAGCGGGTCGTCGACCCTCCGGAACTTTCCACCGTTTTCCGAAAATCCTCTCTCGATTAGCGAGTGTGTGTGTGTGTGTGACGAACGGAAAAACGTGTACGCATCGCAACGTTCTTGACTTTCCTTGGTGTCGTTGGCACGTCCCAAGTCATTTTACACAATTTCATGGTAGAATGGATGCCATTTTATTTTTTTATCTGCTTATGAGAGTATAGGGAAGTCCATGAAACGCTCAGTTCATTGCATTTCACCATTCATTTATGAACGGGACTAACAAGATGAGGCAGAAAAATGACTGTATCCTGAGCTGAAAAAAGATTTATTCACCACCTTTACACTACAAATGGAAATCTTGTGAAATTTTCCAGGGGACAGGTCTAGCATATGAACCCAAGTGAGTGTTTCAAAGAAGTGGTTTAGGGAAGGGAGATGTTTCCTTGAGCTAACTCCCTGGAACGTTTCCTCAAAACTAGTTAGTAATATTAAGCTAAAAAAGAGCTCATGAACAACAGATATCCAAAAGATGTTTTTATGCAAACACAAGGGTTTTTTTATTTATTTATAAAAATGAGCATACAAATATGACATTTTGAACAAAGAAACCATAACAATGACACTTATGACTGAGAGAGATCACTATGTTTTGCCACCAATATTTGTCAGGTCAAGTAGTAATAACAAGGGCCCAGAGTAATAAAATTTTTAATGTAAAAACATTGTTATACTTCATTTGAATTTGGCCTTCATAACACATTTACGACACATTTTACTCTAAAAATGAAATAATCCCATGAGCATGCATAAACATTGTGACCAAATTATAACAAGAGGCATAAGATTTTGAAGTTCATATTAACACTCTGGGGTCTAAGCCTATTTTCCCCATTTTTTGGTACCCTTGGATAGTTACTATTGCATATACAGTTGAAAAACATGAAATCTGTCTAGTGGTTAAAAATGAGTTTTAATGACTTCAACCTCAGTGTATAAACTTGTGTATAGACTTCAACTGTATGTAAGCCAATATGGCACTATCAGGTGTTCCATATCTTTTTTTCAACACAAACTGGTCCTGTGTGGTATTTTATCATAGATCCTTTTTAGGAGACTATATTTATGGCAAAATGACCCACAAAAGCATAAAATTTGCATTACAGAACAACCTTAGGATTTTCGTTCTCATTTCACAAATGGTATATAAATATATTTACAAAAGGATCTGCCTATAGTCTATCACCTTTGTGTAGGAAACGACGAGTAGCAAGGTAGCTTGCATCCCACTGCACGAAAAAATGCCTCCAATTGGCTTGTCGATATAGAAACCTCTGGTTGGTCTAGAAACACAGGGGCTGTACTAAAATATCAGGCGTCACATCATATGAAAACCATTTTTTATGATCGTAATTGTAATGTATGCAATGTATTTTTTATAACCATAACTGTAATGAGTCCTAACAACAGTTTTATGTAGGTTTATTTCTTATGTAGCATCCATAATACCTTCATGAGCACTACATACTACGTAATAAACTTTATAATGTATTATGTAGTGCTCAAGAAGGTATTATGGATGCTTCATAAGCCAAATGAAGTATCAATAAAAAACATAATAGATGCTCGACAATAAAATGCTTTATAAGCATTTATAAGAAACGTGAATAGGTTATCATGGCCTGATACAGGATTTCAAACGGTGGCGATTGTGAGTTATTAACCTGGGGGTGGGGGGTTGGAGACATTCATTAAGCCAGAGATGTTTCACAAACTTGTGCTGTTAAATGTGCACTAACCTGGCCGTCTAATACATTGCAAACACATCCAGTCTAACGCACGCACCCCAACATGAAACCGCTGAAATCATCGAGCCCGCTGTGAACCCCCTGCACTTCTTATCTTTTGCTCTGGAAATTACTATTATTTTTTTACTTTCAGAAGCCTTTTGAAAGTAAAGTTGGTAGCGATGTGGGCACTGACCCAAGCCTGCTCCAGGAAGCCGGAATCCACTGCAGCTCGCTGCGTAATAACGGGTAATTATTAACATCTTCTCCAAGCTTAACATACGCAACACAATGTAAGCTATGTTAACCAAGGAAGCAAGGTGTTCATTATATTCCCATATTCCCACCCTTCCAGGAAGAATATTTTCCCTGGGAAGGGAATTTGCTGACAGAGAGCAGTGGGGGTGGGGGCTAAGGACCATATTCTCTGTTTTAACTGGATTTGTTCAGCAGTGGGGAGGGAGTGGTGGTGAGGTCAGCCAGTTGCCTCCACGGACCATGTGACATTCCGTAGTACCAAGTTCAAAGAGCACCCCCCCCCCCCCCCTCTCTCTATCTCTCTTTTTTAGCTTTATCCCTCTATGACCAGTGGACAGGAATGTGAAACCCCCTCCCCTTCCTCCACCCGTCCTTTCCCAGTTGGGACCGGCCGTTCCCCTCGTTCTCTCCTTTAACGAGGTCCGAGGTGCATCCTCGTCATGAGAGATGGACGGACGGACGGACGGACGGACGGACAGCGCTGCCCCGCCATGCCCCCGCTCTGTTTTTGTATTTCTCGCAGGGAGAAAATAAAAACTAAAAATAACAAGGCCGGCCAAAAAAAAACACGGTGGTGATTTGTTATGTGTGACATCCAGCCATGTGAAGAATCCCCCAACCGCCCCCATCTGAGCTCATCAGCGGATACAGGGGGGGTTGGGGGGTTCAGAGTTCATGGGGGTTCATCTTAAACCCCCTCGGACTCGGGTGCCCCCCCCCCCCATCGCTCCGTTCCCCCACAGCGAGTTTTGGGTTTGCAGCATGTTGGATGGAAAGTTTAAGTACAGGGCGGATTTGAAAAAGAAAGTTTCTCCATTAACTCCTTAAAAGTAACTTTATGACCGTAAACCCCCCACGCCCCACTCCCCCCCCCCACACACACACCACACACTTTAAAGTGCTCTCCTTCAAGGGAAACACTGGGGCGAAGATGAGGTAGGCCGAGTGCTTTGGGCCTAAGGGGTTTAGTTGAAGTGCATTGTGGGAACAGGACAGGGCCTTAAGGGAAAGAGGGACAGACAGATAGGCTGCATGGAGAGCTTCTCATTTTGAGCTCTAAACGCTCTGATTTTCCCACCTTAAAGAGAAAAGTCTCTGCGGATCTGTGGGATGTGTGGGAGATCTTCACACGGACACAGACCTGGGTCAGACGTGTATTTGAAAAACTTTTAACTCTTTACTCTCGGTGGTAGTAAAAACTTGAGAACTGCACAACCCGTGAGAATTTTCAAGACAAAACGTACAAATAGCTGTGTTAGGAATATCAGTTAAGAAAATGTTTCTGTTCATATAAGTGGGAAAATCTGCATGTATTGCAGGTATTTTTAATGATTGTTTGCTGCAGGTTTTCAGTGAAGCGGAAAGCAGGGCGAAATGAAAGGCTGTAACAGAGCCAGGCCCATTTCCTCGATGAGATAATGAGTATCCATGAGGCATGGTGGACCTGATATGGGATCCTTTCAGTACAGGACGTACAGAGATATTGTTCGAAGGAGAGTTCAAATATGTTTGGGCTAGTCTTTTCTTCACAGGGTCAGAGGTCACGTGTGGGTGTGTGCATACGTGTGTGGGTGTGGGTGTGTGTGCATGTGTGCCTGTGTGTGCATGTGTGTGTCTGTGTGTATATGTGTGTGTGTGTGTGTGTGTGTGTGTGTGTGTGTGTGTGTGTGTGTGTGTGTGTGTGTGCTTGTGTGTGCCTATGTGTGAGTGTGTGTGTGTGGCCGGTCGATTAAGACACAGTGGCAGTTGTTTACTGTGAAAACAACTCATCACATTATCATGATCAATGCTACCATTGGGGTAGGGTTGCTGAGCTTATTTAGTTCTCTCTCTCTCCAACTCTATCTCTGTCCCTCTCTCTCCATATTTAAATAACTGCATGAGGCCCTTCCTTGGGAACGGAAAGATACGGACACACATCATCAGCCAAGATGGAGGCCGCCACAAACAGCGAAGGCGGGAGAGCCGCCTTCATTTTCTGGAAAAGTAAATAAACAGCGCTGAAGTGATGATTCATTAGATCGCAGTGATGCTATTTACCCGTAAAGATGGAAACCGCCGTGAATGAAATGGAAGATGATGAGGGGGTGGGATTTGCCGCACAGTCGTCGCCCTCTGTTTGGCGTTTTGGGGTGAAACCAGAGGGCTGTGTACCATCCGTGAGGAAAGAGCATTCCCGGACGGAGAAAATAAAATCACAGCGACATTTTTTTTTTCTGTTGCAACAGCGCTCCCTGGTGGTCACCCCCCATTACCCTCCTCTGACATGGTCTCTCTCTCTGTCTCTTTCTCTCTCTTTGTGGCCCACGCAGAGGTGCAGAGAGCAGGAACACAATATGATGCACTGTAAATTATTCTGAATCTGTGCATTTCGCCGCACTGATAATAAACACCGTCCTCGCGTTTTAATGCCACAAGCGGAAACACTCGCGCGCGGCACCGGCGATGGATGGTTGCCACGGAAACCCAATTGACTGTTTTCTTTTCAGGGTCCAGTCAAGGCAGAAAGACGGGAAGCCCAGAGACCCAGCGCCGGGGAAGGGGGAATGGGGGGGGCGCACGTATGGGGACGTCAGATAGCTTTTGAGCCTTAGAGAGACCGAAGGGTGATTTAGGGGGTGCGTTTTGCCTCTTTGTCCTCCATCTGTCATGGCTGGTGAACCCCCCCCCCCCCCCACCCCCTCGTACTCCCCATCATCCCGATGATAAGTGATGACATCACTGGAGTGCGCCACCCGGTCACGCTGGAGTTGATATTCCCCGCCTTTCAGCGACGCGCATCCAACATTTTGCTTCATGTAAATATTTTGCAAAGCGCTGAACAGTTTTTTTAAATTTATTTAACCACAGAAATGTTACTTACTATATATCTTTGGAAAGAACTGCATGATAGATAGAATACAGAGTACTCTCATTTCACAATGAACTTTACCTTTACTACGCTTACAGGATGAGAGGGATGCATCAGTGCATTTCTGCTACCTGGATGGCAGTACAGTATAATGGATGGGGAACAGTAACTTAGAGGTTGCAGGTTTTATTCCCAGGTAGGGCAGTACTGCTGTGTCCTCCAGCAAGAAATTTGTACCCTTCACTTCTTAACTGAACATTCTGATGCTGACGTAACAATCACTACTGGTAACTGATAGCAACGGAGTTCTAGAACACTGACATAGAATTTTGAAATTGTGACTTAGAAAAACATTCCAAAACATCGACTCTTCAAAGGGGTAAGTAGAATTATCTTGTGTTGTGTAGGAGGGCTACCAGGTATCAATGAGCAGAAGGGGCCTCTTGGAGAAAAAAAAACAACTCTTCCCCATATTCTAACGAATTGAGAGAGAGTGGGAGAGCAAGTGCGAAAGACTGAAGGAAAAAAACAGGGAGAAAGAGAGAGATTTAGGGAGAAAGGAGGAGCGATAAAGAGAGAGAGCAAGGGAGAAAGAACGAGAGGAAGAGGGGGATAAAGAGCGAACGAGCACGTACCTTCCTTGCACAGAGATAATCCAGGCGAACGCTGGAGAGCGGCCCCTTCGGATCTCCACGCCGCACGGCCATCGAATGGGAGGCGTCGCGTAACGACGGACCAGGAGAAAAGCACGGCTGTGAGGGCCCTGCTGGGGAAGAGCGGCTCGCGTGCTTTAGGCCCAGATTAGCCATTATGTGTAATAGAAGCCATTACTTTTTAATTGTGTCTCTGCAAAAAAGCGATTGCAGTGATTACTCTGCAGTTTTCCCCTCTCTTCTAACTGCCGAAGAGGAATAAAACAGGCCTCCTCTTAAAGACCGCAATCCTTTAGTGTCAAAGAAAGGATTACTGTGCACAAAAACTCACGATATAGTACTGCAAATAGAGACGTCTGACATTAGAGCATAAGAGATTGTGATGAGAACAGGCCATTTAGCTCGTCTAGGTTCACCATTTACTTAAAGACTAGAGAGTGTCCAGCACTCTGTGTCGAGCCTCGACCACCCCAAGGGTATCTGCCTCTTTCTACACCATATTAATATTATATTACCTTCTGTAAGTCACTTTGCCTAAAAGCATCTGTTAACTGCCCACATTGTAAATTCAAAATGCCCCAGCAAGCTGTTCCACACATTAGAATCAAGACCAGAAAGGTACACCGAACCTGTCGCCATGACAGCGTAGTCAGTCGTAGGTTTCTGGTAATACTGCGTGTTGAGCAGGTACGGTACTGACCGAGTACTGACCAATCCCCGTGGTCAAGCCCCATGTTAACATGAGTTTATGTAGTTATGTTTTTACTATGTTACACGTTAATATGAGTCTATGCAGTTATGTTTTTTACTATGTTACATACTGGGACACTGACCCTCTGCTGCAGCTAGCTTTAATTACCCCTCAGTGGAGATTATGGTCAAGCCCCATGTTAATATGTGGAAACATGTCAATACCTGATTAAAATGCAGTACTACCAAAACTGAGGAGAACAGTAACACTCGCAAATCCCCCCCCCCCCCCCCCCCCCCCCACCTTGCACAATAGCGTTATTCTCTGCCAGCTGATCCCGTCTCTCTGTTTATGGTAATTCACAAAGTTAAACTGGCACAGAAAGCGGTGTTATTGTAACACTTTGGAAGACTTGCAAATGTGTCTCATTAGTGGGGATTAAACCAGGTCCGTTGGAAATAAAGGTTGTACACTTACCTCTGCCGCGGTTCTGTATAAAGCGGGTTAACTCATATGCGGCACGAGCGCGTCGTTTCCCCCCCCCCCGGGGGGGATATAGAATGTCCGGGAAGAGGCCGCGCAACGTGATCCTTTACCTTATTGACATTCACGAAACATTTACAGAGGAGTTTATGAACCATTTATGAACATAAAAAGTGTCATTTAACCTGGGCTCTCATTAAATGTTCATGCGTTCCTTCACGGGCCGCGGGGAGTCGTGATGAAATATTAATCAGCCGTACGCCGAGCGAGATTCGCAAAACTTCCAGGCTCCTCTCTCTATCCGTGGCCCTTCACACCTGAAATGGGGGGGGGGGGGGGGGGGGGGCGGAGCAAACAGAGTGATGTCACAGGCAGACGTCTTTTGAGTGACACCGGGTCAATAATTGATGCTCCTTGGCCCGCCCTTCGCTGTCCGTTTAACCCTCGCGGCTGGTCATCAATTTTTCAGGCGCCACGGCTGGCGCAGGGTTACTCTAGATCAAAAGGTAAGGGGTCGGAGGTCAGCTCTGGGGCTGGTAGCATCATCCCAAATGTTAAATAGTTGGTCTTGCCCATGGCCTCTAGTGCCCTGCAGAAATTGAATCTCCAACGGCTAAATTTCTCTAAAAACCCCCCAATATTACGCTATGCTTGGAAAAGGAATCACGCGTACCGTACCTCTTGTGCTTCATACGCATGGCCCAACTGGTTGCCCTTATGGAAATGTAATATACTGCAGTATATTTTAAATATATTGTGAAGATAATTTTGATATATTTACTGCAGTGTATTCTTTTTCCATAGGGGCGTATTTTCCTGTAAAATAGATTAAGTTCAGTGTGAACCTGCCCCCCTCTCTCCCTCTCTCCCGTAGCCCTTGAGGAGCTGTAGTGTGTGATTGAGGATGGCCGAAATGGCTTTGCCACAGAACGGTTTGCCGCAACGGACACGGGCCGAGGAATGCCTCACTCATTCGCTCCCTCCCTATACACTACTTAGGGAAATCTACATAGAGCACTAGATAGGGATTCACTGGTGAAAGGAGGAGACGATTTCAGGTCACATAGCAACGCTCGCGACGCTTGCGTGACAGCGGGTCACCGGCTTGGTGAGAAAGCATGCAAGAAACGGTAAAAAAAAGTGTTCTTTTTTATTTTGAACAAGGGTTTTCTTGACTCGTAGATAGGTAAGTTAGGTAACTAAGTAGCTAGCTAGCTAATTAAGTTGCATTTTTTGCATTTTTCCAGCTAGCAATAATTGTTAAATTAAAAAATAGTTAACACATTGTAATATATTTAATCTATCGGTTTTATTAATATTTTGGTTATAAAGCCGACTAAACTGATTTAACATATTAAGTGAAACTTACATTTATATTTACATTTGTAGACCAGCGCAGGCTCAGCCGTCGCCATCTTGGCAAAAAAAATGTATCCGGTGATGTAGTGTACATCGTTTTTGTACCCTACATTTTGTGGTGCATTGTGGGGGATATTGAGTGAACTATTTAGGGTGTCGAATTTGATATTTTGAATTCGGACACTCTACAAAATGGCCGATACCCTAAATAGTGCACTATAAAGTGAATAGGGAACCATTCCAAACACAGCCCAAGTTGGCGGCCCTGTCTTTCGACACTTCCTGTTTGGGAGGCCACTGATTGTGTTGTCGGGGGGGTGGGGGGTAGCATCTCTTTCTCTTTTAGTCTCTCTCTCGTTCTCTCTGTCTCTCTCTCTCTCTCTGTCTCTTTCCATTTTTCTCTCCTTGTCTCTCTTTCTCTCTCTCCTTGTTTTTTGACTCCCATAACAGATTGAGGAGTAAATTGAGCTCTGTGTTAGGGGGCTGAGTTGAGGCTTGCTGGCCATGCGAGGGATCGCACTTGAGAGGCGAGAGGTGATAGATCTTTTTTATTTCTTTCCCCTTCAATTCAGGCTCAGTGTTCAGAAGGCTGGGTTATCAAACAGAGGCGCGTCTGCTCCCCAATGAGTGTGTGTGTGTGTGTGTGTGCGTGTGCGTGCACGTGTTTGTGTGTGTGTGTGTGTGTGTGTGTGTGTGTGTGTGTGTGCGTGCGTGCGTGTGTTTGTATCTGTGTTTCTGTGTTTGTGTCTGTGTCTATGCGTGTGTGTGCTTTGTGTGTGTGTGTGTGTGTGTGTGCACAGCAAAAATGTCAGTGTAAATTTAACACTGCTGGTGTACATGCAACACCTTAGGGTGTTTATATGAGTCCACTGACTCATATAAACACCCTGGGGTGTTAAATATACACAATTTTTGTTGTGTGTCTGTGTCTGTGTTTGTGTTTTATTTGTTGGCTTGGAGATTGCACGTTTAAATATGGGGACAAAAGACCGGTGTGGAGTTGCTTGAGATTGTTGTGTGACGTCACACAACTCATTGAGCTCATTGTGTTGAAAATGACTGAGACACTAAAGGTGGACCACCTAGTCTCGCAGAGTCAAACGTCAAGTCTCACAAGCGTACCAGCTATTCTTGCAATTAATTCATATGAAAATATTGGGGATGACATGTCTACCTTTCCCCCGTCCAACCCACAAACTTACGCGTACAAATTAATTCACACTTAGTTGATAGAACACTCAGGAATCACCTCAGAATACCCATAACTACTTTTAGGACTATAGGTTGAGTTCTGGTGACTGAAAAGACCATAACGTGGCTAACATCAGTATCGTGCTCCTCAAACCGTTGGGAGAGAGTATTGTAGCTCAGAGGACAGGGGTTATTGTCATTTCACAAGAGGCCCCTCTCTGCAGGAATAAAACATTTTAACATGGGGTGAAGATGATCACCCAGTACCATCCAGACTGGCATCCCTCTTGCATTATAAGGGTATAATTGCACCCAAACTGCGGTAGACTATTGTGCCGTACTCTATTATGGATTACGGCACCAGCAGAACTGTTCATTGTCACATCCCTGGTGTTTCCCTATTGTTGTTCAATACCTGTAAAACCCTTTAATCCATCCACTGTCATTTTTGTCCCTGTGAGGCCACTGTACAGCCCTAGCCTTTTTGCCTTAAGTCCAGAGCAGCACATCCAGGAGAAAGCGGCGATAATACCGTTTAGCGGGGAATAATTCCCGGGTCCCTGGGCGGAGGGCCTTACAAAGGGACCAGACATCGAGCTAAACGGTATTATCGTAATCTTCCATTTCTGGGCACTCCCTCACCAGCCAGACCACCATCGTGTGAGAGTTCATCTTAGCGTGATCCATCGTTCCCAAAGGCCTCTTATTAAAGCCAAATTCGCTCCCCGTTCGCGGGCGAATCGCTCTGCGAAGCACCAAACTGCCCAGTGCCACGCCCAGGTGTGAGATAGACACGTTGTACAACTGCCGTTATACCCTTGAGCAAGGTACTTAACCTGAATTGCTTCAGTATATATCCAGCTGTATAAATAGATAATATGTAAAAACATGATAAAAAAAAGCTGTGTAAGTCGCTCTGGATAAGAGCGTCTGCTAAATGCCTGTAATGTAATGTAATGTAATGTAATGTAACAGTATCTCTGGATTTTTGTTAAATGTAAAAACAGCATTGCGTTTAACACATAAATACCCAGACGCCCCAGCTTTAAATCACTGATTAGCATTTGAGTTGCATTTTGCTGCAGCTTGCTCGCAAAAAAAAAAAGTTATTGCTCGCAATGGTGAGTTCATCCTGGTTGGAAGACGCTAATTTAAGTGCTTTCAGCTGCGATGAGTCTTAGGTTCGTTTATATGGCAAGCTAGATGTTACATAGGACACCCAGGAATTTCCGTGTACAAGAAAGTGTGAGTGAATTTCACAAAAAACTTTTTGGACAAAATGTCACACCTTTCTGTTTGGGTCCAACAGGCCTATGTCACACTTGGGCATGATAGTGGGTTGCTTGGGGGAGCTCATTATCCTCCTAAGACCCAGTGTCCCCTGTAGGGTACATGGGTTTCTGGTCTTAATCTCAGTACCTTTTTATTCTACTTTGCTGAAACCTGTTGTTCAGTAAAGATAAAATAAATAATATTTTTGGAAATATTTTCACTGCTCATGCAATGCACATTGTGTTGTATTGTGTCAAAAAAATTTAAGTTAAACTTCAACTTTCTTCTGACGGGTTATGGAGGCTAGTATGCAGCCAGCATTACTTCTGCTTCCATAACTCTGAAAAGAAAGACTCGTCAGTACTTAAATTGAGTTTGAGAGACACTGGGATGAGTCTGCTGATGGTGTGTGTGTGTGTGTGTGTGTGTGTGTGTGTGTGTGTCAATGTGAAAGGGAGTCTGACCTTGCCTGAAGACGACGGGACCGCTAGAAGTTTCATTGACATTTCATGACATTTCATTTTCCAGAACCCACAGCCTAAACTTTTGACATGACATGCACATCAAAGGTTGTTTTTTGTTTCATATGTGGGGGGTGGAGGGGGAGGGGGGTGGTTGGCTGTGAATCTGTGACCCAGATTGCGCCAACGTTGTGCCAACGCAGCAAGTGAGCAGGCTTGGCTCCTCCACCTGTCTACAGGTAACAACCAGGCTGACATCACTGCTTCCTCTGAACTGAGCACAGCAAAGAGAAACATGGACACACACACATACACACACGCATGCACACGTGCACACACACACACACACACACACACACACACACACACGCATACACACACACACTCTCACACACGCGCGCACACACGCACACAAACACACGCATACACACACATGCACATACACACACGCGCACACACACACACACACACACACACACACACCATACACACGCATACAGACACACACACACACGCATGCACACACACGCACACACACATACGCACACAGTGGTTCATTTATGGTTTCACAGGAAAGGCTACAACACACCACTTCCCCATTAGCTTAGGACAAATGCACATTAAACTCTGCACTCTGTGCATCGGGAGAAAAAAGCAGATTACTGCTCAGAACTATTCAGGAACACGTATTTGGAGGAAAATAATTAGCGATGCGGTAAACAGCCGCGGACGTAAACGAAGAGGTGGGAAGGGACGCCGACACCGAGATATGGGGACGCCGGGCGAAATAGTAATTTTGCAATCAGCCCTGTGACGTTTTCTGGCGATTTCCTGTGGCGAGCGTTCCCGTCCCTCCCTGGAAAATGAGACTGACCTTCTCTGGACCTTCTCCGCCCCCCCCGCCCCCCCTGCCCCCCACCCCCCCGCAAATGAGGTTTGCGCGGTTGAGGATGAAGGTGCTGTGTGCACGTGTCACTGACATGTGTCACTGTCGGGGGCTTGACTGGGCCCCCCTCCGAGAAACTGTGACTCTGCTCCCCTTATTAAAAAACAGCTGCAGGGTCGAGGCCCGTTGGACTGCCCTTAAGAAAAGAGGGGGAGACCCCCCCCCCTCTCACCCCGCCCCCGATATGCCTGCTGCTGGTTCTGGGGAGTTGCAGGGTCAACTGGTTTTTGTTTTCAGAATTGCACAACCTGTCATAAGGCCAATGTGTTATAAACCTGCTATAACCCCGCCCCCCCCCCCCGCCATAACCAGTCATGACAGCGTATTACAGCTTATGACCAATGTCACAACACCCGCAATGTGTGTGGCAATCATTTTGAAACAGTTTTTGTACAGTTTTTGTACAGTCACTGCATGAATACTGATAATGTTATGATCAGTTATAAGCTGCACCACACTGTTATAACTCTGTTATAAACTCAGAAGTCTCCCCTGATCATTGGATGGACACATCAGGGAGGAGGATAATGCACTAAATTTTAATAGAATAGAATAACTTTTATTTTCCTGTGAGGGAACTTCAGTTGTAGTTGCCAGCAACCAAAAAAGACAAAAAGTCAGTGGGGCTGACCCACAAAACACAAACAGGCATATTAAATAAAGACATCAAAGTGAAGGCATGAGTGAAGTAAAATATGATTATGATTAAACTATTTTTATACTTACTATTATTAATAGTATTATGATCAAAATTATATTAAATTAAATTAACAGATTATTAATTATGATGAAAAATTGAGCATCAAAAGCAACAACAGTTCCTCATCCGCCCCCACTGTTTTGAGATGCCCTGCTTCATTAAACAGTCCCAACAACTGCAGGGACAAAGCTATGTCGGCAGATCCTCTCTTTACAAAGTCCTATAATAATACTAAAGGCTGGGTCTACTCTTCTACAAGGGCATTTTAAACCTTAATTCTTACCACCTCAGACGTTTTCGGCAAAATGTCATCTGTGGTAGATGCACTTGTATTAAATCAAAATTGACTATAAACAACAGCTTTGGTGTGACGACAGGACATTACATTTTGGCGATTGCTTCTCAAGTCTGCAATGGTGTTTAGACTGCATTTCTAATAGTGCTGGGAGACGGTGCTGAAATGAATCAGCCGATTCCTCTGTGTCACCTCCGGAAACGCCAGCTTTGGACACAAACACTTACCTCTTAATATGTCTGACCAGCCCAGCCGTACACACAGTTTGCTGCAGATAAACACAGCTCCGCTAGAATAACACCAAACCAACACGTCACAGAATAACACCAAACCAACACGTCACAGAATAACACCAAACCAACACGTCACAGAATAACACCAAACCAACACGTCAGCATTCAGTTAGAGACTCGGCAGGATTCAGTTTGAGACTCGGCAGGATTCAGTTTGAGACTCGGCAGGATTCAGTTTGAGACTCGGCAGGATTCAGTTTGAGACTCGGCAGGATTCAGTTTGAGACTCGGCAGGATTCAGTTTGAGACTCGGCAGGATTCAGTTTGAGACTCGGCAGGATTCAGTTTGAGACTCGGCAGGATTCAGTTTGAGACTCGGCAGGATTCAGTTTGAGACTCGGCAGGATTCAGTTTGAGACTCGGCAGCATTCAGTTTGAGACTCGGCAGGATTCAGTTTGAGACTCGGCAGCATTCAGTTTGAGACTCGGCAGGATTCAGTTTGAGACTCGGCAGCATTCAGTTTGAGACTCGGCAGGATTCAGTTTGAGACTCGGCAGCATTCAGTTTGAGACTCGGCAGGATTCAGTTTGAGACTCGGCAGCATTCAGTTTGAGACTCGGCAGGATTCAGTTTGAGACTCGGCAGCATTCAGTTTGAGACTCGGCAGGATTCAGTTTGAGACTCGGCAGGATTCAGTTTGAGACTCGGCAGCATTCAGTTAGAGACTCGGCAGGATTCAGTTTGAGACTCGGCAGCATTCAGTTTGAGACTCGGCAGGATTCAGTTTGAGACTCGGCAGCATTCAGTTTGAGACACGGCAGGATTCAGTTTGAGACTCGGCAGCATTCAGTTTGAGACTCGGCAGGATTGCCCAACGTCTGAGACTCAGACTCAAAGAGTCAAATACGAGTGATTGAAAACTGTCAAAAAAAATATCTGATACGTCTGTTTTTGTTCTGAATGCATGTGGAACAATCCCAGCGTATAAATCACAACATCATAAATAACAGGTCTGGCTTTGACTCCTCTCTCCTCTCCGGATTACAATCTGGAAGACGAGGAGACAGCCCTCCTCGCCAGAGGTTTTGAGTGAAGATTGCTAGAAACAGGAATCATGTTTTAAAAAAAATAAATAAAAAAAGTACTACTAAAAATGCCAAAGCACTCCAGGAAAGATTTAAGACTCATATCGCAGTCGCCTGCCGTTGTTTGAGGAAGCCATTTGCTGTTATGCTTGTAGTGCGTGGGAGGTTTAATTTCCTGGTTTCGGAAACGGATGCTTTGGGAGCCAGCTGTGGCCTGAATACCCAGCATGCATATCTCTCTGGCTTGCTTTAAATGCTCTTCTGTGTTGCCATGGAGATTATCTCACCCTCAGATCCATGCAAGGTATACTGGGAAGGCACTTGACATTGAAATGATGGAACAGGTATAGTCATGAATACGGAGAGAAGAGTTGGATTAAACAAACTCTTATGCAACAAAAACATATTGGCATATTTTTAAAAATATACACTAAATATTACATTTGAATAGATGGAGGAACTATATATGGAGCAAATATATTTTTTTCCACAGCATGCCAATATACGTTTGCTTTATCATACAAAGTGGCAATAATTAGTATACTTTCTTTGATGTCTTCAGCTGTATCTGCAGTTATAGTGGTAACAAGAACTCACCTACACAGTCGGTACCCAGGAAAATCTGAGTTTAGGAACAAGTTGTCTAAATTTTAGGCAGATTTGTAGCCGCTACAGGCAATAATCACAAGAGGATCAGCTTCCAACATGTGCAGAGTCTTAGAACTTCAACACACATTTCCTGCAGAAAACAAGGTCAAGTTATCTGACAACCTGTTGTTTTACACAAAGTTCACTTTCATTAAAAACATCTGTTTTGTCTTTTATCTTTTATCATATCCCCTTGAGACCCAGCAGCAAAAAAAGCACACGTATTTTAATTTATTGACAAAATACACGTGTCTTAGACGACACTTGCAGCTGCAAAAACATGTTGCAGTGAAAATATATATTTTTTTAAATAATTCAATCTATTTTAATTTAATGTCACTTGTAGTGTAGGTTTCAGCAGACTACAGAGGAACCACTACATGGTTCTTGAGATTAACCCTCATATTATGTTGACATTTTATGACGCCTTTTATGTTTGGGGTCAAATTGACCCTAAAAGTTTAAAATTTACACAAAAGTATTGTAATCGAAACATTTGACACTTTCTGTTTCACCTTTTGCATGTCTGCGTTGACAACCCTTTTATCCCTAAATATTAAAAATCTGTGATGAAACATCTCGTTTTTTAGCCTGAGGTAAATGAAAGCTTGTAAAGTTTAAAACATCTATGGGAAAGTACCACCAGAATCACCCACAAAAAAACTTTTTTCTTGCATGTTCTACAGCTAGCCACAGATGACCCCACACAACACCTTTGTATACAGAGTTGGTACAGGACATAACATAATGTTTATTGCGTGTTTACTATTTAATCCCAACAAATTTGGAAAAGTCATACAGTGTAAAGATGGGAAAAATAAGGTTAACTGGTTTTTAAGAGACGTCAAACATGAATTACCAGGTTTTAAGAGGATAAGCCAGAGAGGGGTCTATGCTCAGGGCTTTAAGATCATGCCTTTGTCCAAATCTCACATCCTGTCAACACTGAGAGCTCATCACCCCGAAGGGACCCTCTTTTATATTGTGTGTGCAGTCCTACACACTGTAGTAGTAATACAATCGTATGATGTAACAATCATCCTGGTCGTTGTAGCTCATATTTCACACACTGCAGCGTAACATAGAAAGCATTTTTAGGCCTGTCTCGTCAGCGTGTCGTAGGTTTCCAAGGCGAGCCCTTCTTTTTTAATCGAGCGTCAAATTAATCTCCGAGATGACCTCTTCACCTATTAAGCCTCCGTCCGATTGGAAGAAATCCCCCCCCCCCCCCCCGCAACCTCTGCTGTGGATGTAAACAAGCCTCCCTCTCTGTGACAAAGCAACGTCACCTCCGAAGGAAAAGAGCCGACGTGTGCTCCGGTGCACCTGGAAAATAAAAGAAGGAACAAAATAAAGTTTTTTTTGGAGAGCTCACGGAACCAAGTCCGTTTCTATGGCGATCGTGAAAGGGATGACACGCTCAGGGCCGAGGCCCAGTGTCAGAACTCCTGCGCTAATCTACGTGGTCTGCATCTGAAACAAGGCGTCGGGTCACCGGCACTTCCCACAATGCATTGTGGCTGTGTGACCCCCCCTTAGCCGGAACGCGGTCTCATACCTGACGGCTCCGTGCCTGGAGAGTCCGTCGGCTTTGCTTGTCAGTTGGCAGCATTAAGGTAATTGCTAACCTAGCACCTAATTACTAATGTCCACCACCTTTCTAACAAGATTTTTGAAAAATATAAAGCTCATTCTTGGTGTAGATGGAACAGGGAGCGACTAACACTAATCTCAGACATCCTGCCAACAAACTAAAATGTGCAAATGACACTGTGGGATATAGAGAATGAACCACTGCTAACGGTGCTAACCTAGCGTCAGTCCAATCCTAAACTAATGAAGTTCCATGGGCGTTCCATTCAACTCCATGGCAACAGTGCTAGCCTCTCTTTGGAGATTCTGCAGCCATTCACGAGATCATTGCTTATATGTAAATTCATATTTATTTTATGTAAAAAGACTAATAATAAAACGAGGCACATATTTCATATACGTATTTGCCAGATCTGCTTTTATTCAATAATATTTATCACCTCACCAGACATGCCCAGGTTTTTATGAGGATAAAAGTTATAAGGTTTAAAGGCGATGCGTCAATGTTGGATGACACCCAGGCCATTATAATCACAACAGGGGCCATTTTGTAAAGTTGTTGCCGTCTTTAACATCAAATACCATCAGGATCTGCACAGCTTCTGGTTACCATCTCTCTAAGCAATGCTACCTGACTTTCCATCAACTTTAGCAGTACAGTAAATGTTTATGCATGTGCCCGTTTGTATTTAAACAGGTCAGGGTGGTCCAGATGGGCCGACAGGTCTGGGTGAAGTAAGGTGGGTCTGATGAGAATGTGTGAGCCGGTGCATATGTGTGGGTGGGGCCCATGGGGACAGCCAATCACAGGTAGAGGAGCCGTAGAGGGAGCCAATCACAGTGAGAAGAGTGATGGAGGGAGCCAATCACTGTAAGAGGAGTAATAGAAGGAGCCAATCACAGTAAGAGGAGTAATAGAGGGAGCCAATCACAGTAAGAGGAGTCATAGATGGAGCCAATCACAGTAAGAGGAGTCATAGATGCAGGCATGTGTCATGTTTTTTCCCCTGGCAAAAAAGCACCACATGACATCCACATATACATATTTTTATTATTTTAAAAATAGTTTTAAACAAGGAAAGTAACTTTCATGCTTTTCCAAATGTTTCCCAGGATGCATTGAGGAGTCGGGAGCTGTTGATACTGGTCTGACGCCAAGATCCCTCCAACTAAAGAAAGACATACAGCGTGTACAACTGTGCAGGGAATGTCTCTCCCATCTAGGACTGCTTTTAACCAGCCTTATCTTTCCGCCTTGAGCACTTCAAAGGGAAAGTGATATCTCTGAGCAACGAGGAGATGGAAGTGGCCTTAAACCCTTTGAAGATTAGGTTTATTTGGAATGTTTTTTTTAAGTTTTTTTTTATTGTAAGTCAGTGTTCTAGAACTCCATTGCTTTCAGTTACCAGTAGTGATTGGTACATCGGCATTAGAATGTTCAGTTAAGAACATTCTAACTGCATATTTTGTGACCTTACACCGTAAAGGGTTAAACAGTCTTCCAAATATATGCTGGATGTGTGAGGCTCAGCTGATTGTGTTAAATCTCACAGAGCCTCACATGATCAGGCCAAGTGGATGCTATTTCGGCTGGAGACGATCGCTGAAGGGGAAAATAAATAAATAAAGAAGCTTCTGGCAAGCCGACAGTAAAGTGGAGCGGTGAGCTGATAAAAGCACCCCCAAAACGCACTTGGCAGCTGAGGAAAAAAAAAAAAAAGACCAAAGGATGCCAGTTATGGCAGGGTTTTAAAATTCTGCCCCTCTGTCTGGGTTCAGCTTTTATAAACACCCTCTTTCATCACCCCCAGCTTCCTCTCTCAAAGCTTACCGGTAATCACAACAGCAGGCCAAAACACAAATAAAATCCTTTTACCAGCCAGTTCCATTAATTCCTCTTCATGTTATCTTGCTCAGTGTAGCAATGAAAGGAAATTACAGAAATATTTACAAATCTAAACAGGCTGCAGAGTGTTGCCTTTTGAGGTGCTAAATATCCTATAAAAACTTAAATATTCTAAATGATATAGGCCAATACATAATTATATACTAAACAACATACTAAAACTAGAATGTTGTGCACATAATAATGATAACTGTATTTATATAGCACCTTTCCAGCACAGAGCACAAAGTCCTTTACAGTGAGTAAAATCAACAATAAATAATAATAAGCACACAGTAAATGACAATAAAATATACAATAAAATTAATAATACAAATAATAAATATAAGTAATAAAATAATGAATAAAAGATGACAATAAAAATAAAAAACACAAGTTAAAACAAGTATTTCAACAAAGCTAAACGGTTACAAAAGCAGTATGTACAGTTGAAGTCGGAAGTTTACATACACTTAGGTTGAAGATATGAAAACCTATTTTTAACCACTCCACAGATTTCATGTTAGCAAACTCTACTTTCATGTTAGCAAACTCTCAAATCTACTTTGTGCAAGACTAACTGACTTGCCAACACTATAGTTTGCTAACATGAAATCTGTGGAGTGGTTGAAAATAGGTTTTAACGACTTCAATCTTAGTGCAGGTAAACTTCCGACTTCAACTGTATGCATGAGAAACCTTGTCCTTTCATGAACTCTAAGGTGTATTTATGGGAGCGCTTGCCGTACAGGAACACTGTTATTCCTGTAAGGTGTATTTACCTGAACGCTTGCCGTACACTGTTATCCCTTGGCAGATGATCCATGATTGACGAATGATCCATGATTGTCGTTCATATTGATCTGGGCCTTTCCTTCAGTAATGAACGGCAGCGGGAAGGTCTTTCCTCTGCCTGAGGGAACGCCAGCAGGGTGATGAGAAACAAAAGTGACGCTAAGTGATTTGAAACTTGAAGAGCTTGTCCCATTTGATGTTTTTAAATCACCGATGAAGGATTCTGAGGCAAAGTCAATGGCCTGTCTGTGTTTTAATGAGACTTTTCTCCGTTTTTTTTTATGATCGTGATTTTACAATTTTGTTGTTTGTCGTCCGTTTGAAACTTTTGTAAAATGACTTGCGCTGCTGCCTGTCGTGGCTAGGTCACTCTCTCTAAAAGAGCTTTGCAGCCTCAATGAGTCTTCGTGGTGAAAGGTTAAATAAAAATGAGATAACAGCTGTTGATGAGTGTCTGTAAAAGCTGTGAGTCTGCTAAATGCCCATAATGTAAATGTGTCCTTCAGCCCATGTTGTGTACAGTCCACTCATCGCGCGTTACACAGCAACATGGATGCCCAACGCATTTTTTTTCTTAACATTGCTTAACATTTCTTAACGTTGCCTTTAAGCTAGTGAGCAGTCACAGAACTCGTCATTGCGTACGGTAAATGCTACACAAACACACAAAAAACGCATAACAGACCCATAGAATTGTCATCACCTTTAAACCTTATAACGAGCGTGGCTTAAACATGTAACGTAGCAAACTGAATTCATGGCTTACGAGGCCATTTTATAAAATGGCGCTAACATGGGAGTAGCTACAGTTCTTTAGTACGGTGTCATGACACCCATCTGCCTCGGGGTGGCACTGTTGAGCGTGGGTACCTCGAAACGCTAAAACTTGTTCAAAGGCAGTTGCTCCCAAGTGTACTTCAAATGACGACCCATCGCTTCCAGCTCTGAGCTTGCACAGTGCACTCTCTCTTCCACAGAAGAATGTATTCCCGAACAGCGCCGCCTCCACATGCACTAGGCCACCTTGTATCCACCAGCTACTACGCAGTTTTGATCTTTTGTGTTACCCACCCCCCCCCCCCCCCCCAGAGTGGCCTGCAGGCTAGCGGCTGGTTGCCTCCCACCGTTCGCCCACGCTCCCTCGCTAGCGGAAGGCTGCGCTACGTCTACGCCACCGCACGCATCGATTTCCCCCCTGCTAGCGCTCGCTGTGGAGGTAAAGGCTCACAGAGAGAGAGAGAGAGAGAGAGAGAGAGAGAGAGAGAGAGAGAGAGAGAGAGAGAGAAAACACAGGTCCGGTTTTTCGCGTGGTTTGCAGTGATTTGACTTCCAAAACCTACGGCGCTGCTTTTGAAGAACAACTCGTGGATGTTTTTTTTTTGTGTGATTGTTCTTTAAAAAAAAAAAAAAAAAATTCTGAAACCATAAATGTAACAAAGCAGCGCCGTCTGTTTCTGACCGTATATATTTTCTTACACAGGAATACAAACCGCATGATTTTTTTTTCGATGACATGAAGCAGAGGATGCTTATATTTACATTAAATATCGTTTCACATACATTTCCATCACAGTTTTTTCACCCTCCTCAAGGCATTCACCCTCACAGAGGAAAAATAAGATTTACTTCATAAAAGGGGTTCTCTCCAGATCCCATATCTAATTAACTTGGTAAACATAATAATTGGCTAGCACAATCTGACTGCTTATCAGATGCAGCAAAGAACGTCTTCTGGACACTTCTGGTGCTTTGAATAAATTAATTCCCTCTCCTCTCCGTCACTTTTTGAAACTACGATTTTCAGCGAATCAGATGTGTCCCCGTCCCCTGGAGTTTCTTCATCCTTGTGGCTATACCAGGGGTGTGCAATGGCAGCCATGTCTATTTCCGGGTTTCACGCCAACCCCTTCTCTTAATTATTTAACGAGTCCCAACTCGTTAAATGTAATGGAAGAGGTGAGGTTAGCTAAAGTGCTAAATTCTGACTTCCTTGGGAGCTAAATGCTAAACTGTAATGTAATGCAAGAGGTGATGTTAGCTAAAGCGCTCAATGCTAATGTGTAATGTAATGCAAGAGGTGAGGTTAGCTAAAGCGCTCAATGCTAATATGTAATGTAATGTCATGGGAATGGTGAGGTTAGCGTAGCTCACCTCCTTGGGAGCTACAAACGTAAATGCTAAAGTGTAACGTAATGCAAGAGGTGAGGTTAGCTAAAGTGCTAAATGCTCACCTCCTTGGGTGCTAAATGCTAAAGTATGAAGTAATGGAAATGGTGAGGTTAGCATAGCTCTCCCCTTGGGAGTCGGCGCTGGTATGGTTAGGGGGGTTGAATCACCGCATCAGCGCCTGGATTGGATGTATACCATCCAAGAGACCTGTGGTTGTCAGAGCATCTTTCAAAAGGGAGGGACGGAAGTGGTGAAGAGGATATATTTTAATCTTATATTTGATCTCCACACCTGTCAGGAGCAGAAGTGCACAAATCTTTTTTTTTGCAATCCGTCAGCTGATAAAGCGCTTGGTGGCGGGAGGGGTCTGGTCCGTGCGCGGGGGTTCAAATCAGGGCATTTTCTCCCCGAGCCCGTCGAGGCCCACGAGCAGGAGAGAAATGAGTCGTGACAGCCTCAATGCGCCTGCCGGATGAGAGTACAAAAGGCGAGAGCAGCGGAGGGTAATATCTCCCGTAGATCGCCTACCCACACAAACGAGGTGACAAAACCGCCGGTGTGCGCCGAGGGAGCTGTCAGTCGCCACGGCGAACACAAAAGCGTTTTTTTTTGTCACCGCTGTTAAAGGTGGCATTAAGCAGAGTCACGAGCGGGCATCGGCGGCTCGCTCGCGTGCAGTATCCATTGTTGCTCTGTGAAAAGGGCCTATCGTTGACTGACAGGAGCTTTCCAATCACACATTTTACCTCCTAAACAACTTGCTCAATTTCGATCGGCGGCATTTATTGTATTTTGACATTATTTGTGTTCTGGGTGAACCTCAATTTTTTGCTCTCTGTATAAGGTTGAGGTCCCGCTTACTGAACTGCAGTGTGCTCAATAGGTCTCTCTAAAAAAAAGTCTTAATTTATGCTAATTTACCAACAGACCATCCATCAATTTAAAAAGGCATCGGACCAAACGTTCATTATTAAGGGCATCAGATTCATTAGCAAGCAGCAGAAGGCTTTTAGAAAAACTAATTACATTGCATTGTTAGTATAATTAATTGTTTATACCCAAGTTAATCACAAATATGTCTATGGACGTAATGCTGCGGTAGAAGTGAACTGAACCTGTCTTTCTGACTGTTGTAATTGAGCTGCAGAAAAGTGTTTGTTTTTCCCCTGAGGAAAGCAAACCCATATGAAAATTCATTTTCCAATATTAATACTTTTTCCTCATGCAGGAAATATTATTTTGGTTTATATTTGTGTGTATGTGTGTGTCTGAGAAGAAAAAATTACCTTAATTCATGTTCCTACATCTTGGTCTGTTTTCCACATGAAAATCCACCAACCTCATCTTCCCAGCTCCGCTCTGGGCTCGTTTGCTTTGGTCTGCTCCTCCTCCATCTTAGATGGCAGCACTGTAGATGGCACACTTCTGAGACATTACCTCATCTGGACCGCTGCACCACAGCCAAGCATGAACTCAGGTCATTACCGCGATGACCGCATAGCTGGACTGCTAGTGGAGAACGGGAAAGGCCCGGGGAAGGCTCGCCAAGCCCGCCCACCCCCTCCCTCCCCCCCTCACCGTTTTCGGCCTCGCTACCTGGCGGTGTTGCCCATTGTCTACTGGGCTCACGGACAACCAGCTCGGGTTAACAGGCATTACTCACGATCTTGAACCATCATTCATGAACGATGAGAGAACCCGATGAAGCACATTGTTTCCAGGGCGAACGACGTGCTGTTAAAAATGGGGTACAAAATGCCAGCACGCTTTTAAAAGCAAAAGTTGCGCAACTTTGTTTGATGTGTTTTCAAAAGAGCACGATTGAGCGGACCCAGCAACTGACATTTTAAGTGTTTAAACTTGTTTCTATGAACCCAACCCACACCCTGAGCTAGCCAGAGGAGGATTGGCTCCCGTCTCTGAGTCTGGTTCCTCCCAAGGTTTCTTCCTACATGCCATCCAGGGAGTATTTACTTGCCACTGCCTTTGGCTTGCTTTGTGGGGGGTTAGGCCAAGGTATGCTGGGAAGCCGCCCATAGAGTTCTGTGTATTCCATAGTTTTAGTTGGAGTTTAATTGGGGGGGGAAAAAATCCACGTTGTGTTAGGTAGCAATTCATTAAAGTGTATGAATGTTTCGTTACAGATGACCTCATTCTTTGGAGAATTTTCCACTTTGGAGGAAAGGAGAATTTTATTAGTCATAAATAAACATAAATAAGATTCAACGAAATGTAGCCTTGGTCTTGGAGTGAACGTTTTACTGGCTCAGTTTTTTTTATTTAATTTTTTTTAATAGAAGGAAATTAATCACTGAGGTCAACATTTCTCCACGATACAGTGGTTCCCATGGCATCAGACTCTTTTAATTTCTTTCTCATTGCTATGCTGCTATCTCACGTATTACCATCACGTACCACACACTGAACAAAACAATGAAGAATGCCTTTAGGTTGATGTATAGCTGATCTAATTACTTTTAGGATCTGGTCCAAATGTTGGAGAAAGCATTTATTTTCTTACCTTCCTGGAAAAAAAAGTCATCCCGTTAGATGGAGCCTTAACGAGGGCCCCTGGCTATTCTGTGCCAAGTCAAACCCAGCGAGAGAGGACAATGTATTAATTACTGCCCTGCGTAAGAGCTGGCTCTCAAATCAAGTCTCGCATCTGCTCAATAGTTCTGATTGAATTAGTTCATAAACAGAGCCAGTCTTTCTTTCTGCGCGTGAGTGTGTGTGTTTTTGTTTTGCTCTCTGTAAGAGCGATAGAGCGGGTGTGTGAAGCGAGAGATGCCGAGCTCAATAGCGGGGTTTCAGCGTGCCAGGAAGTGCAGAAACCTCTGCCAGGAATTCACCGCGGCTCTTTGCTTTGTACGCTATTGCATTCAAAACACGACCGTTGTTTAAAAAAAAAAAAAAAAAACGTGGTTGCCTTGGTTTTTTTCCCCAACCTTTTCTTCTCTCGCTGCCCCCCCCCCCCACCCCCCACTTTCACCGTCCCAAACTGTCCTGGGAGGGGATTGTGGAGCGCTGTTTAAAATGAAATAGAGACGCTGCTCGTTACTGCAAAAAAAATAAAAAGATTTATTTACGTGTCTGTGGCTGAGATTAACATCGCTCCTGGTCTCATTGTCGGTTTAATTCTCCCAAGAGGCGGTCTGTTTATTGCGAACGCCGGGGCCGTGATTCTCTGAAAAGATTCTATTTGCAGTCCCTCGTGCGCCCGGCGTGATTGTGTTGGCAGCCGGGGTAATGCGAGAAAATATAAACTGCCTCGTCGCCTTATCCAGTTTGTTAACTCAAAATGTGACTACCTGGGAAGGCGTTCCATCAAAGGAAGCCAGTGTGAGTCTGTGAGAAGATTACAAGCCAGGGGTAGAATCTGGTTGTTCCATACCAAAGCATTTTAAAATGGGCCTTGTAATGGCTATTGGCTTGCTTGTTAGCTACTGGGTTCTTTTTTTAAATGGTTATTCAGGGAAAATGTAATTTAACTCGCATCATAGCTCAATCAAGTCGTCACATCACTTATTGCCTCACCGCATCTCAGGTTTTTAACTCTAAATCAAATTTGAAGTCAAATCAAATTCATCTCAGATTCCGGCCTTATGTGTGACAGTTAAGGCATTTAATTGGTAGGTAAAACCGTCCACTCGGCTTTCAGGGAGCAACCGCAGGTGTCCATTAAGAAGCGCTTAAAAATAAAATCACTTTTCGGCAGGGTGTCTCTGAGATAAGACGGCCCTTTGTGACTGAAATGTGAAACAGAGGAGAGATGGGGCGACTCGGGGAGAGGACGGTCCGCGCATGCTGATCTCCACCGGAATGTGCCGTGCATCACAATCACGACGAGCCACTCTTTACAGGCCAGTCCAGCCGCTCATAAACTCTATTTTTTACAGAGGAAAAGGTGGCAGACAGAATTTAAAACCAAACGGGATCGAAATTTGGACTCGGGAGCCGCGTCGACCAAATAAATGACCTCATGGTGCCTGAAGCTTAAAATGAAGCCAAGCGGACTGAAAGCTCCCGGCCAGACTTTGAGAACCTCCCTGTCTCCTGCAGCAGCAACCTCAAAATTAATTATTTTAAAATACTTTTAATTAATCATGTAGACCACCAGTGAAATCCCGGCAGAAATACAGTCCGTAGTATTAAAAGAAAAATCTTTAGTATTTATATCAACATTGAGAACGAAGTTCACCTTTTAAACCGTACGAGTTTAATGTTTCGGTTGGTAACCAAACGTTTAGTTCGAAAATTCTCAAAGTGGGATGACCCCCCCTTCCATAGTTCTGTCCCTCTATATCAGGGCCGTCCAGTCATCTGAAAAGGGTCGCCAGTGTGGGTGCAGTTGGTGTAGTGCTGGGCTAAAACTAAAAACCTGCCCCCGTTTTCAGATAAGTTTGCTCACCCGCTGCTCTCCATAGAGATAATTTGGAGGGGTTTTATGCTGGGCATTTTGAGGCTGGCGCAGGGCACGGTCATCGTGGCCCTTTTGAACAATGGGTGGCATTGTAGTATAATGGTTAGTGACCGTTTTGCTCTATGAGTGGCCGTGTCCTGTGACGGCTGCCTGCTAATTTCAGCTCTGTGTAAGCGGCCTGACTCGGCAGGTCTTGGCTGGCAGCACAATTAAACATATATCCGCCAGCCGCTATCGACCTGTCAGGGTTCCATTAGCGGCGCGTTCTCAGGTCGTAACTCTTTCCTGGGCTGGCGAAACGTTGCGTGTTGCACTCAAGGACACAGGGGTGGGGGCGGGGCGGGGGGGGAGGGGGGGCCATTACCGCCAATAAGTGTGTGACAGCTAACCCGTTCCTACCGGGCGACTCAACGTTCTCACAACGATCCCCGCAACTTTATTTTAACGTCACTGGTGTCGCTCGCGTTGTAGGAACATAACAATAACGTTGTGGGAATATTGTCTGGGGGGGGTTACACAGCTTCAAACAACAGGGATTCTCACCAATGTGAACTGTGTGTGTGGGGAAACCCAGAGAAGCAGCGTGGAGCCGAGGCCTGTGCAGCGTGGAGCCGAGGCCTGTGCAGCTTGGAGCCGAGGCCTGTGCAGCGTGGAGCCGAGGCCTGTGCAGCGTGGAGCCCAGGCCTGTGCAGCTTGGAGCCGAGGCCTGTGCAGCGTGGAGCCCAGGCCTGTGCAGCTTGGAGCCGAGGCCTGTGCAGCGTGGAGCCCAGACCTGTGCAGCGTGGAGCCCAGGCATGTGCAGCTTGGAGCCGAGGCCTGTGCAGCGTGGAGCCGAGGCCTGTGCAGCGTGGAGCCCAGGCCTGTGCAGCGTGGAGCCCAGGCCTGTGCATTATTGCTTGGCACAGGATGCCTGTCGATACGATCGACCTTGAGATGGAGCTGTATCGGGTCAAAAGGGTGAGCGATTTGGATGCGCGATGGAGACGCATCGTGAAATGTTGCCAATTCATTCTGTTTTTCCAATGCTGTGTCCTCTAAATATAAAGTTTATGTGTTTCCTTGTGCATCCTTAATGTATACGTCCTCTCTCCCTCTCTCAATATGCGAAAGCAATAAAAAAGTATATGTTTTACCATATATTGTGATGTGTTGCAATACACTTTCCCAGTCATGACTATATTTTATTGGATTATATTGCCACATATTCCTTTCCCGTATGGCTCTGTGCCATTCGAAATAACAGCAGAATCTGTGGTGAACACAGAGTACTGTCCACCGCCGCCCCCCGACAACAGTCCACTTAGAAAAAAGAAGAAAAAAAACAATGAAAATGCAACTAGCGGCATGATCAATACCCTGGAAAGATAGGGTTTCATTCTGCTCAGAACAGGTTGTTCCAGCTGAATCGCATACTGACTTGTTGTCCAAAATGGGGGTGACAACATTTTGGCATCTGCTGATGACCATTATGAATGGACCATAATGGGATACAGATGGAAGATGAAGTAAGATATAATTTGCATCCGGAAGAGAGAGAGATGCAGGAGAATGCTAATATCAGATTAAACAGCCATTAAAAATAAATAAATAAATAAATCCATGTTTGCTAAAATTTTAACTGTATGGGCAATATCTAATGATAAGCATTTTTAAATATGTTTCCCTCTAAACAAAAGATATAATGACTTTCATTATTGCAGTTATGTAAATGTAATTCTGTCATAATTTACTGGACTTAATATACAAGCACTCTTAAAGTCACAAGGCTATGTTCACAAGATCTCAGTGGGAAACTTTATTTATTTATTGATTTATTTGTTTGTCTCTCTCTCTATCCAGAATATCCAGACAGGTTTGAGATAGCTGCAGTTTGGGGGTCACCCAAAGAGGGCCTGTAGAAGTGTATAGCCAGTGGGCGGAGTCTAAGATTGGCGATTAGCCGCTAGCCGCAGTACTGCAACGTGGCTACAATCCATAGACTAGGATACTTTTGATTACTACTAAGGTGTCTTCAATGTGGGCATTCCCAAAGTGTACAAGCCATGGTAACTTCAGAGGAAGTGGAAGGAATTATTTTCCTTTAATCCACTGCTCTGTCCGTATCCGAGCCCTATCTACTGCATCCTGTGTACTGTGTACTAGCAGCCTGTGTGTTTACTGTATACTGTTTAGTATGTGCTCTATGCTAAAAATATCCTCCATACTATTTTCCAACCGTACTGTGGAAGTGTCGTAAGACGTCCCACCCTTGCGTGGCGGCCATGTCACGTGTTGTTTTTGTTGTTGTTGAAGGAAAACGTCAGCGAAGCTGCGCCTCATTTTTAAAGCAAAGCTGCACGTCATATTTATGCGACCAAAATGTTTGTGTACTTCTTTGGTTAAACTGGATCTTAGTGCACTTGAGTCCCCTGGGTATTAGGTAACTGATGCAGGGTGTAGGGCAGGGGTGTCTGGGTATTAGGTAACTGATGCAGGGTGTAGGGCAGGGGTGTCAATTTAAATTCCCAGGGGCTGCAGAGTCTGTGGGTTTTTTGTGGTTTCCTTTCAATCAGCTGCCAATTAAGGCCTTGAGAACAAAGGGCCTCATTTATCATTCATGCGTACATTCATTCGGTCCAGTGGCTAATTGGATTTGTCTGGGCCACGCCCACTGGTGGAGAGCACACGCACCTGGGTTGTGTTACCTAATCAGCCCAGGTGCGTAAAGGTGCGCTTGTCTCCACGGTTACGGGGCCGAGACCGGGAGCACAGGCTAGGCGAGAGCTCCGAAATGCCAACGTGAAACGGGCCTGGCTGGACCTGGCTGGACCTGGCTGGACCTGGCTGGACCTGGCTGGACCTGGCTGGACCTGGCTGGACCTGGCTGGACCAGCTGAAAAGCTGTCTGCATAGCATCGCGGAGTTTGCGTTGTTTTAGTTTATTGTGTTCGCCCGGATCCTGTGGGGGAGAAGGGTGAAGGGAATGGGTTCTCTCTCTCTCTCTCTCCATCTGGGAATGTAGGGGCTGCGTCCAAATATTCTTCACTCCCCCACCTCCTTTCCTCCACTCGTCTCCTACCTGGAAACATGCAAAACTGTCTGTACGTTTCAAGTGCAAGTAGTTGCATGTACAGTATACCTGACATTGCGGTTCGCATTGGGACAATTAATATTTACATTACAGGTATTTAGCAGACGCTCTTATCCAGAGCGACTTACACAACTTTTTAGCATTTTTTTTTATTTTTTTACATATTATCCATTTATACAGCTGGATATATACTGAAGTGATTCAGGTTAAGTACCTTGCTCAAGGGTACAACGGCAGTGTCCTACCTGGGAATCGAACCTGCAACCTTTCGGTTCCAAGGCCAGTTCCTTAACCATTATACTACACTGTCGCCCTATTTAACAATTAATATGTAATCAGCAACATTAGATATGATTTAGGACACAAAGATCGGTTTCCGGGGCACGCAGGAGAGGAGGTGGTAGTGGAGGAGAGGAGGTGGTAGTGGAGGAAGGGAGGAGAGGAGGTGGTAGTGGAGGAAAGGAGGAGAGGAGGTGGTAGTGGAGGAAAGGAGGAGAGGAGGTGGTAGTGGAGGAAGGGAGGAGAGGAGGTGGTAGTGGAGGAGAGGAGGTGGTAGTGGAGGAAGGGAGGAGAGGAGGTGGTAGTGGAGGAAGGGAGGAGAGGAGGTGGTAGTGGAGGAAGGGAGGAAAGGAGGTGGTAGTGGAGGAAAGGAGGAGAGGAGGTGGTAGTGGAAGAGAGGTGGTAGTGGAGGAAAGGAGGAGAGGAGGTGGTAGTGGAAGAGAGGAGGTGGTAGTGGAGGAAAGGAGGAGAGGAGGTGGTAGTGGAGGAAGGGAGGAGAGGAGGTGGTAGTGGAGGAAGGGAGGGTGCATTTTTTGAGTATTGGGACACACCTAGAACTACCGCATCGCCCTCCCAGTGGTGTGTCCCAGCAAGGCTATAAGATGTAAATTCCTGGTCTTGCTGTGTCTCCCATGGTACAAGCTGCAGAGAAACTTACTATTCTGAGCTGAATGGGAATCAATGGGATTTTTTCCCCCCAACTTGTCACCAGTCAGCTATTTTACACTGAGTGAGCCATATTTATTTTTTGGAATAATTGATTTATAATGCCTAAGTGGCCAAAAAAAGTATTCAGATGAAAATGCAAATGTGACATTCAGTCAATTTTGTGAAAAAAATCATTTTGTATGACACTACCCTATCCACATGGCGCATCATCATGCATATTTATGAGGCTTTGACATTTGTTTGGGAAGTTACCTTGGCAGAATAGATTATTGAATTTGTTCACGCTGTCAAATTTTCATTTGTGAGCATGAAGAAATTCAACCAACAAGTAGACTAGCTAACTTTCAAGCAAACTCTCAAGATCACAGAGAGTAGTTTATAACGGCATTCTGACTGAACATTCATGTAAATATTCACGTTAAGATCGTTTGATCTTAACACATGTCGATGAAGTTCATTGATGGACTAAAATCTGACAACAATTTGCAGTCATCATTATACATACATTATATACATACATTATAACGTCACTAGTTTCTCCTCCAACTTTGACTGAGTCGAATAGTCAAGAAAATCCAATCCTGAGATCAATCCTATCTACTCCGAAAGAGTTAACAGTTAAATAGATTGGCTTTAAAGAAATGTAATAAAAATATGAAGTAGAAAAAGTAAAGAAGACTCTGTTGATGTACCAACCACCTGCTGTTCCAGTATGAAATTGACAGCCCTGTAACAGATATTACCATAATTAATTCACACCATAATTTATACACAATCCAACACATGTAATCTTTTCATGGAGGTCCTGTAAACCTGAGGAATTTTAATGGGAATATCTCATCCATGCCAAATTCATATAACACTTATAACTTGTTTTTTAAGATGGAGTCGGAAAGTTTAAAACACTGGTTTGATTGCTTTTTATAAAATCAAAACGCGTCAAAAATTAACACCTTTGATCCGTGTTTTCGAGTGGGTTGCTCCTTTGCCTATGTTAATTTTTAATTTCCTAAACCTCTTTTAATGGTTACTAGTGTATATATGCAGTTTCCTGTAGTTTGATCATGTTTCCACCGCAAGGGGAGACCTGCTTTAGATACGGTACCCCCGGGGAGAACATTACGGTGTTGTTCAGATTGACAGCCAGAGTCCATTTCTGACAGTACTTCCCTCATGTAATTTGACAGACAATAAAACATGGGTAGGCAACAGAAATGTCCCTAGCTTTTGCTCCATCAAACCCACAACTACATAAATGTATTCATTATCAGGTTTAATGAACACAGGTGACCATGTGCTGGAGGCACTCGGCGCTCCACCACTCAGACTATGAATATTAAGCCTCAGACTCTTTAAAATCCATCAAACTCATGCAGTCAAGCTCAGATGGACAACAACCAGAAACGTCATGGACACTCCAAGCACAGGTTTACCCACCACTGTGGTAGAACAACAACAATAATAATAATAATAATAATAATAATAATAATGAACATAATAATAATTTATAAAAGGAAAGGTCTTCCTGCTACAGAGATGCAATCACATCCAGGAGTGTGCATATATTGGTAATAAGAAAAATTGCTATGAAAACTAGCCTGTGGCTAACGTTCGGTAAATAATCTTGGATAGGTGTGATTATGGAAATGAGGCCATAAACTGAAGGTTGCAAGCTTGGTGCCCAAGGCCAGTCGCTGGATTGCTGTTCGTGGGCACTGTAATATATCTGAATTTATATTCAGTAAAAATACCCCGAGCCCATTAATGGATGGATGACATGTAAAATGGAAAGTCATTTCACTCTGCTTGAATGAGTGCAACTGCTTAGCAATGGCTTTTATGGCTGAGTGGCAGAGGAGCAAAATATAAATGCATATCTAAACACAGCATTTATATGTTAGGAAATATTTGGTAGATTGGGCAGTCTATCCACTGTATATATTAGTAGAATTTATGTTACATTATAGAGGAAAAGATTCAACTTAAATCTGTCAAAGCAGCCAAATTAGCTATACTGTTTCAAAAATGGACGGTATGTTTTGACACAAATAAATGAGATGTTAAATCCCTTTTCTAGATTTTGTCCTTTGACATATATTACGTTTTCCATGAAAGAGACACGCAAAGACACCCCCCCCCCCCCCCCCCCCCCCCCAATAACTAATAGAGGAGAAGTTGAAATAGCACGGAGAATGGCAGCCTTGGAAGCCTATTTTGGAGCTGCTGAAGTTAAAATTAAGATGAAAGTGAGAGTCCCACGGTCCCTGAGGTTTCAGAACTGTTGTCTTCTGTCTTCTGCTCTTCTGTTTATAAAACCTCATAACTACACAGAACTGAAGTAGGTCAGAAGCTCCGGTACATACCGCCAAGTAAAGAGGTAAAGAAGAAATCTCCTTGGTAGAGGACAGATTTGTTTTGTTCTATATTTATTGTTATTATTGTTTTCATTCTCTTAGATTTTCCCCGTTTTCTCCAAATTTGGTAGCCAATTGTACCCTAGAACGATTCAATTCCCTGTGTAGCAACCGTCCGCCATGTCCACTTCAGGGCTGACTCCTCATGCTCCTGACCGTGATTCCAACTCAGCATGGAGGCCGTTATGTGCGTGACGATTTTCTCCCCCACCCCCGGAGCGGCTGCCCAATTTTGCCGCTAACCTCAAGGCATACTCGGATCTGGCAGGACCAGGGTATTTAATTGTTTTTTTTTAAATAATGCTGTTCTTTAAAATCAATGTATTACACATAATATTATCACAAGCTAAGTACGGTCCCTGAAGAAAAAAAACAACAAAACTGGTGCTTTCATTAGCTTGTACATGTTGTTTACACAGTGAAGACATGGGTAAAAGGTTACGTACGTTAACGCTAGAATATGATAACACCCCCATACAGCAGAGCTTAGACACGTCCGTTAGCGCTAGGATATGATAAAACCCCCATACAGCGGTGTTTAGACACGTACATTAGCGCTAGTATATGCTAAGACCCCCCATACAGTGGAGCTTAGACATGCACGTTCGTGCTAGGATATGATAACACCCCCATACAGCGGAGCTTAGACATGCACGTTCGTGCTAGGATATAATACCCCCATACAGTGGAGCTTAGATGTGTACGTTAGCGCGAGGATATGACAACACCCCAGTAGAAGAAAAAGTTTGCAATTAACTCATTTAGCTGGGGACATTGGTATTATAGCCCCCAGCGGGCTAATTATATCTCTTGTTGTGTTGGTGGGCCAGTCAGAACACACACATATGTGTTTGTGTGTAGCTACTGTGTGCATGTACATGTATGTGTGTGTACTGTGTGCGCATGTTGTGTGTGTGTGTGTGTGTGTGTGTGTGTGTGTGTGCATTTTCTGACAGAACCGCTTTGGGATCCTGTACACCTGATGACACTGTTTCCATTTTGGGTGATCGCCCCAACTGAAAGAGGTGCTATCTCCCTGCCTGCCTGCCTGCCTGCCCAACACAACCCTCTCCCCTCTCCAATGGCCGGCAGGTGAGAATAGCACAGGTAGAGCACAGCAGAAGGGTGTCTCTAACACAGGAATTGAAGCAGATGGAGACAGCTTTCACGCACCTGCTCTTATGACGTAGTTGTAGTGGTACCTGGGCTGTGTCTGAATCACAGCACTATCCACTGTGTCCTGTGTACTAGCATACTGTTTACTGCATGCTGTTTAATATGTGACATGCAGTATGCAAAGAATATCGCCCTTCCACACTATTGAATATACTTGTTGAGTACACTGGATGAGAAAGTTGTTTAGATGAAATTGCTAAACTAAACAGTATCCAGTAAACCGTACATAGTCTGCTAGTACACAGGATGCAGTACGATAGGGCTCTGATTCAGACACAGGATATAACATCCATTTTATATAGCTACTCTAGAGATGGATGTGGTAGGGTCCAGACTTGTAATGGCCAGTTTGCATGCTTAGTGCAGCAATCAGCTGTTTTCAATTACATTGTTGACTTCTTTGTCCTTAAATTGAGTGTTTGTGCAGTAGGCTACGTGGAAAGCTCTGATGAAGGTCATTCATGGCTGAAACATCTGCTTGTATTTTTATAACACAGATGCACTTTAGGATGATGTGGGCCTAAAAATACATGTATATTTTTTCTTACATCTCAGTATTTGTTTTTTCTCCTGCAAACATCTCAGTATCTGAATTCTCCTATGCTGAATTCTGCATTTTGTTTTGAGTTCTTCCACACCTGTATAAACCACTTTTTATTTTATTTTAAATATACAGTTTCAATGTTCCTTTCTCTGCTTGCTGTGTTCCCCAAGATTTGCTCTCTTCTGGAGGAACTGCTGTCGACAAGTAACATAAAAAACGACAGTTGGTCTCAAGGAGAAGTTGGGCTCTACTTTTATAACGTTTCAAGAACTTTCTGCAATTAGATTCAAGGAATACTGAGCTCCACTTATTTTAAGTGTTTTGCATTTACTAAAAAGCCCCCTTTGGTTAATGATTATGACGGAACATTAAGCGAAGATCTCTCCGCCATTAACGGGAGGGGTGGCTCTGCGGTGCCGTCTCTCGCACTCTTCACTCCAACCCGATACCGTTGGAACATTTAATTAGGCTTTCCCCAAGTCTCCAATTAATGCAGTCACTGGAAAAGGTTAATTTCAAAGAAGAAACAATTTGACGATGTGCACAGCTCCCTAATGAACAAACGTAATTTGGTAATGCAAACAAAGCCGCTCTTGAATCAACAAAAGGGGGATTATAAATCAGACGCAATATCCTGATTGGGACGGGTGGGCCGATTCGGCGTGTCATCACTTGATTGCGCTGCGCGGCGGTTTTCATCTCGCGCCCCCGCTCTTTGATTTCCCCCGTCTCCAAAAGCTCGCATTACCATTTTGTGACTCACGATGGAACGGATGCGATCTTCGCGTCTGTCAAGTGGTTCCTGTTCTGGCGAAGCTCACGCGGTCAGATGGGCTCGGGACAGCCAACGTCAGATCTCCTGTTCCTGGAGATCTACCGTCCTGTAGGTTTTCACTCCAACCCTAACAAAGCACACCTCATTCAACAGCGAGAGATCTGATTGAGCTAATTAAGAATCAGGTGTGCCAAATTAGGGTCGAAATGATAACCTACAGCAGGGGTGTCCAATCTTATCCGAAAAGGGCCGGTGTGGGTGCAGGTTTTTGCTTTAGCCCAGCAATAAAACACCTGATTCAACTAATGAACTAATCATGGGCTTCAATCAAGACCTTGCAAAGTAGAATCAGGTGCCTTACTGCTGGGCTAAAACAAAAACCTGCACCCACACCGGCCCTTTTCGGATAAGATTGGACACCCCTGACCTACAGGGTTGGATGTCACGTATGCTCAAATCTGGCCCTCAAATCTAAATCTGGCCCTGGTTTTCTTTTCTCTCCCGGGTAATTAACTGAATTAGTGCGACTGATTAGCCAAACTGTCTTCACACCTGACTCCCAGGTAAAGGGAAAACCAGCAGTTATCTGTCCCAGAGGACCGTGACTTGAGTAATAGGGGCCTGAAATCCTCGTTCCGTTAAAGACTCCTGTAGCAGACTTAGACTTGCACATAACCGTACAACAACAGAGTGCATTCAAGGGCGCTAAACCCAACTTTAGGTGGACCATCTGAAGATCACTTCTGACAGCCATCGATTCTGTGTTGGAGGAAAAACGGTCTGAACAACACACTGTTCTACCACAGTCTCCTTTATAGGCTTCATCCAAGTCCATATTTCTCATACAGATGATTGAGCAGGCTCCTAAATTAGACAGTAATCATTTTCTGTGCACCAGCATTGTGCTATAATGTCATGAAATCCCAAACTTAAAGCCAACCTGTGGCGAAATATGACAAACCACTCTACTGCTTTGCCAGTTTTTGTTGCTGGTTTCCATATTGTGTGTTATCACAACTCAAGAGCTCCCCCTGGTGGAGGACAGTAACAGAGCAGCATCAAACCTGGAAAAGAATGTTTATATTTAGGGTTTATATATATACAGTACCAGTCAAAAGTTGACACACCTCAGCGATGCTGCACCTCATTTTTTAAAACGAAGCTTCACGTCATTTATGTGACCAAAATGTTTGTGTACTTCTTGAAAAGTGTGCTCCCGAATGTACTCAGCGAAACCCCGGAAGTGTGTCATCCGGGTGTTTGAAGTATACTGTAATTTGAAAAATTCTCACGTACTCTACGAATTTCTCGCCCCATCTACTCACCAAGACTACTCAGTGTGGAAGTGCGCTGATTTGGACACAGCCCCAGCAATTAATTTTTGATTCAGTCTCTGGTCTTAATCTCAAGAAACATGATGCATGCTGAAACCTACACTACAAGGGACGTTGAATAAAAACCACACACACTGAAAGAATCTGACAATATACATTAATACATTTAATATACACAAACTATCAGTCAGTTATTTAATCTAGTTCTACATTAGTTCCATCCTTTCAGTAAAAATTAGTATTTAGCATAAGTATGTTGTGCAATTATGATTCAGTGGTATGATGGCACCCCCTTGTGGTAGACAAGTTTCCAAAAACATCCTAGCAACTATTCTCTGAATAAAATGAGTGAGAAGTGAATTTATTTTACTCCAAAGATCTGAATACACACGACATGGAAAAAGTACACTGCCCGGCCCAAAAAAAAGTCGCACACTAATATTTAGTTGGACCGCCTTAACTTTGATTACGGCGTGCATTTGTTGTGGCATTGTTTCGACAACCTTATGCAATGTCACAACATTTATTTCCATCCAGAGTAACATAAGTTTTTGGCTGAGATCTTGTATTGACGACAGGAGAGTCAAACCACTCCGTAAAGTGTTCTCCAGCACATCCCAAAGACTTTCAATGGGGTTAAGGTCAGGAATCTGGTGGCTAATTCATGTGTGAAAATGATTCCTCATGCTCCCTGAACCACTCTCACAATTTGAGCCCGATGAATCTTGGCATTGTCGTCCTGGAATATGTCCATTGATGGGATAACCTGGTCATTCAGTACATTCAGGTACTTCGCTGACTTCATTTTATTACTGCATAATGTTGCTGAGCCTAGACCTGACCAACTGAAGCAACCCCAGATCATAACACTGCCTCCAGAGGCTTGTACAGTGGGCACTATGCATGACGGGTGCAATGGCGACTTTTTTTGGCCAGGCAGTGTAATTTGTTTTTTTTTTTTAGCGCAAACTTTCAGATGGTACTGGACTAGCTCAATCTCATAACCTGACAGTACTATGAGATTGACCATCTTGACACAGACATACATCTGCCCAAATTATGGGGATGTACTCAGCCAATAATAACAAAAAAGGTCATCTACTTATGAGGAATCATGATCTTGTGCAGGACTTCAATAATATTGGAGGTGGTGAGACACAAGGGGGCGCAATACAAACATGAGTACATTTTCGCCTGCAGGTCTCATGCCGCAGCTTCCTTGGGAAGTGAAACATGAGACCTTGGGCTGGCACCAATCAGCTATTCCTTGAAAAACATGCATGTTCCATAGAGAGCCCTTTAACCAATTTAATCAATATGTTAATAATTTGTTAATCATCAATACAGATAGAATAAATAAATCGTACAACCAACTAATTACAAATAGTTTATTATTTTCCTCCTTTAAAAAACAAACATAAACCTTGGGGCTTTGGACAACTAAAAAAAACAAACAAAAAAAAACTTCATAAATACAAAGTTGTGTCGAAATGCGCAATCTGTTACAGGACCTGCTAAAACGGTCTAATGAAGTCCGACCTAAAAATTGAAGCATTTGATCAGCGGATTACGATCAACTACGTGACTCTGGTTTTAACTACAGAGTTGCCGAACATTTCCTGAGAAGCGTACGTCATGTACAGAAAGCCATCGTCGTCTTTGTGGTCCTTGTAGACCTGCGCCATGGTGAGAGACATGCTGGCAAGTCCGTTGTTGTTGATTAGCAAGTAGAAGGCTTGACTTGGCATGAGAGACATCCGGTTTCTGAAATGGGAAGGGAGTAAAAAACCCCAACATCAATTAGGAACGAGCTCCATGGTTTCTGTGAGGGTTTAAAGCACGACCACATTACAGACCCGAGATGTAGGCCTACTACAGCTACAGACTTCTCCACTCGGCGAAATGCGTAACAAAACCACTAAGGCCAAATGCATTTACTAATTAACTTTCTCTGCAGCTCCGGTAACCCACATTAAGTAAGCAATTGGTCACATGCTGAATTTACCGTGTGCGGTTATGCCAGAAGGCAATCACGGAAAATGGCATCTTCCAAAAAATATTCCAATTGCCATAATGAAATGCTCACCTTATAATGGTTACAAACTGAGTCATGGACAGTTCTTGTGGGACAAGAAATTTCGTCTTATCCAGCGGAGGCAAGTATTTTTCCCTGGTATATCTTTCTATAATCACCTGCAGAAAGTTTTTCTTAAATTATCTTTTTTCAACACACAGCCAAGGCAAACATTCAGGATATCGTCATACTGTTAAAAATGAAGCCTTACAGGAATCTTGGTCGGAAATTTTGAGCGAATCCCTGCTACCTCTTGCTTTCTTGTCGCTGTGGAAAAGGTCGCGCAAAAAGCGTAAACTTAAAATACAATCTTTAGTGCAAACACTTAATCCATGAAGGTTTCAAATCTTACCAAAGCTTTTCCTAAGTTTGAAGGGCTTGGTATGCTGTGGTTTTTCCAGTGGAGGCATGGTGCTACGTGACTAGCCACACCAAATCTTACTCTCACCTGCACCCTTATCCTATCCCTATCTACTGAAGCAATCAATAGGGGTGGAGCGGGAGGTCCACATTAAATAGGGCCTTCGTCGTGACGTAGTTGTGCCTTCACGCAGTGGACGATTAATGAAACCGATATGATTCCATTATTTTTTTTATGGCCTTGATAGGAGGTCAGCAGAACAGTTTTTGGTTAGCAGCACAGTTCCCATTGTCTAAAACAAGTAGCCACGACGAATCTCATCGCAGCCTTCAAACAATCATTTTATTTTCTGACATAGATGCCTAACTTAATATTCTTCATGGCAGAACAGAAAGTATTTGTAAGGCATTTTTTAAAAACTTAACAGTAAACTTGAGGTGTTTTTATGCAAATAAGTGTAAGCTAACTATTTTTTAAATTAATTACTTATCTAAAGAAGCACTGTATATTAATGCAACCATCGTCTATGTATCAGACAGGAAACACATGCTGGTTATACAAATATAGTTGTTTTGTAGTTGACGTTGTTATATGTAATATCTCTTGTGTTCACCTTGCAGTGAATTTGCAAGCTGTTTATGTATTTCTGTGGTAGATGATATATCATAGTAACCTGATACTGGGTACCACCTTTATAATTTCAATAAGCAAAATATTACTTGACACATTTCTAATGCCAAGCAGAGGAGAATTATGCACAAATACGTGTGTGTGTGCGTGCACGCACGCATGTTCTTTAACTCTAAAGGCATAGATTTGTAAGACTGTTTTAATATTTTCCCTGTATGGATGGATACTGTGCTGCAGGATGCCTGTGTTATAAGTGGGGGCCACAAAGGACAATATTAAGACGGAAGGAAAAAAATCATATAAATACAAAACAAACAACAAGAAAGTAAAGTGTGTAATATATTTAGGAACAGCTGGTCAGATTCCACGCAGGGTCAGGATTGGCCATTATTGCTGTTTCTGGGTGAGAGAATCCTGCACAGGCTGATGGGTAAACAGTGGCACAGCTTCTCCCATTGTCATCTCTCCTGAAGGGAGATTGTGATTTTCAGTTTGTTGCCTCTTGTTCGTTTGCAGTGATGCTGCTGTGTGCGTGTGTGCGCGTGCGTGCTTGAATGAGAGAGACAGAATATGTGAGTGCGCGTGTTCCAGGGCCGATTGTAGGCATAGGCAACATAGGCAGTCGCTATCTGTACGATAACGGGCGCCAAATGGGTCCACAATCTCTATCTCCAGCCCCCGCCCCTAATCTCGCTTAAGGTGGCAGAAATGTGTGTAAACCCGTTGCATGTGCGTAAAACTGTTAGTTTTATGTTATGTGCGCAGAAGCACATCATTGCCAGAAGGGGGCGGTGTTATACAAGAAATGCGTCCCATGATTCCAAGAACAAAAAATGGCTTTCCATTCACAGTCTTTTACTGCCACAGCATGGATAAGTGCAGAAGTGTTTTCAAAATGTTCCCACCATCTAAAGAAAACCTACAAATATGTATATGACCCAGGTCTGCTGCTGCTGTACTTGTGTAGGCTGTCCATGTTGCTTTTTGTGATGTGACTGATAGTCCCCTTTTCCCTTTGCTTAAAGCAAGGATGCACAACTCCAGTCCTGGAGGGTAGGTCTGCGTGCTGGTTTTCGTTCCAACCAATTGCCTTAGTTGTAGTTTTGTGACAGCTCTGTAAACTACGCTGGTTCACTCCTGTACTTCGGCACAGTAAAACACTTGCAGTCTGCGGCTGTAGCTGGTGCTTATGCAAATGCCAGAACAAGATATGATTGCGCTAATTAAATATTTAAGATCAGAAGTTGGCGCAAAATCCTGAAATGGATCAGCCCTTGTTGCGTACCCCTGACTTGAGTCTATTGAGCTCAGTCCAGGATTGATCCTGTTCAGTTCTTTCAAGGTAGCCTTTCAGGACATTTCCTGTCTCTTTTTTTAACCAGTAGATGGCCTCATTTCTCATTGTGGTATATTTTGTTGTCGGTGTTGTAAATGACCTCTTATTGCATTACAGAGCTGATCAAATATTTGCTTTGTGGACTGAATTTGTTTTGTGTGCCACTGAATTTCTTTTTTAAGTCCATACGGTTTGTTCTCCCCTGCCATCAAGAGTGTCTTTTCTTCAGGATATCACACTAAAATGTGATGTATATGTGTAAAAATATAAATATAACATAAAATATGACTTAATATAGAATATACATAACAGCACACATCAACATAGAAAATAAAAACTCAAGAGTTCTCAATGTAGTTTAGGTCATTATACATATCAACAGCATAGGCAGAAATATTTATATAGTTGGGCTTGCGTGGAACTAGGTGGGCCAGAACTACCTAGGTGGGCATTCACAATTGGGCGTGGTGGTTCGGCCAGGATAAATGTGTGGGCCAGGATACTATTTATAAGTGGCCGTGGCCCACCCTAGCCCACCCACGCCTACGCCAGGGATACTTTTTTTTTTTTAAATCCTTCCTCCTGTTTTCCCTGGTCTGTGACTGAAATAGATTTTTTTAAATCGCCACCGTTCTGCCCACAACTGCGCAAGGGTTCCGCCACGCTGACGAAGCACGTGCCCTCATCTCAAACATTCGCCATAAGGACTAATGACCCCGCGGGTCCACATTACCTGCGCTAGCCGCATGCAAGGGTGTAGGGGTCAGTTGGATATGGGGAGCGGGAGGGGGTGTGGAGAGGTACAGCAAATTGTGGTAGGATATTTAAAAAAAAAAATGGTTTGATGTGATGGTCTGGCTGATGGGTTTACATGCAAAACGAAGGAAGGCTGATTAAGCATTCTGCATGGATGTATGCACTCTGTAGTAAATGGCGCATTCTGCATGGATGTATGCACTCTGTAGTAAATGGCGCATTCTGCATGGATGTATGCACTCTGTAGTAAATGGCGCATTCAGCATGGATGTATGCACTCTGTAGTAAATGGCGCATTCTGCATGGATGTATGCACTCTGTAGTAAATGGCGCATTCTGCATGGATGTATGCACTCTGTAGTAAATGGCGCATTCTGCATGGATGTATGCACTCTGTAGTAAATGGCGCATTCTGCATGGATGTATGCACTCTGTAGTAAATGGCGCATTCTGCACGGATGTATGCACTCTGTAGTAAATGGCGCATTCTGCACGGATGTATGCACTCTGTAGTAAATGGCACATTCTGCATGGATGTATGCACTCTGTAGTAAATGGCGCATTCTGCATGGATGTATGCACTCTGTAGTAAATGGCGCATTCTGCATGGATGTATGCACTCTGTAGTAAATGGCTTCTGGCAAAAAAAAAACTTGGCAGAAGTAGGCTTGAGGGTTAGAGATGCATTATTAAAGAAAAATAAAAAAGTCATAAAGCATAATAATCCTGTCATCATTCATTTTATCCAGCGGAGGCAAGCAGAGGGGGACAGTTTTTCCCTGGTTCTTATATTGGGACGTGATGGGACTGGACGGGACGGGACAGGGTACATGCTCCTGGCGGTACGCAGTGTTCAGGCATCCAGAGCAGGGGCTGTACTGCAGGGCCTGGGGGCTGCAGAGAGAGGAGAAGCTCCAGCTGAAATGCATCCTAAGTCTGCATCTCCCAAATAGCTACCGTGGAAATTTCGGCTCTAATGTTTTAAAAAAAATGTTTTTTCACCTCATTTTCTCCCCAATTTCAATGCCCAGCCGCGTGTTGCCACAGTCCTGCCGCAATCTCTGCTGACATGGAGTATTATCCAATCAGAAGCTCGGCTTCGGCTGTAATGTCGATTAATAGATGCTTGAACGTCTCAGATTTAGGAAATAAAGGAAACAAAGGCGTTAATTAAAGCCAGTTTTTCAAAAAGATTCTATGTGTAACATACACTTATTATTTATTTATTTACGCTTATTTATACAAGGTAGGTTGAGTGAGCACACATGCTCTTTTACAGCAACGCCCTGTTAATGCCCCCCCAATTAGCCTAACCTGCATGTCTTTGAACACTAGTAAGTGATATAACAATACCCCTTTAAATATTTTTCTGAGAACTACAACAATCATTTGTTTATAAATATTTTTAAGCTTTATTGGACAGCACAGTGTCAAGAGACAGGAAGAATGGGGAATGAAAGAGAGTGGTTGCACGTCGGATTCGCATTGCCAATGTTGCGGCTCGCAATGAGAGCGTGGATACCGCTCTACAGTCTACGCCGCCGAGACACCCCTACAACAATCATTTGTGGGTTTGGATCCTGTGTCACTTGAAGTGACACAAGCCAGGCCAGTCTGAGAGCGAATGATAAATTGCCATTCAAACCAAAATGAACAGAATGAATGCGTAACAATGCCTGATGTCCAGCACTGTTGGGGCGGTTTATTGCATTAAACATTTTAATTACATTTTTTGTGTCAATGTTGCGATTTACTTCAGAAATGCTTTTTAGTGCACTTTTAAGGCCACTCTATAGTTTTCCCTGAAGAGTCAGCGTTAGAAAATGACTCTTTGATAAGGTGATTAGTTGGATTTCTCGCTAACTTAATGGATATTACAATGTAATTTACAAGTTCTTTGTACACCCAAACAAAACTTTCAATGATTTTTTAAAATCCACCCCTGTAGCTTATGAATTACTATTTACCTTTATTTGATCAAAAATTATTCTGTCCCTCATATTAAAGTGTGGTAAGGTAATTCCAATGTCCCTATTATGACCTCACAAATGTACGGCGATGTAATGCTTGGTTGCAGACATGGTTGCAGACCTAAGAATCACCATGGCGACACCGTCAGAAACCGTTTTTGTTCCCTAAGTTACAATGTTCCCTCACAGGGTCATATTTGTCACTTAGAATACTAATCTAAAAGGGTAAAGGGTACAATGGGTGTACCTTTGTGGGCACTGCCCCGCTGACAAGCCATTGTACCCCATATAGGTACAATTCTTAGCATTTTTTCTGACTGTGTGTGATTCGTGGCCCTAATGAACAGTAGGACATGTTCAGTGGTGGATCTTCCACCATTGAATTAAATTGTACATGATCCTACTATATTTATGACCTTACTCCACCCCTTTACGGTGGCACTTGGCCGGAAACTCCTGTAGGTAATAAAATAAGAATGTAGGAGCTAATTATCTGGTTATAGGTTGCAATAAAATCTGTGGCAGAACCTCTCATCTGAGGGGACTTCCTGATAAGGCAAATAAAATAAAATAACATATATGGGGTCAAAGGTATAAAACTCTGAGTAAAATAATGTGTAAAAGAATGCTCAGGGTGAAAGTCGTAAATCTGCTTTAAAAAAAAGTTTTGCTTTTCCTACCTCTGCCTTTCGGTCACGGTGTCATATCACACGGACTCCAAACATTGCGTACGTATGGTGTCCATCGTGTGCAGAGGTACGCAGATTCTCACAGCACGCGTAATATTATACATCTGAATTTCTGCGTGGAAACTCCCTTACGCGGCTTTCTGAGGGCATTTTTCTGTTCAGCACTGTTTAGACATGTGGCCCCTGTTCAGCACTGTTTAGACATGTGGCCCCTGGCTGGGGAGGAACTGTCCCATTGGTGGATGTCTGCAAGGGGAGGCATGGTATAATCCAGTCTACATTCTGTTTGTGGCTGCAGTGAAGGACTAGCAGTCACTTGTGTTTGTCTTTGGGAGAGGAGCAGGGCAGTCTCCATTTGGCTCTGTGTCGCTGCGTAAGCGGTGTACTCTGCTAAGTTCACTAAAAAAGATCTGGAACAATGATCACCGACATTTTACTCTCATCTGCTTTAATTATTTTCTCTCTTTCTCTCTCTCAGAAAGAGCACCAATCTGAAAATGATCTCTCATTTTCTCTATCTTTCTCTCTCTGTCACCTGGCTCCTCCTCTCTCTCCTGTCTCTCCCTTTCACTCACTCTCCTTTTTTCCTTCTCTCTCCTTCTCTCCATATTTCTCTCTTCTCCCTCACCCCTCAGCTCCTCCCTCTTTCTCTCTCTCCTCCTCTCTCCCTTTCACTCACTTTCCTTTTTTCCTTCTCTCTCCTTCTTTCTATCTCTCCTCTTCCTCACCCCTCACCTCCTTTCTCTCTCTCTCTCATCCTCCTTTCTTGCTCTCTGTTTCTCTCCCTCTCTCCCTCCCTCTCTCATATTCTGATTTCAGCAACCCTGCCCCTAGACCCAGAGAACAGAGTGTGTTTGAGCAAGTGTACGGATTTTACCTCCATGGCCATTCTCTGTCCCGAATCACTCAATCCAGCTGTCAGCTATAATGACCTGAGGCGTTGCGGTCCATCAGGCTGTGTGTCTACTCTAGTAGCTGTATGACTCAGTGGGGGTTTTACGTTGAGCGAAATCATCAGTGTTCCTTTCCGATAAAAAAAATACAAAATCAGAGCCGTTTGATACGAGCTATGAAAAGCCTTCGGGGAACAGAGCGTTCGGCCTCATTACAGCGTGTCTTAATGCGAGGCTGAAAAACATTTGATCAAGCGTGGCAGTTTTTGAAATGCAGAATTTCAGGAGGGGGGGGGGGGGGGGGCGCCAATTATGCCAGGATGGAGGTTATGCAATGGCAGCCTAGAGGAGCTAAAATGAGTAAGCAAGAGAGAGATGAGTCAGATGGACAGCTTTTTGGATTGGCATGTTTTACGTAAGCGATCGTAGGCTACCGAAACTCGTTGGAAACGCTGCTGCCACCCGCTGAATTCGCGGCCCGAGAGAACACCGCCGCAGGCTTTATCGCGCACGCGCCACACGTCGCCGATGGGAAGATCGGTCATCGTTCCTTTTTCTTTTTGTTACTTAATTAAGGCGTTGTTAATTAGACGCATTAACTCGCGGCTCCCGCGCACGCTCGAGGCTGTGTGTCAGTGAGGTTTGTGAAGGGTGCGCTTCCCCCCGGCCTTCTGACGAGATGACTAATGTTTTTCCTGCTCTATCTCTGCCTGTAACCTCACACGAAAAAAACTCACATTTCTTACAGACCAATCATATATTGATTAAATCACATATTCAAGTTTTATTCTTCCTTCTTCATTTCACCAGGTTTGACAGCTGAGAACTCAATTCTCTTTTGTGGTGATGACTTTGGGAATCAGTCTGGGGGGACGGGGGTATAGTGATACAGATCCAGACATAAAGCCGGTTTTAGGAATTTAACTAGGGCACCAGGGTTAACACCCCAACTCAGCCCTTGGGCTTTTGTGGCCCTGAACAAGATTGTTATTGTGGCCCTAAATCTAATTGTGTGGCCCATGGATGTTTGTGGCTCTGCTCCAACTCTTTCAAAAAGTGCTATAGTAGCTTTGCATACCACACTGAGTCAGTTTGTAACCCAAAACCAGTATCCCCAATCTTTCCGTCTAAACCCCACACACTTTTAGAGCCCCGCCAATCAGATCTTTCTGTTAACATATTTGTATTAAGAATTCAGAATACGAACATACTCAAGCAGTCATATTGGATCTATGACATATTCTAAAGTTAGTCCAGTGCCTTAACATTTCCGACTTTGGTGATGTAAAGTGTAGCTGTGTAGCCTACCTCAGAGAGAGCGAGGCTTCATATTTTTTATTATCTAATAGTTTTTTATAATACAGATGGATACTCTTGATAACACAGCAAAGTCAGTTTGTTCATGTAACACTTGTGTCTTGTTTGTGATGTTGTAGTTTGCCATGTCTTACTGACTTAACCATAGCTTTTGTGTGAACTAGACTCGATGTCAATGGATAGCTGCTACGTTATGATTAAACTGTACTCCATCTGACCTGTTTGTAGTTGCTTCAATGACCTTCGTTATGCACTTATTGTCTGTCCCTTTGGATAAAAGCGTCTGCTAAATGAATGTAATGTAAATGTAATGTAATGTTCAGCAAGGGATTGATTGCAGGTGTTAATGTGGGGACTGTAGGAAGGTGTGGAGTACAGATAAGGAAGGTATGTTGGGTTGGAACAATCGATTGCTCGAGTGTACATTAAGAAGTATTCGCATGCCGTAGTAATTCAGAGTGATAATGTGTGCTTATCAGGGGGAATGGAGGAAGCGTTTGGAAGAATGAATTGAATGTACCGGTCAAGGTCTGTGTTTTGGAGCCTGTGAACGAGGCAGTTTAGCATTAAATTAATCTAATTACCCACAATTCTCAAAGGAAATGACTTCCTCATTGGTGTGTTGCAGTAATAAGGTAATGAAAGTTGTGATGTCATGTGCTTTTTCTTCTAAGGTAATGAACACCTGTCTGTCTCTCCATCATTACCTGTGTCATCATTACCACCACCTCCATGGTCTTATGTCACTGCGCTGGAGGGCACAGAATGATTACCAGACTATTATGTATGGGGCCTACCCTTCACCACAACACCGAACGCCACCCATGTGATGGTTTGGACCAATTGCAGACAGGGGGAGGTCTAAGACCTGACCAGATTCTCACAGCATGTGTTATATTATACATCTGAATTTCTGTGTATAGAAACTCGCTTACGCGGCTTTCTGAGGGTATTTTTCTACTCAGCACTGATTATACATGTGATCCCTGGAGGGTCAAAGTGTCTGCTGATTTTTGGAGACTTTCATCACTGAAGTGCTTCCATTAAGTCACTGATTGGCTAAAGAGTTTGCACTCCTCGTTTTCAAAGGCCGAAATTGGCTGCTGATTTGAAATGAAACCACAAAAATAAAAATAAATTTTTAAAAAGATGCTGCAGCTTTCCGGAAGTTTGGTCACTCCTGTTTTAGATGCCGTTATCCATGGGGGGGGGGGGGGGGGGGGGGTTATAAAAGTGCGCGCCACATCACTAAGTCTTTACACCGCCATTGTTCCCCTTGCTTGTTTTTGGAGCTGAGCCATACCTGTGTAAGCAGTACAGTGTGAGATGTAATGGAACCAGTGACCTTCACAGTGACTTGGTGCATATCCCTGCACATGACCCAAAAACGCTTACTGAGCGAAAACGCCCAGGTTTCCTTCTCACGCGGGGATTAGCAAACTCTTCTCATAACTGCCACTACTGTCCAGAGCGCAGTCATTGCCAGAAGAGCAGTGTAATGATTAGTGAACTGGGTTTCTAACATAAGGGGTTGCAGGTTCAATTCCCAGTTGAGGCACTTGTAGCTGCTGTCTGATAGCAAGATATTAAACCTTAGAGCTTGATTTACTAAGACCTTTTACGTGTGCAAAACCTTTTAGCACACACACATACACACACACACACACACACACACACAAAATAACATGGCCAAAGATTGGTCATGGTGTTTGTTTTGCACCAATCATTGATTGCGTTATTAGTTATGCATGTGCTAAAACATTAAATCCTACTAAATCAGGCCCTTAATTGTTTCCGTGAGTAAGTATACAGCTGTATGAATAGATTCTACGTACAGACTGATTGTAAATTGTGTAAGTCACTCTGGAGAAGATCATCCACTAAATGGACTGAGGCATTTAGTCGGGCGCATATCTGTGTTACGGCCTTTCATGGAGCCCTATCGTAGAACATAAGTATATATGGGCTGTTGAGCCCATCTTGGGTCATTTACATACAGGCGAAAACAGTGGTCCCCAGCCCTGTTCCTGGAGATCTACCGTCCTGTAGGTTTTCACTCCAACCCTAACAAAGCACACCTCATTCAACAGCTAGAGATCTACCGTCCTGTAGGTTTCCACTCCAACCCTAACAAAGCACACCTCATTCAACAGCTAGAGATCTACCGTCCTGTAGGTTTTCACTCCAACCCTAACAAAGCACACCTCATTCAACAGCCAGAAGAGACCTCATTGAGCTAGTTAGTAGAATCATCTTTTTACCAAATTAGGGTTGAAATGAAAACCTACAGGGTGGTAGAGCTCCAGGAACAGGGTTGTGGATCCACTGGGACATAAATATTCAAGCCTGAACGTGGGACACCCTGAGGGAGTGTGCCTCTGAGTGACCTGGCAAGCTGTTCCACACGTTCACAACTCACTGTGTATTACAAAATAAATAAATAAATCCTGACATCAGTGTGGGATTCACCATTAACTTGTCTCGGCCTGTTCACCCGTGTTCTGCTGACAGATCTCAACGTGGAAACACCTCTTGTACCTCATTTGTCAAGCCCTTTTGATGGCTTATGGCGTACAGGCCTGTACTCATCTGCTGTTGGCTGGCGCCGTGTGTTCATCCATATCCTCCTAAGACACCAGACATTCCCCTACAGGGGACAAGAGTCTCTGGTCTTAATCTTAATCTCAAGAACAATATATTCTACGATGCTAACACCTACACTACATCTAGGACATTCAATAAATAAAAATATTTTTGAATATATTTTCACTGCAACATGTTCTTGCCATCCAAGACACTTGCATTATGTCAGAACATTTAAACACTTCTGCCGGGTCTCATAATGCCTGTGAGCTGCCTGTATTCCTAAAGCAGCTGTTCTGCTAAACCTGGGCTAAACTCCCAGCAGTCACGTGAACAGCGCAGTGTAGTGTATTCTGTCGCATAATTATGGCGTAGATCAAAATTGACTTTTGTATTTGTTTACACGTTATTGGCTGCAACGGAAGCATATTCACAATGTTCTGATTGTCAACCCCCCTGTTCCAAAATAAAAAATAAGGTCGATGAACATGTTTATTCAGTGTAGCTAGCTACTTTATCAAAAGTGCACTTTATCAAGAGCCTATTTCACAAGCTACCGTAAAATCTGCATGTTAGTCCTATTTCACAAGCTACGTAAAGTCTGCATGTTAACCCAATGTTATTGCCGTTTCTCCGCTGTTACAGAGCAGCGTTTTCTTGGCAGAAGGACGTGCATTCGTAACTAAATGTTTGTGTTAAAATATGGACGCACCACCGTCAACAGCGTTAAAAGATTATCACGTAGCATTAGCGTCTGCATGGAAACAGGCCGCCGCGTACAAATAAATAAATAAATAAATAAATAAATACACCCTCCGAGAGAGCGAAGTCCACTGCCGGTGGAGTTTCCCCCTGGTAAGTGATCTCTCTGTGAACGAGTTGACAATTAGCCAATGTTCTTAAGCCCAGTGCTAAAACGGTAATCTTATTAAACACTGTGGAGCGAGGGCCTGTCTGGTTGTCAAGGGTGGCCACGATCAGTGGACTGAAGATATCAGTGACCCCTGCCAATCATTTGCGGGCAATTTGTGTAAAAAACGCTAGTAACATGAGATTTGTGTCTTCTAAAAGAGAGAATGAGACATTCTCATTTTGCTGATTATTCTCTTATTTGCATAAGAGAAAAAAATATATAATCCATTTATGTGTGAATGTAGCCTATTTCTTTAGTAGAACGCCTTTATCTGGAGTGACTAACATCTTGCATGATAAGATATTATTACCAGTTTTTACAGCTTAACAGAAACAATTCAAGTTTGTGTTCAGGAAAGAACTCTGCCCAAGGATATAACGGCTTTGGCCCACCCATGACTGAAACCCGCAGCTCCCTTCACAAATGCACTTCCTTAACTGCCACTCAAGCCTATTGTATTGGTTTATACTGTAAATGCCCGTGCACATCAATGAAGAAAATCACAAGTTTCATTGTGTTGACTTTGAGGTCATATAGGTGCCCTGCCTGGGTTTATAGTGCTGTTCAGGCAATAAGGGGTAGAGAATAAAAGTTCAGTGGAGGCAGGAGAAGTGGAAAGCTACTAAGACTCTTTGTGACTGATTTACTAAGACCTTTAGCATGTGCAATACCTTTTAGCACACGCAAAACCAATAACAGGACCACTGATTGGTCATGGTATTTCTTTTGAACCAATCGTTGGTTGCGTTGTTTGTTTTGCGCATACTTAAAGGTCTTAGTAAATCCGGCCCTTTCACTATACGAGCCAGTTACTCAGACACTCAATGTTTACTCAATCTCATTGCATGTGCTTATCAAATGGCAGGCATGGATTTTGAAATATTCAAGGGGGAGGGGTGGAACACTTGCAAGCAGCCAGCACCTGTAAATTACCTAGCTTTTGATAGCAGCTTTCAATATCCTTCACTATTTCAGATTTAATAGGTGAAACTGGGTCTGTTTGAATAGAAAGCCGCCCGCTAATGTCTTGATGTATGAACGGATCTCTGGAACAAGACGTTTACAGACGGAGGTAAACGGCTATCCTAAGTGCGCACATTGGAAAAGCCACTTCTGCACTGACTCCGACACCCTGGGAAGGGACACTGACGAATGGCCTGTTTTTACAAGCGCACGTTTCATCAGTTTTTATGCTTATCTTTTCCGTCCAACCAGCCGGACCATCGTCACCCATCCGCCCCCCCCTACGAGGGATAAACCACCACTTCAAAAAGTTCCCATCGGGATGGTTTACGATCGTCAGAGCGGACATCACTCGCGCTGTCATACAGTAAACACGTTTCATATCCCATAATTCTCCTCAGGTAGGTTACCTGTGCTGGAGAGGTGAAAGGTCATATCGCTGTACGGCTGCTGGCTCTGATTAAATACTGAATGGGGTGAGACTCTGCAACATCCACAGAGTTTACCCAATTGCGTCTACTTTCACAACTTCATCCATCGCTGCTCTCTACAGATGGAGCACAACCCTTCCTCCTCTCTCTCCCTCTCTATCTCTCTCTCCCTCTCTCCCTCTCACTCTCTCTCTCTCTCTCTCTCTCACATGCACTCAGTCTTTCTAATCTCTCTCTCGATGTTTCCCAATATTCTTCACTTGGCCAATACTCTTTATCCTTTCCACCACTTGTCTCCTACCCAGAAGTATGCAGTATGTACGTTATACAGGCAGCATGCAATGTACCTGACATTGCGGTTTGCGTCGAGACATTAATTAATATGTAATCACAAACATTTGATTAGGACACAAAGATCGGTTTCCAGGGAACTGAGGAGAGGAGGTGGTATTGGAGGAAAGGAGGATGCATTTTTGCAGCATTGGGGACACACTTTCTCTCTCACACACACACACACACACACACACAGTATTCCTACTTTAGCCAGATAGCTGGTTCATCTTGCTCAAGTGACTGATATCGCACATTAAAGATATGACGTGTTCTGTAGCTAATCCCAGGAGTCAAAGTGAAAGCTTGCATCTGCCATGTAGAATAATGTATTAAAAATTAAGCGACAGCCAATTACAGCACTCATCTCCCTCCACACAGCCCAGAAGTGAACGCATTAAGCCTCGCTGCTCAATTTGATCTAAACACATCTTGACAGTAAAAAACAAGGCGACATTAATGCTGCACGCATGAAGTGAGTTGAATACGAAGAAGTGAATATCTGGTGATTTTTGCATGATTAAAATGAGTTTTGCATGTGGAGTTAATGTATTTTAAAATATTAATATATTCAATGTAATATAATAGTAAAATATTTTTTTATATTTTAGTGTGGTACTGAGAGAGGGCACTGGAAACAGGAAGCAGGAAACTGGAGGGATGTCTCTGTTTGCACAGCATTATGGGTAATGTGGTCTTTTCCATAAGTGGAGGTGTGGCTTTACCCACTGCTGTGAATTGATGGATGACCTACTGTATAATCAGTGAGGTGGTGGGATGGTGAGAAACAGGCTGACCCCGATGGCCAGTACTTCTTATGCTCATGCACCATGCGTGAATCTCCACCGGGTGGCGCACACGTGCACACAAATGCACGCATAAACGCACACACATTACGCACTCAAGAATACATTCATGTGTAAACACACACACACAGGCACTTAACACATGCTTAACACATACAATATCCGATCAGCCACAACATTAAAACCACTGACAGGTGAAGTGAATAACATTGATTATCTCATTGTTATTTTGGTTCTGTACTCGAGCACTTTGAGTTTGAAAGGAAACAATGACAATGAGGTTGAAGTGCAGATTTGAGGGTATTTTCATCCATATCGGATGAACCGTTTAGAAATTATAGAACCTTTTGTGCATGGTCCCCCCCCCCCCCCATTTCTGGGCATCAAAAAATATTGGACAGTTTAACATAATGTAGAATAAACTAATCATCAATTCCCATAGAGATCCATTCAAATGCAGAGACGTTATCGCTTGTAGGAGTACCAGAAAATAAGATATCAAGAGTCTTTTGATGTTGTTGGGTCACAGACATCAGGAAGTCATGGCATGCAAAGGATATGCGACCAAATATTAAAAATGGTTACTTTATTCTACATTATGTTAAACTGTCCAATATTTTTTGATGCCCAAAAATGGGGGGACTATGTACAAAAGGTTCTATGATTTCTAAACGGTTCATCCGATATGGATGAAAATACCCTCCAATTAAAGCTGACAGTCTGCACTTCAACCTCATTGTCATTGTATCCTTTCAAACTCAAAGTGATAGAGTACAGAACCAAAATAACAATGAGATAATCAATGTTATTCACTTCACCTGTCAGTGGTTTTAATGTTGTGGCTGATCGGTGTATGTATAGTACTATATTTATAGTACACACTAAAGAATGCTGTTTGCACACAGACCCATGAACACGTATGCACTCAAGAACACATGAATGCACATACAAGTGTATGAGCACAAGCATGAATGCATGATCACACACATGTACACACACGATCCCTTACATACAGACACACACACCTGTATTAAAATAAGATAATATGAGGTTAGTAGCATTTCAGAATGCACAACAAAATGTAATAATAACTGGTATTTATTATTACTGTTACTTATAATAATAACTGGTATTTATTATTAATGCATATAACTCATTTTGTTGCTAGGCAATGTCTGACATGCACAATTTGAATATTATGTCAAATAAAACGAAAAAAGCCTTCCATGTAAACAATGCATAGTTTCTTAGATGAAAAGCTAAATGGACTCCATGCATGTATTATGTGAAATTTCAATTGTTTTTAATTAGTGATATCAATTAATGGCTTTAGGGGAAAAAACAAACGTATGCGGTCGTTCTGACCACACACAAATTCATCATCCTCAGCCCCTTATTTATAAAATATATAAAATGCCAATTAGTTGAAAATTAATTAATGAATTAGAAGAGCGAAGTAAATGATTTCACCCTTAACACCGTAGAACAGATGGAATGTTATGTCACATGAACAATGAGTCAAATTAAAACACATGGAACTATTAAATAATGGGAACCGTTACATAAACACGACCATTTTACGGGAAACGTTACATAAACACGACCATTTTACGGTTCACTGGTAGCTTACTCCTTTTTTAACGCTATGTTCCAACATTCATTTGAACACTTTATTTCAGGACGCGAGGTCTTGCCTGTCCACGGCTCAGTTTAATCTAGGCCAAATCAGTGCACTTATTGCGAAGTGCCTCGTTTAACACGTTCCTTTCATTTCATTCGTTCACTGTTCGGTGGTTCTCATTGCACTTCATTTATTCTTGAGCCAGTGACATTGCTGAATGTACACGTGATAATAAACAGCAGAAATAAACACAGTTTGATCAAATCTAACAGAATTTATAGGGTCTATTGTACTCTATTAGAGTTTGAAGTACCTTGTTAGAGTTGATATTACACTAAAAAATGTTGTTGCTGTAAAGCGATATAAACCAGAGACAAATGTGTTGTATTTGTACATGTGAATGTACAGTAATTAAATGCCTAATGGTTGCCATTGGTTGCCGGTTCATTACTATAATTTTTATATTTAAAGCAATGCCGCCTTAAAGCAATCTCTGGCCCAATAGAGATGTCGGCACATTCAGTAACTGTATAACCACTGAAGCAGTGTTTGAGAGTGCGATTGCAGTTCATTATTTTACTATATATCATATAACTTTAGTGTACTTTCCTCAGGATAGAACCCACACTGCAAAAATAGTTTGTCTTAACAAGCGTTTTAGTCTTTATTTATTTATTTATTTTTACAAAATATTAGCTTGTTTTCAGTTACTTTTTGCTTGACAAGTGAAATTGTCTTTCCCCACTGGAAAATCATTTTGTCTTATTTAGCAAAAAAAGTAATAGAAATAATACTTTAAGTCTAAATATAAGACTAAAACACTTGTTAAGATTGACTTCTTTTTTGGTTTTTGCAGTGAAAGTGTGTTGGCTTTTTTTGACGTTGCCGAAATTGTGTCCTTTCTCAAGTTTTTCAGTATCTCTCGAGTTCAGAAGAGAGGAACATGTTTACCTAGCCTGAAAAGACCCACACTTTCGCAACTGGATCGGGGGGGGGGGGGAACACGATTTCCGTCGGTTGCCTTTGTGGATTGCATAAAAACCGCAAGCTGATGCCTTTACCAGCCTCACACGTGCAGGGGCATGATGGGAATTCCTCTCTCCCTCACTGCACAATTTTCTCGCTGACAGGTGTGTTATATTCAGATAGAGAGAGGGAGAGAGAGAGGGTGCGTCCCAATACTCAAAAAATGCACCCTCCCTTCCTCCACTACCACCTCCTCTACTCTGTGCCCCGGAAACGGATCTTTGTGTTTTAATCTAATGTCGCTGATTACATCTTAATTACGTATTAATGGTTACATATTAATTAATGTCTTGACGCAAACTGCAATGTCAGGTACATTGTATACTGTTCATGGAAATACTTGTACTTCAGACAGTTTTGCATACTTCCGGGTAGGAGAGGAGTGGTAGTGGGGGAGTGGAGGAATGGAGGTGGGGAGTGAAGAATATTGCGACATACCCAGAGAGTGTGAGTGTGTGAGTAAGTGTGTGGGAGGTTTACGTCAATGTAGCGTGTTCCTACTCTTCAGTCCCCCCGATGCGTTACCTTTAAATTCTTCCCCTTGTACTGGAAAGTGAACCTGTGCAGTAGGCATGTATATTCACTGCATGTACACTCTGAGAAAAAAATATACGAAAAGTACTTAAAAAAGGTACAAACGCTTCTCACTGGGGTGGTACCCTATAGCGTTCATTGGTCTTCACCGTCTTCCATCAATATTTTACATTTTAGGTATTTAACAGACGCTCTTATCCTGAGTGACACAGCGTATATTATATGTACATACAATCAGTTTACGCAGCTGGATACTTACTGAAGCAGGTCAGGTTAAGTACCTTTAGCTCAAGGGTACAACGGCACCGATCCAACTGGGAATCGAACCTCCAACCTTGGAATTGCAAGCGCAGTTCCCCTGCCATTATAACTACACTGGCACTCCACCAAAAACATTGTTAAAATGGACAGCCAGCGGCAGATTGTCCAATATTTATCAGGAAGAACAGGTCGGTGGTGGTCTTTTTGAATTCTCACAGGTGAAGTGGCAGTCACAGGCCGGAGCCCTTTAAGGAAGTGAGGTCTTTTCATCTGTCTTAAAAATAAATAAATAAATAAAATAATGCAATATATGTGTGAGACTGTGAGAGAGAATAAAGGGGCCTGCCCTGGCCGGTTTAATCAGAGTCGCACTCTGTGAAATTGAATCTGAAAGAGCCTTTCGAGCTGAGAAGCAGTATAGTACATTGTGGCCATGGTAGCAGGAAGAATCATTGGATTTTTTTTTTAGATGAGATAGACAGTTTTTTTTATTTTTATTTATGAGCTTGGAGTTGATAATAACAGTTTCTCTGCTGTGTTTTTTAAGATATGTGGTTTGTAGGACAGAGAGACACCGACACAAAATTTACTATGGGGGACGAGCCAGTATTCTTTAATCCTTTCTAAAAAAAGAGGATTTGTTTTGAGGGTACAGGGTAGAGGGGAACATTTGATACATTTCAAACATTCAAAATAAAAAAAAAGCACATGTTTAAGAGCTGAGTTGTTACTAGACCCTGTGTACGTGTATGTGGGTGTGAGGGTGTGTCTATGTGTGTGAATGAGGCTATGGTTTTGTATAGTTGGTGTATATATGTATGACTGTATGTACAAATATAAGCATGCATGTGTATAAGTGGGTACGCGTGTGCATATGTGCATGTGTGTGCACCTGCGGGTGCATGCGTGCGTGCATGTGTGTTTGTATGTGTGTTTGCGTGTGTGTGTGCTTGTGTGTATGTGGGAATGTATGCGTGTGCATTTGCGTATGTGTGTGTGCGCGTGTGTGCGTGTGTGTATGTGTTTGTGTGTGTGTCTGCATGTGTGTGTGTGTGTGTGTGTGTGTGTGTGGAGAGACCAGCATACTGTGTGAACTATCCATTCTCCTGCACATTGTCCTCAACAGCATTTACTCGTGACATGTGTGTAAACATACATAACAATATAAGAATTTAAGTAGATTTAAGGACGGGAACAGGCCATTCACCCTGTCTAGGTGTGTCATTTACATACAATAGGTGTGCAACAGATTCATTAACCCAATCAGTGGCCATTGTCTCAGGAGAAAACAGCCTCTGGTTTTCTGTACCTGGGGACTCCCAAGTGCTCGAAGTCATTGTGCATTTCCTCGACTCAACTAGGGTTCCTTTTTTTAGCTTTGATCTACACCAGTGAAAGCCTTGACCCTGACCTCTGTGGTGATTATTATTATCCCAGAATGCAATGCATTCTTTCACTTTTGTGTTTTGTGAGCGCTCTGAGATTATTTATTTATTTATTTTATTATTTTTTTTAAATGGTCATTAATCAAGATCTTCAATCACATGTAAACATGTCTCTCTAAGAAACGACCTTCGAGCAGCCCTCAAGCATTACCAGATCCTAGGGGGCCCCCCAAGAGTTCAGGGCTATGGCAGGCGCTCTGGTTCTGCTGGTTCTGCTCTGATGGCGGATGGCGGAACGCTCTGATGGCGGAAACTCAATGGAACTCTGGGGAAAGAAACGCACATGAATCACAACGTTCAATAAGGTCAGGCGTGACCAAAACGTGGGAAAAACATGAAAAACTCAACCATCGTTTTTTAAACGCAAATTCACGGTATTGCATTCTGCCCATCGCAAACAGTGACAAAAGACAAAAGCCTGGGAAACCCGGCTGATTGGCTGGCCAACTGCCGACATCACCCCACCTTCTAATGAGCTTAACAAGCTTATTAGTCACGTTTATTGTTCTGGAGTATGCAATTGGCCAGATTGTGGATTCAGATATCTGCAGTAATAACCACATCTGGAAATCCCCGTGCGCCACGTGTCTGATTAGAGAACCACTCTCTGCTCTCAATGTGGCTCGTAAACCAGGGGTTGCGTGTTTGATTCCCACGTGGGGCACTGCCATTGTACCCCCGAGCTAAAGGTACTTAACCTGAATCTCTTCAGTAAAATAGATGGATTGTACTGCTAAATTCCTGAACAAGAATAAACCACTGTTCATCCTGCAGGTGCAGCTCCAACGGGAGCCAACTCAACCACAGACTTCTAGTACTGGCCAGAGCCAATCGGATTGGAGCAAAATGCCAGAGCCAATTGAATTGGAGAAAAAGAAACCTCACGCCCTGTAACCTTTCCTCTAAAGAGAGAACCTGTGTGGGAGGCGGTGTACAGTTGCCCGACGGCTTGTGTCAGGATGTGACCTGATAACTGAAGTGAGCCGGGCTGTGTCCAAATCAGCACCCTTTCCATACTATTAGGTCGGCTTGTTGAGTAGACAGGATGAGAAAGTATTTTTCTCTAAATATATAGTATACTTAAAACCCCCGTATGATACACTTACTTCCGGGAGCACACTTTTCAAGAAGTACACAAACATTTGGTTCACATAAATATGACTTGAAGCTTCGTTTTTAAAAAATGAGGCGCAGCTTCGCTGACGTTTTCCTTCAGTAACGACGAAAAACAACAGGTGACTTGGCCACGCATGGGTGGGACGTCTTACGACACTTCCACAGCACGGTTGGAAAATAGTATGGCGAATATTTTTCGCATATTGCACGGGGACGGGCGGGTAAGCCAGGCTTTCACTCGCTGAATTTAAATTCAGAAAAGCTGAAAAACTGAAATTCAATTAATGAATTGGAAAAATACCCCTTATCAGCATTTTTCAATTAATTAATTGAAACCGTCTTCGGTTGCTATATCTTTTATGATGGGCTGTTTTCTCTGAACATTTGTCATCAACGTTTTTTTTCTCTTTAATGCTGGTGAAGAATCTTTCTCTGCACATACTTTCTGGAGCATGACCTTTTAAAATGCTAATGACTTTGAGGTTTTACACCCTTTAAGGGTTGTTCTCTGGAGAAAAAAATGTATTAATAAAAAAAATATGTATATATATTTTTTTTCGTGAACATGAGCCCTATTGAAAGTCAACAGTCCTTCCAAAGCTGATTGATGTGAGGTATGTTCAAACTCATCCTTAACCCTTGTTTTTTTTCTCATAGAACCACTTCAGGTGTCTGCAACTGATATGCGTGTGCATTTGCGTACGTGTGTGTGTGTGTGTGTGTGTGTGTGTGTCTGTACTGATTCCTCAGTTTTTGGGGTGACTCTTATGACTGTCATGCTTTTTTACTGCTTGTATTCTGCAGCGTCAGCGGGTATTAGCATGTAGCTTCCTCTGCTTTAGCGGGTCATTAGTTATTAATCTTTTAAACCTCTCATACAGAGTCTTGGTTGATCGCATATTATTTCCGCGAGCGCTAGATTAAGTGTGCGGCTTGGACACGCTCCAGGGTATGATGCAATATGGTGCATATGTGGGCTGCCCTGCACACATAGTGCGTATGTGTGTGTGTGTGTGTGTGTGTGTGTGAGGGGGTGGTTTAGCTTCCTTCAACAAACCAACATACCAGGTTGGATAGGTTATAGGTGGAGTTGTCTATGACAGCACGCTAGGTTTTGTTTTCATACGCGGAAAGAACGTCTCGTGCTGCCAAATCCATCCCGCCAACCTCCCACGTGTCCTTCTGTCTTCATCAGACCTTATTTAAACAAATCACAATATTGTAGCAGTTAGCAGAGTTAGTTAGCCTAGCCACCTCTACAATATGTACCTTGTATCAGCATTTATGAAGCACGGACTTCCTTTTAAATACATACGGTATATACAGTAAGTAATGTCATATTTTGATGTTTCTGTTATTCAACTCAATTGTTGAAGCTCCAGTGTGCTGGTTTTTTTCTTTTTTTTTCTTTTTGGATCTTACCTTAATTACAGTGTTTCTCCATGATTGAGATGAAGCACGAACACCATTATCATTACACGTCTAGAACCGTTGTTTTGCCAGGACGTGTGTCCCAAATGAAATAATGATATTCGATATTTGGGCCTGGAGAAAACCCACGCCAACTTGGTAATTATTGCAAAATGTAAACATAGGTTTCTCTAGCATAGCAACCATGCCTGCTTAGCAACCATGAGACCTGAAAATTACTCACTCAACTCCAGGGGCTGTCAGACAAAGGAGAGATGAGAATACCTTGTACAAGCCGTTTCTCCCTGTGTTAAACAGGAGTGTATCTTCCTGTTCTCCTGGTCTCCTCTCTGATATCAGAATAGGCCCATAGCATTAATAATAATAATAATAATATTAATTAACATCATCGTCACCATATTTAAAATAATGATAACGTAAAAGGTGATATATACAATGAACTAACAGTAGGGGTTATAATTCATTAATATTGGAATGATTAATATGATTAATACATATGATTGGTGAGCTGCTGGTTTCAATCCAGGCAGAACTCTTCTGAGGTACAGCACTCTTCCTGAGCACACTGGGAAATATAAGGTTTGTTTCTGAGCGCTGGAAATCCTCCCAGAACAGAACCACTGTACAACCCTGTCGGGAATCCAAGATACTTCCAAAGCAGGGGTGTACACTCTTATCCGATGTGTGTGTTTTGTTCTATCCTAGCCCTAAAGCACCTGATTTGACTCATGATTTTGACTTAGTTTTAGATTTTTTCCCCCATTTTCTCCCAATTTAGTAGCTAATTGCACCCCTATATGATCGAACCCCTGCTCCTTGGGGTGAACCGCACAGACTGAAAGTCGGTGCCTTTGTCCGCTGCACCACCGCGGCGCCTCGACTCATAAATGTCTTAATTGTAGACCAGGGGTGTCCAATCCTTTTGTTTTAGGCCAGCACTAAGATACCTGATTCTACTCATCAAGGTCTCGATTGAAGTTAAGATTAGTTAATTAGCCGAATGAGGTGCTGTAGTGCTGGGCTAAAACAAAAACCTGCACCCACATTGACCCTTTTCAGATAAGATTGGACACCCCTGTTGTAGGCCATGATATGTTGATTAGTTCAATCAGGTGTCATGGGCTATTACAAAAGCTTGCACCCACACCAGCCTTTCTTGGGCTGTGTTCGAATCAGCGCCCTATCTACTGCATCCTGTCTCCTGTGTACAGTGTACTGGCAGATGTGTGCTGTTTAGTACGCAACGTGTAGTACGCAAAAAAAAAAATCCTCCATACTATTTTCCAAGCGTACCTTGGAAGTCTCGTAAGACGTCCCACCCTTGCGCAGCCATGTCACGTGTTGTTTTTGTTGTTATTGAAGGAAAACGTCAGCAAAGCTATATGGATATTTTAAGTATACTACATTTCATTCAATTCAATTCAGTTTTATTTGTATAGTGCTTCTTTACAGAGAACTGTCACAAAGATGCTGTACAGAGAAACAGAAGGAAAACTGGGCAAAAACCAGGCCTGATTTAGATAAAAATGTTGCCTACTTAACTACTTTCTCTTCCTGTTTACTCAACCAGCCAACTCAATAGTATGGAAGGGTGTTGATTCGGACACAGCTATGGTTACGATTGGTTACCTATTGCTCTACGGATAGCTAATTGAGCCAAACAGACTGGTAATGACATGGTGTATGGCCCTGTTATTCAAATCATGGTCCTTGTGGGCCGAGAACTGCTGGTTTTCCACTCTCCCTTTACCTGGGAGTCAGGTGTGAAGTTCAGTTAATTACCTGGGAGAAAAGAAAACAAGGGCTGGATTTGGATTTGAGATTTGAATACCCATGGTGTATGTACGGGCTTCCCAGCTTGCCAACCTGACATAATACTGTGGCTACAGTACATTGTGTTTAGTATTTATTCCTTGGCAGAGCGATGCAACCTGTTATTTCTGTGAAAACGACATTTACCAGAGTTACAGCTATTACACAATTGTATTGCTAGAGACATATACAGTGTTCTTTTAAACAAAATGTCTGTTAAGAATGTTATGCTGTGATTTTGACATGCACCTTCTATGCAACACTCCTGTAGCTCCCTCAGAATTTTCATAAAAGCTTATTTTTTTGGGCGAGTTGGGTTCGATCCACCTACCATGATGTGCTGTGATCTGTTACCCTCTGTGATTTCTCTGTGATGTCTGAATAAAGCAAATTAATAAATAAATAAATAATACAAATGGAGGTTGGGCTGTCTGCTCTCCTTAAAAAAAAACTTCTTATTTGTATGAAAGAATTATTCTTTTTTTAATATTAATAAAAACAGAAGTTTATTTTTAAACGGTCAATAGTCAGCAGGAACTATGCCGGGGTCAAAAAGGGTATAGATTTTTCAAATTAAAGTATCCCGCTCAGGTCTGCTGCTGTTACAAGACCACTCCGTGTTCCCTGTGCTTTTATTTTGAAATACCAACATCTCTCAACAAAGATCACATTTTAAAATGGCACACGATGTTGAGCATTGTTAATGATCTGGTTTTCGTGAGGAGACTGCAGTCTGAAATCTGTTCAAATTTCTCTGTGCTCAGAAACTGTGTGAGATGCAGCTTATTTCAGAGGAGCCCTTCCTGTGGCACTTTAAAAAAAAGTCTTTGAACACATAAAGTGCATCTCTACTCTCTGAAAGTCCATCGACCATGCAGGCAAGTGCGCCATCCAGCCCTTCTTAATGATCTTTGTTTTATGATTTAATGAATCCCGTCCTTGTAAGTGTTTCAGTTCTGTAGGGCAGTGGGGCCTCAAAGTGCTCGTCATAAGTGCTTGCTTGTGTCCGGTTGATATGCAAACTCTCTGAACAACTGAAGACCATACATGGCAACATGCAATTTGTGAAATCGGACCTTTGCATCCACAATCAAATGTTCTTGTCTAGCGCAGACCGGGGTCAAATACGTATTTGAACAACTCTTTAGATGCCAGTAAAAAAAACACTCCCAGGGGTATTCCACAAGGTAGGAGTTAGCTGGATAACTGCACTGAGTAAGAGAAGCAGGATTACTGAGTTAGCTGGATAACTGCACTGAGTAAGAGAAGCAGGATTACTGTGTTAGCTGGATAACTGCACTGAGTAAGAGAAGCAGGATTACTGAGTTAGCTGGATAACTGCACTGAGTAAGAGAAGCAGGATTACGGAGTTAGCTGGATAACTGCACTGAGTAAGAGAAGCAGGGTTACTGAGTTAGCTGGATAACTGCACTGAGTAAGAGAAGCAGGATTACTGAGTTAGCTGGATAACTGCACTGAGTAAGAGAAGCAGGATTACTGAGTTAGCTGGATAACAGCACTGAGTAAAACCCGGAACAGCTCTTTTTACTTCAGTCCATGTTCCAGATTTGGGTGGGTTCCGGGTTTTACTCAGTGTGGTTATCCAGCTAACTCAGTAATCCTGCTTCTCTTACTCAGTGCAGTTATCCAGCTAACTCAGTAATCCTGCTTTGTCAAATACCCCCCTGCAGATTCATGAGAAGTTTCAACATAACAAGAGTTTAACCAAAGCATAACAAGAGTTTAACCAAAACACAATTGCAGGAATGGTTGTGGTTGTAGGTGTCTAAACGTTTTAAAAAGTATTTTGGGTAAATATTTGACCCAGGTCTGGTCAGAAACCAAAAACATTTACATTTCACACATTTTTTTCCATTTCTGTCAGCAACAATTCCGTCATTTAAAGGTGAACTTTAACCTAAAATCTATTTTTTGATGGTAAATTCTTTTGTCCATTGATAATATGGTCATAAATGATAACATTTACAACACACCAATCTGCTAGACGAACTCACACTGTATACAGTGGAGTAAAGAGTTTGTGATTAGACCTGTAATTCTGTGTAAATTTATCTGGACGTTTCTAGCTACCATTTGCCAGCACAGCAAAAAATGGTGGTGTACATTTAACATACTAGGGTGTTAGGGAACCGATTGGAACCACACGCAGACACCAAGATGTAGTAAATAATAGGCTTTAATCAGAGTCGACGGAAACAGGTCAATGTCCAGCAATCAGAGCAATACAGGGCTAGCAGAAACATAGTCAAATCCAGGCAGGGGTCAAAGTCAATCAATCAATCAATCAATATTTATTTATATAGCGCATTTCACAACAAGTTGTCACAATGCACTTCACAGCAAAACAACAAAACCCAGCCTAAACTCCCCACAAGAGCAAGCCAAAGGCAACAGTGGCAAGGAAAAACTCCCTGGTGTAACTAGGAAGAAACCTTGGAAGGAAACAGACTCAATGGGGGAACCCATCCTCCTCTGGTCAGCTCAGGGTCTAGGGCTTAAGGACCAACATGGTCAAAACAGCCAATGTCCATGATAATATAATTTGCAGCAGCTAGATGACAGTCCAGATGTGGCGGCAGTGATGGTGGGGAACCGGGCGCCGATGGCGGCGGGAGCAGCTGGCAGCTGTGGTAAGGAGGGAGGGGCAAGCTGCAACGGACAGGAAGCCGGACAGCAACTCTCGAGATGCGGGGCATAAGCCCCGCCGGCAGAATGTAAAAAAAAAAGAGAGAGAGAAAACAGTTAGGGGAAGTGTAATAGAGCAGCAGGAGCACCAACTGTCCAAGCAACCAGAGCAATGCGGAGAAGGCAGGGCGAAGTCCCAGAACAGGCAGAGGTCGGAACCGGGAGATCAATCAGAGGGGGCTGGAGAACAGGAGGGTGAAGGGCTGGAGCGGGGCTTGGTGGGAGATGGGCAGGCCGGCAGGAGGACTGGAGCAGGGCTGGACGGAGACAGGTAAGGCAGGCAGGAGAACAGGAGCAGGACGGGACGACACAGGAACTCGGAACAGGTAAGGAGAATGCAGGAATAAACGCTGGAAGGTTATGGAGACAAGCACGAATGCAGGGCACAAAACGATATGGCACAGAACAGAGAAACAGGTGAGCTTATATGCAAGACTAATGACGAGACGACGAGGAACAGGTGAGATGATACAACAGAGGAAACACATATATGGTGCGGGAGGCGTGGAAACGGAATACAAACACAGAAAACACATAGAAACCAGGAAGTGAATTATGACACAAAGGCACGGGACATGACAGTGTCCCCTCCAACCCCCCCCCGCCCCTGGGGTGACCCCTGGCACCCTATGAGCCTGCTCTGGGCGTCGACGCAGGAATTCTTGAATCAGGGAGGGGTCGAGGATGTTGTGCTCGGGGACCCAACTCCGTTCCTCAAGGCCATACCCCTCCCAATCAACTAAGAATTGGTGTCCACGCCCTCTGTGCCAAATGTCCAGGAGGCGGCAGACGGTGTAAGCAGGCCCGCTATCGATGAGTCGGGGTGGAGGAGCTGAAGCTCGAAAACCAGTGAACACTGGGTGAGGAAGGCGTGACAGGAACCAGGCTCTCCAGAGTACCGGTCAGGTGCGGGCAGATGGAGCTCCGGAACCCATCGGGGAGCAGCCAATGGACTGGACTTGGAACGCGGCGGCTCTGCGGCTTTGTTTGAGCGACCGCAGCTCCGTATCGTGCTGTCCCAGTCCAGCGTGCTGATAACGAAGGGCCTCGGCAGCCTGTCGTAGTTCTTATCTATCCATAGTGGCCAGATCGTTCTGTTAGCGAACCGATCGGAACCGCATGCAGACACCAAGATCTAGTAAATAATAGGTAGCTTTAATCAGACTTGACGGAAACAGGTCAATGTCCAGCAATCAGAGCGATACAGGGCAAGCAGAAACATAGTCAAATCCGGGCAGGGGTCAAAGTGCAGGTGAAGGGCTGGAGCGGGGCTTGGACGGAGACGGGTAAGGCAGGCAGGAGAAGAGGAGCAGGACGGAACGACACAGGACTGGAAACAGGAACTAGGAACAGGTAAGGAGAATGCAGGAATAAACGCTGGCAGGTTATGGAGACAAGCACGAATGCAGGGCACAAAACGATCTGGCAGAGAACAGAGAAACAGGTGAGCTTATATGCAAGACTAATGATGAGACAACGAGGAACAGGTGAGATGATGTAACAGAGGAAACACATACAGATCCTTTCCAAAAAAATTTGAATATCATGAAAAAGTTTTTTTTTTTTCCATAATTCCATTCAAAAAGTGAAACTTTCATAGATTATAGATTCACAAAGTGAAATATTTCTAGCCTTTATTTGTTTCATTTTTCATAATTTTGACTTAAAGCTCCAGAAAACCCCCAAAACAGTATTTCAAGAAATTAGAATAGTGTGTCGAAAATCAGCATTTACTTCAGTTATTTCAGAGAATGAATGTTTTAGACTGAGTGTCACACTCTAATCATCTAATTTACTCAAAACACCTACAAAGTTTTTCTACAGGTGTGTCAGTTTGGTTCAGTATGGGGAAGACTGCAGACTTGACAATTGGCCAGAAGACCATCATTGACACCCTCCAGAAGATGGGTCAGCCACAAAAGGTCATCGCTAAGGAGGCTGACTGTTCACAGAGTGCAGTGTCCAAGCATATCAATAGAAAGTTTAGTGGAAGGGAAAAATGTGGCAGGAGAAGGTGCACAAGCAAAAGAGATGACCGTAGGCTTCAGCGGATTGTCAAGCAAAGACGATTCCAAAATTTGGTGGAGATGCAGAGGGAGTGGACTGAGGCTGGAGTCAGTGCTTCAAAAACCACCACGTACAGACGTATCCGGGACATGGGCTACAACTGTCGGATTCCTCGAGTCAAGCCACTCCACTCATTCTCTGAAATAACTGAAGTAAATGCTGATTTTCGACACACTATTCTAATTTCTTGAAATACTGTTTTGGGGGGTTTTCTGGAGCTGTAAGCCAAAATTATGAAAAATGAAACAAATAAAGGCTAGAAATATTTCACTTTGTGTGTAATGAATCTATAATCTATGAAAGTTTCACTTTTTGAATGGAATTATGGAAAAAGAAACTTTTCCATGATATTCTAATTTTTTGGAAAGGATCTGTATATGGTGCAGGAGGCGTGGAAACGTAATACAGGGAAAAGGGAAAACGTGAAACGGAATACAAACACAGAAAATGCATAGAAACGGAGAAACAAGGAAGTGAATTATGACACAGAGGCACAGGACGTGACACTAGGGTGTTTATATGAGATTGTGGTTTAGCCCTTTGTAATGTCTTGCAAGCTTTATGGCCATCCGCAATAAATAAATAAAAAACCCCTTCTGCAATCTGCTTCCCAGTAATCGTCTTATTGCCTTTTGCAAGAGCAGAGTGCAAGCACAAGTGATCCTTGGGACTTAGATAACAGTATCTAATTGGCTACCCAATCCCTTGCATTCCACTTTGAATCCACAGGTTGTCACTGCAAAAGAGAATTGAGCTCTCTCCGTTGACCTACCTGGTAAAGTCAATTAATTTAATTGAAAAACAAAATGAATTCACTTTGGGCCCCCCATGCTTGGTCCTGTGTCCGTAGAGACGGAAGGAAGTGAAGGCCATTTTTTTTTTTTTTTTTGAAAACTCCTCTCAAGCCCACAGTGTCTCTAGGCCTGAAGCTCCTTGGGGATAAATAAAGTTGTTACCTTATAGAACTCTACAGCTATTTCTTAGAATTAAAAAAATCCTCACCACTGTTTTATAATAGAAGATTTCTAGCATGCATGCATGTATGTATGTGTGTATGTATGTACGTACATATGTACGTAGCCTATGTATGTATGTTTGTATTCAGTAATGACAACTGTTTCATTTACTCATTTACTTTTGTCCGTGCATCCGAGAATGAACACTGACAAATGCATCCGTTGTCCGTCAGACGGGTGGCGCAAGTTATCAGGAGAGTGTTAGGAAATTCCATGCTTAATTTACCTCTTTGTTTGCCTCTAACGCAGGCGTGTATCTGAGGTGAAACTGCGTCGTCACGGGGGCTTTTGTCTCCAGCGGACGCAGTTCAATTAATGCGTCGCGAGCTCAAGCGCGGCCTTGACCCCCCCTCTTTCTTCGCGCGGAGACAGGATAAAAGCGCCGCTGCGGGGAGGGCACCATCGCTCCGACTCGGGGATGTACGGCGATGAGTGCACGGGAGAACGGGAGATTGCACGTTGTCAAGGTGATGGTAAAATTAGAAATCCCCCCCACCATCATTATGGGATTTGAGAGCGCCCCCCCGCCCCTTCGGCTGAAAGGAAAGATGTAGCATTTAAATGCTGTTTCCTGGAGGTGGTCGGGTGGGTTGTACCTGCCAAATAATGCGATAGCTTCCCTGCTTCCTAATGTCGGGAGACACGCGGGGATATCAAAAGCCACCTCAATCCGCACGCTACTGCATGCTAATGACTTTTCTTGACAAACCGGGTCAAGAGCAGGCATTTGCATGCAGTAGCTCTTCATGATATAAATTCAAACAAGGAAAAAAAAAAAAAAAAAAGTAATGTCAAACAATGATTGCAAACTGCGCAAGGAGCTAGAATACAAAGCAAACGCAAGGGTGACGACAGTTGCATTGTAGACTGACAGAACCTGAAATGCAGACAAAGAATAGAGCTTTTGAGTGATTAATCAAAGGTGAGGGAGTTGCTCTGTGATAGGTGTTTTGTCTCAGCCTGTTATGTAGCTGGTTATTTGAATATGCTGTTCGTCATTCAAGGTGACAATGCTAACATGTACTCTAATATCTAAGCCGTACAGACAGCTAGTATTATTATTATTATTTATTTATTTATTTATTTATTTACAAGAGCACTTTGTCTTTCTGGCAGTAAAGGGTAGTAGTCATGAGAAAGTGAGGTCACACTTATTTGAACCAATCACAAAGCTCTAACTCTCCACTGAAAAACAAAATTACTGGTTAAAATTTGTGTCACTGATACTCAGTGGCCACTTGATTAGGTGCATCTGCTCGTTGTGTATAATCTGGAACAGCACAAGAGCATCTTTACAATGGCGATGACCTCCTTTACCACATGCCAATGCAAAGCTCCCAACTGCATGACGCACGGCGGCAATTTTACACATGATAGCTGACCACACTCTTAAATGAGGGGGATGATTTGGAGGCAAGAAGGTGGGCAAGAGCCAGGCTCATATTTGGCTCGGGACACTGTGGAGGAACAACCGCTTCCTCGTTGTGATACCATGGGAACGTCAACTTATTATTATTAGCCTTTTATTCACGCAGGGTAGGTTGACTGAGCACGCGTGCTCTTTTACAACAACGCCCTGTTTACAACACCCTAACTTGCATGTCTTTGGATTGCGGGAGGAAACCGTAGTAGAGTATTCTGGGGGCAATTGCAACACCATAAAATTGCACCAATCTGAAACAAGCTAGAGCTGAGATTCTATCCAGCAAGCTAGCTAGTTTTATGTGTTCAGGGTTGGGGGCAATTGTAACAAAAATTGTGTTACAATTGACCCATGTTACAATTTCCCCCCGAATACTCTACCCAGAGGAAGCCCACGGGAAGAGCATGTAAACACCACACAGAAAGGCCCTCGACCTGGATTGGAACCCAGGACCTTCTTGCTGTGAGGCGATAGTGCTATCCACTACATCACCATGCCGCCAAAATGATGACAGTGACTACTGTGAATCATTGTGGCTACATCCCCAACAATACAGTCGGGCACTGTTTTTTTTTTGGCTTGGTCCAGAGTATAGACTGCCCCCTACTGGTCCACCAAGGCACCAACATCATCCAATAAATCTATGGTTACTCAAATCACGGTCTTCCAGGGCAGACAACTGTTGGTTTTCCACCCTCCCTTTACGTGGGAGTCAGGTGTGAAGAATGTCTGTCAGAGTCCAGAGGTCAGAAAGTAAAAGTCCTGCCATGTGTTTCTTACACCCAATGAACTCAGCCAACTGATTTCACAAATTAGTTCTACCTCTTGGCTGAAGAATTGTACTTTTGCAAATCCAGGTGATTTGAACAAAATACTGGGGAGGACTTTTACTTTCTGAACCTGCACTTTCCACCCCTGGCTATGACCATGCATACAAATGATATTGTTGATAGCTCTTCTCAGACATATAACCCAATCTCTGACTACCCCAAACTAAGGAATGATCATTGAAAAGCATTGCATCTGTTTGAAATTCTTATTTACATATTTATGAGATAATATATCCAAGAAATAGGGCCAGTGTCAGAATCTATTTTAACATACTGGTCTTCAGTAGTTGGACAATAAAATACATTTTCAGACGTTTTTAAACTGCTGGTTCCGTCATGCTTCAAGCAGGAAGCTGACGGGACTAGTGGTGTGTCGTTCGTGAACGTTGGGAGTCGACTCGCATATCTGAAGAGCCGATTTGTTTTGTAAATGAACACAAGATAAGTGCTTGTGGTCTTGGTGGAACTTTTATTCTTTTTTTTCTTCAAGTTCCATCTGTAGCCTAATCAAAGAGAATAATTTTTTAGACCAAAAATAAATAAAACCACTATAAGAAAATAACATTAATAATAATTTAAAAACCAGTTTAATTGTTGGTCAGTTTAATTGTTCTGATGCTGCAGTTTTGCACATTTATTTTTTTATGCATTTATTCATTTTTCTTTGTTATGATGCAATATTATGTTCTATTTTATGAGTGTCTATTTTGTTTTGAAATGTTCAACTACGCACTGTGTTGATTGTGCAATTTATTTCAAGACATAAAAATGCCCTACTTTCAATGCATATGTGTAATAGCGTCTTACTGTATTTACATTTATTTAAATAGTTTTTATAACAAACAAAATGCTAAACAATGTTATTTTGGTAATTAGAAGGTAGATTAAGATTCCTTTGAACCATTTAAGTGATAGATGTGCACAAACACCAATCATAGGTCAAAATATCGCTAACTTTGGCCGATTTTGAAAAACCGGAAATGCTACTGAATGAAGAGCCGTTTGGGAGCCGAAAGAGCCGGCTCTTATTGGTGAGCTGAGCCAAATGATCTGACTCACTGAAAAGAGCCGGAATGCCCATCACTAGACGGGACATCTTTTGGTACACTTTGTACCCAGCGCATTCGACTACGATTGGCCCACAGGCTCATTAATACGGGTCTAAGCCAATCGGATTCAAATGCGGTGAAGATTGGAATGTAAAAATGGCCTCTTCAGAGTTTATGGGCGTGCATTTGGTGTTTGACGTCACTGAATGACAGCTGGCTGTCAGAAGTGAGTTCGCTTCCCCAGTAGAGAGAGCTCTCGATATTATTTTCCATTTCGTGTAGGCTCTGCGCAGAGCACAGAGCGTTCAAGCGGCGGAGGAGTACCGTCCGACAGAACAGTCGTGCCAGTCCTCCGCGAACCGAGCCCACCTACCTGGCCTGGCCATGGATGAACAGGCAGGGCCCGGAGTGTTTTTTAACAACAATAATAACTCGGTGTTGCCCGGCGGTGGGAAAGGACCACAACCCGGCGACGTCGGTGGAGGGGAGGCGGCGAGGGCGCAGTACAGTATTCCGGGGATCTTGCACTTCCTGCAGCACGAATGGGCCCGATTCGAGGTGGAGAGGGCGCAATGGGAGGTGGAACGGGCCGAATTACAGGTACCTTACCAATCTAAATGGCCATGCAAAGCCACATGCTCGGTGATCGCTTGTTGCATTAATGCTGAAATTACGACGTTTCTTTTAAACGTTAGCGTTCGAGGCTGAAAGCAAGTCGTAGTTGAGCAGGGTTTGTCTCTGAACCACCCCCTCGTATAAGTTTAGCTAGCTCGCTAGCTGCGTAGGAGCATCTCTGGATGACGTTACAGTGTTGGATACAACTTTGAATTTGGCAACGTAAATGACGCCTTGCGGGCTTCCGTTCAGAATGTTCGGTGTCTGGTGTTGTCATTTTGTGTGGCGAGTAGCCTACGCTCGGAAAGCGCGTGGCACTGGGGGGTAAAAGATATGCCAGCTCGGGATGAAAGAACCAAGTGTCCGGGAATGCAGAATTGTAGCTACTCGCAGTGTTAAATTGGAACAAAGCCCTCCCTTCATCCATAATGGGCTATGTGTGGATATTTTTTTTATAGCCAGAGAAGCTTCATTTAAAGTCTATCAGTGATCTTGCCGACTACGAGATGAATGGGACCACTCTTACCCCGCTAAATGGATAACGTAGCTAGTAGCCTATGCTTGAAATGGAAAGTCAGCGAGAATTTATTTCGGAATTGGATTTCATTTTAACATCTGAAATAGGAAACAGAATATGATGTTTCTTATTTTGTGATCGTATACTGTCACTCCAGTATAGCCTACAGGGGGTCGTTTGACGCCTTTCAACCTTAGCTGATATTAATATGAAGAAGTCTGAGGTTACATTAGCCTACCGTGTTGCTCTACAAATAAATCGGTTAATGCAGTGTTTGTTTTTGTTGAGTAAATTTCTGGTCTCTGACGAGCAGAGCGCGAAAGAAAGTCCCTTGGAGACTTAACTGGATTATCTGCCAACCAAACAAATTGCTTGCATTACTTGTAAACAGTAATTAGCTAGCTAATTGCTACAGACAAACATCACCTCTTAATGTTTGTAATGTTGAAAGACCCTATTTTGGAAGCAATTTTGTCCAAACAGTTAATACTGAAGACGTTTTAAAGAAAAACGGTAAACTGAAGATAAACACAACTCGTGCTGAGACTAAAGACCAAATGGAGAAGAAAAAAAAGCTCTTACAGGCTGTAAAATATTAGGCTGCGGGGTTCAGCCTTGGTGCTACTTTTCCTTGTGAGTGACATTCACAAAAAAATGACCCAGATGATTAAATTCTCTCTCCACCCTTGAAGTTCCTTGAATGTCCCTTTTATTTTCTTGCAGATCTTGCTGTGAGATTTGGTGTCAGTCTCCGCTAATGTTTATTTATTTATTTTTCTGGGGAATGCTCTTATCTAGAACGTAATGCCAAAGCACGTAGAGATCATATCGTCACGTGACCTGCCTACAACAGGGCATGCGCACAGGCATCAGAGCAAACGGCACGACGGGGAAGCATCGCATCAAGCACACAGCCAAAGTGGTTGCAGTTCAGTTCAGGTGTATTGCCAATTCGCCCCTGTTGGCAGAATTAAGGCTGCGATGGCACGCTTCTACTTTTTGACGCCAGGTAAATTCACTTGGCACATGGGGAGTGGCCTTTAATACTCAGTGAGAGCCGGGAATTTCGGCCAAGGCCAGACGCCTCCCTGCCGAAACGGGGGGTTTAAATGTCTGTGCGTGACTGGAGCCTCGTAAGGCTCGATTCAGCGTGTACCGACGTTGCAGCACGTGGCATCACTGAGGTGTGCGCGCGCGCAACCGTTCGGATTTATGGAGCAGCGCATTTCACTCAATGAACAAGGTTCACATGCGTCCCCTTGAATTATTTCAAGTGACATTCCCTGCTCTTTCTCCCTCTTAGATCAAGCCTGGTCCTCATTCCTTATTTGGCTGAGTTGGGAAGGGAGAGAAAAATGTGACTGTTTTTATGTTGCATAGTTGGAATTTCAATACATTTGTCACAGAGGGGGGCAAATGTGAAATGACGCTTAAGTGTGGCTCCGCTCCGCACCCCCCAGCCTGCCCGATATGTCCTATTGGGTTTTAGCTGCAGCTACATTTGGAAAGTAACCCACTTCAGGTTCTAGGCTGAAGAGCTCTCATTTAATGTAAGCTGTGTTTCATTGTGCCATGTGAGAAAAGTGGCCAATCAGATTTGTGCAATTCAGTCACATGGTGCATATCCAAACTGAGTGGTGGGTAGACTGAAGGGAGAAACTCCATAAGGATCTTCCTGGAGGGCCCGTCAGACTTTCTGAACGAATAACGGCATACAATTTCCTACAGGAATAGAGCAGAGTGTCATATTATCTGAAGGCGTTTATAGCTTTTATAGCGGCCACCCTTGATCTGAATGTACTGATTCTACCAACATGAAGACTATGCGCCAATTTGGCTGAATGGCTTTGCTCTCATCATTAAACGCCTTAATGTTTCTTGTGTTAAAACGTATTGTGGTCATCTGTGCAAAGATATTCTTGGTTCTAATGCTTTTTATAGTGCTTCGTAATTCAAAGGCTTTTTTTTTTTTTTTTTTTTTCTCGCTCTATTGCAGATCTGTTGCATTTCGCCTAATTGAGCTTTTGTGGTTTAAACGGCTCTTAGACGAGCACCTGAAAGGATGAAGTGCATTGTGGGATAGCACAAAAGCAGCCTTTAATCCTTGCAGAATGAAAGCTGTCGTTTTGAAGTCGCGTAACAGGCAAATCGGATCAATAAATCGATGGCCTTAGTTTTCGTATATTGACGTTTACAAACCAGTTTTGTACACGGTGCTTTGCAGTGGACATTTTCCAGAGGAGATCAAAACAGCAGGAAACCTCCCTCCACCCAGCTGAGCCAATTTGGAAAATGATTCCTGACCTCTTTGCAAGTGGATCAAGTTTGAAAATGGCGGGATACAGAAAGAGAAGAAACACACGTTAGAGAAAACAGGCCAAGACTTAAGTGTGACGGGACGTGTCGATCGTGTGTGACTCCTGATGCAGGGATCAGTGGGTTGTCAGTGGTTTTACCCACAATCCCTTGCAGCGGTGTATCCCCAGAGCTCGGGCAGCCATGTGGACCTGTCGTAAGGTCGTTGCATCGTTGCCGCGGCAACGGTGGCGGTGATGTCACGGTGATGTCGCAGGCCAGCCGGGGAAGCCTAGACCAGGAGTGTTTCGGAAGCGTTTGGTGCTAGTCTTTGTGCCTGATAGGCTATTTAGGACTGCGAGAGGAAGGAGTAAGTAAGGGGGCGGGTGTTAACTCTGTTAACTCCTCCCTCTTTAAAACCACTTGATCGTCTACGTTGCCTTGCTTTCATAGGTCATATATTCTTCCTTCTGCTGCATATATAAAAGGCCAGAGACACGGCCTTGCTTTTTAACGCCCCGGCTTTGTGTCTAGTTACCTAACGTCTCCTCCACGCCCGCCGTCGCCGGGCAAGTCTCCATCTCTGAAGGCCTTTGTGCACCTGGGAAAGTACTCCGACTTGGCGATTTTAGCGCGGAAATGCCGAGCGTAAATCTACTGTGGCGGGGGCCAGACCTCGGGCACAGGTTGGGCCGGGCTGGTGCGTTTTTTATTTTTATTTTTTTTGCTCCTCGCGCTCCAAAGTGGACGGATATCAGACAGATTTGGAGCTCGGCGTTTTTATTATTTTTTTTCTTCACGGCCGGAGCGGTCGGGACAAGCAGGGCTGCAGTCTGCGGTTGGCGGGGGGGACTCAGATCCTTCCTCCAGCCCCCCAGCTTCCTGAGGTCTTCCTTATGCTCGTAAAATAAAAAAACAATGTGAGAAATGTGCCAACCTTACACGTCCTGCAGACGGCTGGCCCGGAGGTCACGACCTCTGTTCCGTCTCCTTTCCTGTTCCCGCAGTTAGCGGTTTAGTGTGTGGCGGGCGGCTGTCCGAGAGCTTTGTTGCCTGTCCTGAGTTAACGGGCAGCTTGCAACTTTTTTTTTTTGTTTGTTTTAAGACGATTTTAACAAGTTTAACCCTTTAGACGGAAGGAAACTTTCTTCAGATTACAGAAAAAAAAGAAGTCTCTCTTAAAAAAAGAAGCGTCTATTTCACCATATATTCAGAACAGAAACAAAAAAAAAAGAGAACTGTTTTCATATGATTGCACGTTCTGGTAAGCAACATGTTTTGTTAGTTCTTAGGGTTCAACAGGGACCTTTTAAAACTTCAGCAGCATATAATTAAAGTATTTATAAGTATGCTTTTGACCCAGTCCTGCCATCTACTTTGGTCCTTTGAGGAACAACCCAGTGACCTACGACCTTAGCTGTTAACCCCTCCCTTTTCAATGCAGGGAAGACCCAGGAAGACACACGCACACACACAGGCACATAAGCAGACATACACAGACCGGAACACACACACACGCAAACAGGCACATAGACAGACGCACACCAGGTTTTCTCTGCAGTGGAAATTTGTGTTTAACGGCTGGTTTCCCTCACAGCGGTGTAAAAATATCAGGGAGTGGATGACCTGAGTGGGAATAGAGAGAAAGAGAGAAAGAGAGAGGGGAGGACGAGAGGAAGAGAAGGAGGGAGAGAGAGGAAGCAGAGTGGAGGGAGAGAAGCAGAGGAGGAGAGAGAGAGAGGAGGAAAAAAGGAGAGCGAGTGAAAGGGAGATAGGAGAAGAGAGGGAACCGTAGGAGCAGTAGTCGTAGCCAGCCTTGCTTTCCAGAATGGCGTTCTCTCTGTAGGGGGGGGCGGGGGGCGGGGCGGGGGGCCTTCACGGGTGGCTGCTGTCCGTTTCCTCAGCTTTTCACAGATTTGAGTGGCGGGTCAGGGGGGTGGTGGTCCCCCGTCCTGCTCACGGGGGTGATGTCAGGACGCTGTCCGCACTGCTCCGCTACACGGTGTTTTGGGTTTCCTATTCTCAAGCTGCACTTTTTGTTGTCCCGACGGAAAGATTTGGGACAGCAAAAAAAGGGTGGGAGGGGGTGGTGGTGGTGGTGGTGGCGGCGGCGAGAGATGGGTTTAGGGACACTTGGAGCAGCAGCTGTTTTTTGATTGGTGTTGAAATAGTTCCCTCGTGCTGTCGCATCTCTCTGCTGGTGCTCGTAGATCATGTGACATGTTTACCCGGGGGGGGGGGGGGGGTTCTCCGTGGTTTTTCATGCATTACATCAACGTTACGTAAGGTTTTTAGTCCAGTGCCTTTCGTCCTGTTCTCTTGCACTTCTAACCAGAAGATAAAAAAGGCAGAGAGGCTACAAAAAAAAAAAAGTGAAACAAGAAAAAAATAAAAAAGTATAAGAGGTAAAGACACGGTCTCGATGCACAGCTGCATTACAGAGTTCCCACAATTCCCCCCGCTAACAAGACTCTAAAAATGGATGTTTGTAAAATAAACAATGTTCATTTATCCTCTCCCCACACCCCTCGCCCCAAAAAGGTGGGGCGCTGCCATTGTACCCTTGAGGAAAATACTTCTAATAATTTAACCTTCATTTCTTCAGTAAATGTTCAGCTGCATGAGCGAGTTAAAGGGAGAGTTGTTTATGTCGCCCTGGATAAGAGAGGTTGCTAAATGTGCCAATGTTTGAGTGTTTGTTTATCTTCCCATTGTCCTGTAAAGCATTATAGTGTCCCTGTAGAAGGTGCTATACAAAACAAAAAAATAGAGTTGAATGAAATTAAATTCCGGAATGTTAATATGAATTTGAATTTTTAACATAGGCCTAGCTGCCTGTCCAAATTTAGACAGTGAGGGTTGGGGTTTGGGGGGAGCGGGGGGTCTCTGCAGACTGTATCCGCCTCTTCAGGGCATTCCCTTTCAATTCGACCAAAACTCAGGAAATTGGTTGAAATTGAAATTCAGCTAATAAATGACCGGGGGGGAAAATGGCTGTTATATTCTGTCAGGATCTTCCCATTAACGATCGGAATTTCAATTTGTCTTCCTGAATTGACCGAATTTAAATGGAACTGGCCCAGAATTCTTCCCTCCCACAAATGCAGACGGCAGACTTTCCACGACTCGGCCAGAATGCGGTGACCGTAACCCGTAAACAAGGCCGGTAAGCTGTGTTATTGGTCTTTTTTTTTCTGGCAAATTCTCTTCTCTGTGTGAGTTATTCGACTTGCCAACATGAGCCCAAGTGGCAGCCCGGCAAGGAAATGAATGGATTGCTGAATTCACACAGAGCCTCTGAGTAGTTTTTAATGAACAATATTCAGATTTTTTATCGTAGAAATGCACAACCAGTGCGAGGCCTCTGTAGGTGACACATGGAGCAGACTGGAGGAGAGGTACCGGTATGGGATTGGGGGGGGGTTGAGGGGGATTTTGGGGGTGCGTGTCTCCTCATTTTGGGCCCCAGCGGGAGGGGGTTTTGTGTGTTGGGGGGGGTGAAGCGGGGAGGCCTGGTGGAGGCTCCGTTCCCTCAGAGGGCGGACAGGAGCACCAGGAGCACTGGAGGTGAACCAACAGGTGCGGCTTTTCAGAAAAGAAAGCAAAACTGGACTTTCGACTTTTCGCCTGTTTGTCTTGTTTTTTTTTTTCTTTTCACGCACCCGCCGCTAAGCAGCCTGGTCCAGTAATGACCCGCACAGGTGTCGGTAATAACATGCTCGTCTGACGCACCTGTCGTCCGGCCCGCGGGGTGTGTGAAGTAGCGGGTTGAACTGAACTAGAGCCCGTCAGGTGCTTGCTCCAGGGTTTGAGACCAGGGGGGTTATACTATGAAGCAGGATTACTGAGTAAATAACTGCACTTAGTAAAACCCGGAACGGCTCTTTTTACTTCAGTCCATGTTCCAGATTTGAGAGGGTTCCGGGTTTTGCTCAGTGCACTGATCCAGCTAACTCAGTAATCCTGCTATGTAGTATAACCCCACTGGGACATAAAACTACTGACACCAGGGATATCAAATGTATCTTCAGGTTTTTGTGGCTTCCTGCCTCCGATCAGCAGCCAGTTTAGGCCTCGAAAAAACCGGGTGTGATGTGGACTCTTTAGACCAGGGGTGTCTTAGCGCTTGTCTGCACCCACATTGACCCTTTTCGGATAAGATTAGACACCCCTGCTTTAGACCCATCGTTGGTGTAAGTTAAGCACTTACAGGCAGAGGTTGAACTAAAAGCTCACAGGTTTTCCAGGGCTACAATCTGAGGCCCCTGCTGTGGACTGTAGTTACATCAGGAGTCTCAATGGGCTGAACGGCCCTATGTCATCACTGTGTGTGCTTTCGTCCCTGTGTTTGGATTTTTAGGCCTCAGTCACTGGCCACTGCTCAGTCGCTTCGCCTCAGTGCAGTTTCCTCAGCCTGGCTTGTTTTCAGGGGCTTGAAAGGAATACTGACCACTCTGCTTGACACAAAATGGCACCGTTTTGCATGTCTTAACGCGCTCCTGTGTCCTTACGAGTCGGGGGTAGTCCAGTCCTCCGGTGAGGGGTCTCTGCGCGTTTTTGGCTATCCTTGTGTCCGAAGGGCCTGGAGTCGGGCCCGTCAGCCTGTCAGCACCCTGGCACCTCCCTCGCACGGAGGCTGAGGCCGTCCACGGGCCACCCCGCCCCAGATCACAGGGCTCCCCAGTCCCCACGGGGGGTAGCAGTCCCCAGGGGTGTTCTGTGACAGAGCGGAAGGGTGTAATCGTGACAAATTGGTGCCAGTAATACTATAGCGCTGGCGGCTAGGCCTTCTCATGGTATCACGTTACGTTACGTTTAGCCATTTAGCGGGCGCTCGTATCCAGAGCCAGTTACTCAGCTAAAGCTTTTCTTTTTTTGATGCTGGTGTTGTCCTTGTTGTTTACGTACATTTATTACACAGCTGGATATTTGCTTACGGAAGCAGGTCGGCTCAAATGGCTATCGAGCAAAGCAAAGGGTACGGCAGCATTGTCCCTCCTGGGAATCAAGCTGGCAAACCTCTTAAGTCACAAGCCCAGTTCTACACTAAAAGCTGCACTAAATTGCCCCCTCCAAGAAAAGTTAGTTTCCGTCGCCCTCGGAGACGAGGAGTTTGCCGGAGTGTTCCGTGTCAGTCGGCTGTGAGACTTGAGCTGAGGAGACAGTTGGCCTGAAATACGGCCCCAGGATGAGACGCGTGCGGGTACTTTTAACCCGTCCTGCCTGCCTGTGAGGTGGGGTAGGGGTAGGTTTGGGGGCGGGGGCAGGGGTGGAGCGGGCAGCGCTCCTGTTGCAGTTGGAGTCGGGCCAGCGCTCTGGTGTGTGGCGGAGGTTGCGTGCGGTGGTGGTGAAGGCTAGGGAAGGCGCTCCTGTTTTGACAGAGCAGACCGAAGCCGCCAGCCTCAGTGCGAGCGCATGCGTGCAGCTGTCTGCGTGTTTAAGTAACAGAACAAACATCCTGTGTGGTGTCTGCATTTTTTGCCTTCAGATTTTGATAATATTTGAAACAAAACGAATAAATGTTCTGGGGAGAGAACTGTAATATAATTAACACTATGAAGGTTTTCTTCAGTATTTCCTCACTCGTGTAATATATCTGGCCTGGGAGTGGGTGTTAAAACGGGGAGTAAATCCTGTTTAGTCATTTCGGTCTCAGTGTGAATTAATTACAGATCATCCCCGGGGGAAAGACTGCTAAGACGCTAATCCCGCCGTGTGTTTCAACGGCGCATTATAAACACAAAGTCGGTGTTCTGCTTCAGGCTGTCGATGGCTATGGGCGGAGCTTTGTCACCTGGGGCTCTGTGATGTCACTGTTCCAAACTCTGCCCCTTTCTTAACCTATCCCTTCTCACTTGTCCCAGATCATGCTGATGCAGCGGTTATCAGCCTTGCCTTGGAGAGCTGTGGGGCGGGCTGGTTTTTGTCGTTACTCTGCACCTTAATTGATCAATTAATAGCAGTTGATTTTGCAGTTAGTCGCCTCACCTGGTTTCTTGGGTCTTAATTGGTTGGTGACTTGAAGGTGAAAATGGCAGCCGGCAGGACCCCACGGCTCTCCGGAGACTAAAGGCCAGACCGTGGGGCCCATATATGTACTAGAACAGTGCCTTAACAGATACCAGCCCTTGGGGCCCATATATGCACTAGAACAGTACCATAACAGATACCAGACCGTGGGGCCCATATATGCACTAGAACAGTACCATAACAGATACCAGACAATAGAGCCCATCCATGCATTAGAACAGTGCATGGATACCAGACCATAGAGCCCATCCATGCACTAGAACAGTGCCATAACATATACCAGACATAGATCCCATCCATGCACTAGAACAGTGAAATAACAGATACCAGACAAGAGAGCCCATCCATGCACTAGAACAGTGAAATAACAGATACCAGACCATAGAGCCCATCCATGCACTAGAACAGTACCATAACAGATACCAGACCATAGAGCCCATCCATGCACTAGAACAGTGCCATAACAGATACCAGACCATAGAGCCCATCCATGCACTAGAACAGTGCGGCAGAGCTCACCCGGTGTTTTTAATAAGACTTCTGAAGCTCACAGTAGCTGCAGGCTGCTCTTATCCAGGTTATTAAAGAGCGTAAATCACAGCACTTGGCTCGGCGGCTGTCCCGTTGACGTCCGCTCCGTTAAGCGCGAGAGGAGAGCCGTGAATGCCATCACGTTATTTATGCTGCCATGGTTACCGTTGCAGTCGGCTCAGGCGTTCGCATTATGTCATCACGGTCACTCTGTGGTTTGACTCCGATGTTCCAGTTATGTTATCACGGTTACTGTTCGATTTTATTTGGCACGGCACAAATAAAGCACAGCGTTTTCAGAAGATTCAGACTAATTTAGAATGTTTCAATGTTCAGAATGTTTGAGATGATCACCGGACCGGGGGGTAGGGGGGGGTGGGGGGGATTCTACCTGTGCCAGCTGGCCAGGTGGCCAGGGTACCTTGAAGGACACCCCCAGGGGTCTGTGGACCCTCTGTTGAAAACTGAGGTTGTTGTGTGTTGAGAGCAGGCTGTGGTTGAAACCGTCTGAAAAGATGACCAGTCATGAACATTCTACCACAAAATTGCGCAATCAGTTTTGACTGTAACGCGTGCAGCAGCAATGCATTGTGGGGTGCCGAGCTGATTGGCGCGTTCGTCTTTGGCGCCTTTTCGCAAGTGTTGACAGTTTGAATGTTTTCTTCCACCCGGTTTTACCTCTTGTGGTAGCATGCGCTCAGTGCTAGCCCCTGCGCTAACCGCGTTAACCACAACGCCTTCCTGTGCTTGAGTTCTGCCTTTTTGAAACCCCTGTAAGAGTCTGCTTGTATGTTCCAACTTTGCGCGTCTCCACGGCGATGTGTGCGTCTCCATGGCGATGTGCACGTCTCCCTGTTCGTCTGCCTGATTGTCTGCTAGCTGGGCGACTTTGGAGTCCGTATCGACGGCGGCGACGCCAGCTTCCTCTCTCTCTCTCTCTCTCTCTCTCATGGCCTCTTTGTTCTTTACGAATGCGTCCTCGCTTCCTGCGTGGCGTTTCGAAAAGCCTGCCTTCCTGTGCCTTAGCCTCATGTTTCAGCCCCTGCGCCGCTGAACCTAGCGTGACACAGAGACCAGAATCCCAACGGCAGATGTAGACGAAAAATGAGCCTGTGCATTCATTTTTTTACATATCAAAACCTGCCGTGCGATGATTAAGATTGTTGTTTATTGTTTCTCTCCTGTATGCTATGGGGTAGAGGCAGGGATGATACCCTGTGATGTGTGTGAAGGCACAGGGTCCTGTTATGACTGTAGTTTATATGAGGTGTGTGTGAACGCACAGATCCCTGTTATGACTAGTTTGTAGGAGATGTGTGTGAAGGCTGTTCTGACGGTGATGGTTCTGCACTGTTTGTATGAGATGAAGGCTGTCCTGCTGGTTATGGTTCTGCACTGTTTGTATGAGATGAAGGCTGTTCTGCTGGTTATGGTTCTGCACTGTTTGTATGAGATGAAGGCTGTTCTGCTGGTTATGGTTCTGCACTGTTTGTATGAGATGAAGGCTGTTCTGCTGGTTATGGTTCTGCACTGTTTGTATGAGATGAAGGCTGTTCTGCTGGTTATGGTTCTGCACTGTTTGTATGAGATGAAGGCTGTTCTGCTGGTTATGGTTCTGCACTGTTTTTACGCTGCATGACACTGTGGCTGCCTATCTTAATTGCCCCTGGGGGCATACAGAAATAGCACTGAACTGAATTTATTTTAATGGCTTATTAATGCTATATGATTGTTGCTTTAGTAGTCTGTAGGAAGTGTAGTCTGGCTGGCCGTCGATATGGAATGTAGACTTTGGTCAAAAATTTGGACAATTGTTTGTAATAAATTGGTCCTTCAGGCACTAGTAAAATTCCTGCAGGTTAGTAGCGCCGGTGTGGGTACAGGTCTTTATTTTAGCCCAGCAATAAGACACCTGATTTTACTTATCTGGGTCTTGATTGAAGACCATGATTAGTTAATGTCATAGTGCTGGGGCTAAATCAAAAACCTGCCCCCACACCGGCCCTTTTTGGATTAGATTGGCCGCCCCTGATCTAGAGAGCGTAAGTATCTGGAGTGTGTGTTTTATCGAGCGGCTGTGGTAACGCGCTGCCTGGGGGCGTCTTCCGTGTTCAGCGTTGGCAGAAAGCGCCCGGCGTGGTGCGTAGTCACATGTGCAGGCCTTGCGTAGCTGCAGACCTTGCGTAACGTTTGTTCTGCTGGCCCGTTACGTCAGGGGGCCGCTGGCGTCTCAGAGATGCGCTCTTTTTATTACCAGATGCTCTGGAGCTTTGTGCCAACAACATGTTTTTTTTTTGCTTTTTAAAAAAAAAAAACATTTTCTCCACCTGGGGCTCTGACGTCGGCCGCCCCTGTAAGACAGGAGGGGTTGCGGAGAACGGGACAGGCAACGGAGTGTTAGACGTGCTCTTGCCATCGATCGGCTGTCCCGAGTGCCGCCTCTCGCCCTTTCTGTCCGACCTTCCCCTGGTCTATGCTGGACCACCTGGTAAAAAGAGGGGGATGGAGAGAAAGAGAGGGAGAGAAAGAGAGGGAGAGAGAGCTTACGCACACCGTCATGAATGATTCAACGGCCATCAGTGAGAGTGAGAGTGAATGAGATAAACGGGGAGACTGAGTTGTGTAAGAGATGAGGTGAGAGAGGGGGATGGAGAGTGGTATAAATAAAAAGCGGCAGAAAAAGATGAAGGGGATAGGAAGCTTCTCATGCACTCAGGGCTCCGTGTGGGCAGTGTTATGAGGCGCTGAATTCCTCACACTACTTTCCCCCTGTCACATGACCCTCCAGTCATTCCCTACCCACAATTCAGTAGTCTCGCAAAGGCCCGACTTAAACAAAGCGATAAACACAAAGTCTGGTCCATAGACTTGCCTAACGCGATAAAGAGCCGCCCACTATGACAAGTTGGCGCCTTTGATTGACATGCAATATAACCAACCACAGACCGTCTATGTTCCGTGACGTATTGAGGCGGTACAGACGGCGGTCGATTCAGAAATAGCGTAACAAGAAAAACAGACTCGCATGAAACTAATTTACACAAATGGCACGGCGATCTCCAGTAAAACAGTCTATCACACCGAAGAAATGTTGTGAACTTCAAAAACGTTCTTCAATCCAGCTTTAAGCTCTTGGTCCGAAACACTCATTGTTCTTGATGGATTCGCAGCATTCGCTAGCTACTGATTAGTTAGCACAACTTGTTTCCCGGCGGACTGATAAAACCCAGTGCACCGTGTCGTACCGGAAATAAGCACACACTCCTGTGACTGACAGTGCCGCTAGCCAATGAGTGCTTACTATCAGTTTCCCACAGTCCTACCCAGCTTTGCATCAGTCTTTGCGTACAAAGTGCATCAAAGTGGCTGAGGCTGAGACTAACAATTTGGTAACCATAGAAACCTAACGGCAGGTTATTTGTTTAATTTCTGTGGCATAATTGGAACATAAGTGGAACATCTTCACGGTGACATGGTGTACCGTTGGTGTTGAGTTTAGAAAGGAAATGGAATTAAGTTTTTCTTTTTTAAAAAAATAAATAAATTAAATGTTGCTTTCATATACTTCAATTATTCTGGAGGTTTTGGTGGTTTTTTTCAGCCATTTTGGAATTTTGTGGAGTTTTGATTCTCTGGCGTCTTCACAAACCTGGAGCAAAGATGAGACGGTGGAAGGCCTTTGTCCGGCCCAGAGCCTTAAACAAGATGTACATTTATTTAAATAAAGGACTAATTCTTAAAGGACTGAGAATTCTTTGTATTTGAAACATAGTGCTGTGTGATGCCGTAGTCTGACATAGACAACATGTCCGTTGTAATGGTATATTCGGCCTATGTGATGGGATGGATTGCATTTGCTTGTCTTACATCTGCCATTGCACCTCTAAATGCTCTGTTAGCCTTTGGATGACAGGATCTAACAGACGTGTAAATGATATCAGTAATGCTCTACAGTATATATGAATAATTAATGGATAATGACACAGGCGGGGCGGGGCGGGGCAGGGCGGTCACGTTTCGGGTGTTTGGAGAGCTGAGGATGCAGTCTGTGGGGGTCCCTGCAGCTGTAATAATATTAATAATAAAAAATAATAAAAATGTACATATCAGAGTTAATATGTAGGCTGTAAATTGTAAAGCAGTGACTGTATTGGAATAGCTCCTCTATCTCTTAGACCAGTGGTACCGAACCCTGTTCCTGGAGATCTACCGTCCTGTAGGTTTTCATTTCAACCCTAACAAAGCACACCTCACTCAACAGCTAGGGATTTTGTTTAGCTGCTAATTAGTAGAATCAGGTGTGCCAAATTAGGGTTGAAATTAAAACCCACGGGACAGTAGATCTTAGGAACAGGGTTGGGGAGCACTGTCTTAGACTAAGTGTAGACAGCTAGGCCTAAACACCTTGCTGTATTTTCCCTCACAGTGTAGTCCATTGTCATGCTCCAATATGACAGCTTAGCTGGTTTAATTAATGCTATAGATTAACTCATTTGCATAGAGCACTTCTCCATGATGTCACCATTCCGTGAAAAGGGGATGTGTGATTGGCTGAACCCGTCATAGCTGGTGGTCCCTGATTGGGCAGCGGGGAAGGAGGAAGGTTAGAAGGAAGGTTATCTCTGGTTGTTAATATTGGCTGTGTCCGAATACGACCCCTGTTCCCTGTCCACTGTCCCCTGTCCACTCAGAACCCTGTCTACTATGTGCCCTGTCCCCTCACTTTGCAAGCAGTGTGCAAAAGAAATCCTGCAAAACTCTTTCCGAACTAGTGAGGAAGTAGCAGTTTTGGATTGTATGTTATAAAAGAAAAAACAAAAAGCAGTTAGCTGTGAGTGTTGCTGTGGGGTAAGATTGTCGTGCTACACTCCTGAATGTAAATTAATGTAAATCGTAGATGTAAATTCCGTGCACGCGGTGTGAATAAGAGCATCTGCTAAATGTAAATATCTCTCAGGCCGCTGTTGTACAGCAATTTTTTCTGTCGTCTCAAGGAATTTTTCACCTCAGAGTCAGAGGTGAACGTGAGTGTATTCCTTTTTTTTTTGTTTTTTTGTGAGTCTTAGGCATCCGGTAGCTTATATAGAGGGAGAGGGAGAGGGAGAGGGAGAGGGAGAGGGAGAGGGAGAGGGAGAGGGAGAGGGAGAGCCTTCCGCTTGGGCTGTACTCATGAGACTACCTGTAAAAATAACGGATAATAAATAAATAAACAAGTCAATTTCACACCCACTCGGCACCACACTTACAAAATATTTTCACATGTACGCATTTATTTATTTATTTATTTACTGTGAGCACAACCAAAATTATCCAACCGTTACATCATAATGTGCTAAAAGCAAGTGTTTCACTTCTAATGGCACAAAGTGCATCTTATTTCATCGAGGGTGCCCTACCCGTTGTGTAACTGTCAACCATCATTGGCTAGCATGCTACTGCGTCTGCACAATTGAAATGCAAACAAAACGGAAAACCTCCTCCAGCAAACTAATTTGGTGGTGGTAAAAAAAACCCCATAAAATAAACATCAGGGGATAAAAACACTCAGTTGAATGGTTGCCAGGACCCTGAAAAGACAGCGGTGTAGCGTAATATAGTAATGCTGTGTATTTATGGCAGTACAATGCAGTGGATGATGTCATAATTAGCACGTTAGCTCACCTCCGAGAGAAAGGCTATTGTTTGCCTGAATGGAAACGTTGGAAGGGCGCGGGCAGAGGTGGCAGACCCTGAGGAAAACGGAAATATCTGGAGTGAGAAGCTGCAGCGGATGACGGTGCCGCTTGGTTGTTCTGTCTGGGGGTGAAAGAGGATGCTTTGCACCCATCTTTTCTCCGGAGAAGTGACCTATGCGCCGGACACCTCATTCTGAATCGAAGTTTAAGTTCAAATCTTTGATGCAGCTGCCCTGTGCATGCAAGCGACAGGCTTGTATTGATCCCTTGTTGGGATGTTTTAGGTAGTGCTGTATAAGCATTTCACTCCCGTCCCGCTGGGGATTGCAAAGAAATGGGGGTAGAAATCCCTCAAAGGAAGCCCCTGGCCACTGTTTGAAGTTTCCCCCAGATTTCCCCCAAGCCTTTCCCCAATCTCTTCTCTGTAATCTGGGTGAGCTTGTGTGGTACCTCAAGTCCTTTAAGAACATAAGACCAAGCAAAAACACATAATGAGGAGAGCCGGCCATTCAGCCCATCTAGGCTCCTCATTTAGCTTTAGTCTAGAGTGCATCCTGTCCTGGGGTCAAACATCCCAAAGCTCTCTGACCTGGGCAGCTTTTCCAGGGGGTCACTCGGATGTTTAGGCGTTTGTGTGGCCGTTTTTTGTGATCGATCTCAAAATACTGATTTTATCATACCCTCGGCGTCTCAAACAGAGACGGCAATGTCTCGCACCTGCGGCTCCCTCTCCGTCTGCTACTCAAACGTTTCCGTTTCACGTGACGCCTCCTTCCTTCTTTCTGAGTGACGAGCCTGAGCAGCACACGCGCTCAGAGCGTTTCCCTCCCCTCTAGCACGATGTGGCTCCGCCCCTTTTCACAGCAATCATCTTGGCCTCGCCCCCCAGCACTGCATTTCTTCTCAGCAAAAGAAACACCCACTTCTTTCTCGTTTTTACATTTTAATCAGAGCTAAGCCCCTTACTGACCTCAAAACTAGACGATGAGGTTGAGTAGTTTTGAGGATCCAAACATCTCAGTATCCCCAAAAGTGTGCTTTTTTAGTCACAAACGTTTTTCCCGCACACTTTCTGTCAGATGTTTTTAAAGTACTAAGTTTTGCTGTTAGATGTGTTTACAATACTCATTTTTGCCGTTAGACATGCTTACAGTCATGAGTTTCGCTGTTAGACATGTTTACAGTACTAAGTTTTGCTGTTAGATGCGTTTACAGTACTCAATTTTGCTGTTAGATGCGTTTTACAGTATTCAGTTTTGCTGTTAGACATATAAGTACTAAGTTTTGCTGTTAGATGTGTTTACAGTACTCGGTTTTGCTGTTAGATGTGTTTACAATACTCAGTTTTGCCGTTAGACATGCTTACAGTTGTCAGTTTTGCTGTTAGATGTTTTTAAAGTACTCAGTTTTGCTGTTAGATGTTTTTAAAGTACTCAGTTTTGCTGTTAGATGTTTTTAAAGTACTCAGTTTTGCTGTTAGATGTTTTTAAAGTACTCAGTTTTGCTGTTAGGCGTGTTTACAGTACTAAGTTTTGCTGTTAGATGTGTTTACAGTACTCAGTTTTGCTGTTAGATGTGTTTACAATACTCATTTTTGCCGTTAGACATGCTTACAGTCATCGGTTTTGCAGTTAGACATGTTTACAGTACTAAGTTTTGCTGTTAGATGCGTTTACAGTACTTAATTTTGCTGTTAGATGTTTTAAAGTATTCAGTTTTGCTGTTAGACATATTTACAGTACTAAGTTTTGCTGTTAGATGTGTTTACAGTACTCGGTTTTGCTGTTAGATGTATTTAAAGTACTCAGTTTTGCTGTTAGATGTTTTTGAAGTACTCAGTTTTGCCGTTAGACATGCTTACAGTTGTCGGTTTTGCTGTTAGATGTTTGTTCCGCGTGTGTTACATATTTTATCAGGATGAAACAAGGTGCCTGGAGGAGCAGGCCCAAGCCTGCTTAAACTTCCTCTGCCTCGCCAACGTCTGTTTGTCCGTCTAATACCTGATTGTGGAAAAAAAAAAACATACTTTTCCAAAACACAAACATTGTCTATGGAGTTTAGCGTGTGAGACACGCACGCTGATTTAACCCTGTGCTTACCAGAGCTTTGCACGCTGATTTAACCCTGTGCTTACCAGAGCTTTGCACGCTGATTTAACCCTGTGCTTACCAGAGCTTTGCACGTTGATTTAACCCTGTTCTTATCAGAGCTTTGCACGCTGATTTAACCCTGTTCTTATCAGAGCTTTGCACGCTTGCAATTACCTGTTGAAGACTTTCACGCCTTGTTTCTGTCACACAAGTTATGTAAATCTCATTGCAGGAGAAAGTGTGTGTGTGTGTGTGTGTGTGTGCGTGTGCGTGTGCGTGTGCGTGTGCGTGTGCGTGTGCGTGTGCGTGTGCGTGTGCGTGTGCGTGTGCGTGTGCGCTGGTGCTGTTGGATTGGACAGCCTGTGCTCTGTGCTTTCCTAATTAAAATGTGGCTTTTGGGGAATGTGGCCCAGCCAGATTATCTGGGGCAGGAGTACAAACGTGACGACGGAGCCGGGAAAGAGATATAAAAACAGGTGTGAGAAAACGCAACCTTCTGTTTTTTTTTTTTTTTAAATTTCTCCCTGCCTTTCCCTCTTTAGCTGTTTACATTCCGGTGGCTTTCGTTTGACATCATTGCCCACATTTCCCATAATTCAATGAGGGGGAAAAAAGCAGTTCTGTCTTTATCCCACTATGCACTCTCTAGGCATCAGTGAGGTTGGTAGATTTGTCCGGTTTGTCTACGCAGTCAGGCCCGTCCTCGCACAGTGAGGTCAGTCTCTGTGCAGTCAGGCCCGTACTCTGCGCAGCGAGGTCAGTCTCTGTGCAGTCACGTCCACCTCCGAGCGCATTCTTAAGCTGCCGCGGTACAGTCGCCCAGCCCCCACACCGGCTTCCGTTACTCACGGTAACACAATGCCATGGCGATGAGTGCCTCATGAAAGCCAGAAGATTTACGCAGAGATGAATTACAATAGACAGTAATGCACAATGACTGATACCTCACAGCGCAGCAGTAGACCTCGGGGTTTTTGTTGATAGAGTGCAAGGCAAGAGGCATCGGGCGCGTTACCTCGGTAACATGTGCGTCACCCCTCAACCCCCCCCCCCCCCCCTTATGTGAAATCCGTGAATGGGATGAAGTGAAACAGGGGTGTCACCCGGAGCTCTTCTGTGACTCTCGTACAGAAACAGGGGGTGCATCGTGGACGCTGCCAGGTGCATTGTGGGTACGCAAATAAATAACTCCATATATACGACACTTTGCGTTCACGTGAAACGCTGCTCTGGTAGCATGGGGCCCTGCTTTAGTTACGGTACGGCCTACATGCAGCCGTTTGGAGCATGGGGCCTGCATTAGTTACGGTACGGCCTACATGCAGCCGTTTGGAGCATGGGCCCTGCTTTAGTTACGGTACGGCCTACATGCAGCCGTTTGGAGCATGGGGCCTGCATTAGTTACGGTACGGCCTACATGCAGCCGTTTGGAGCATGGGGCCTGCATTAGTTACGGTACGGCCTACACGCAGCCGTTTGGAGCATGGGGCCTGCATTAGTTACGGTACGGCCTACATGCAGCCGTTTGGAGCATGGGGCCTGCATTAGTTACGGCACGGCCTACGCGCAGCCGTTTGGAGCATGGGGCCTGCATTAGTTACGGTACGGCCTACGCGCAGCCGTTTGGAGCATGGGGCCTGCATTAGTTACGGCACGGCCTACATGCAGCCGTTTGGAGCATGGGGCCTGCATTAGTTACGGTACGGCCTACATGCAGCCGTTTGGAGCATGGGGTCTGCATTAGTTACGGTACGGCCTACGCGCAGCCGTTTGGAGCATGGGGTCTGCAGTAGTTACGGCACGGCCTACGCGCAGCCGTTTGGAGCATGGGGCCTGCATTAGTTACGGTACGGCCTACATGCAGCCGTTTGGAGCATGGGGCCCTGCAGTAGTTACGGCACGGCCTACACGCAGCCGTTTGGAGCATGGGGCCTGCATTAGTTACGGTACGGCCTACATGCAGCCGTTTGGAGCATGGGGCCTGCATTAGTTATGGCACGGCCTACATGCAGCCGTTTGGAGCATGGGGCCTGCTTTAGTTACGGTACGGCCTACGCGCAGCCGTTTGGACACTTGCTGTGTGTTTCAGCAGGTTAGGTTGTGTTTTAATAAGGGCTGAGTGCCACATGGGAAATGTATTCTTTAATAACATCAAGTCGGCCGTGGGCTCGGAAAAGCATGGGAATACCTGGTTTCTGGGTGGGTCGGAGGGTCTACCTGCCGGTATTGCAGGAGACTTGACTGGCTCCTGGTTACCAACCCCCCCGGTTACCAAGTCCCCCTCTGTGCTTATATTAGCCCCCCCCCCCCCCCCACGCTCTCTCTTTCAAACAGTTTAAATTCACTTTAACTCGGCTCAATGCAAAATGTGTCACCGGCATGACATGCAGTATGTGGATATATTCCAAAGCATTACATAACACTGAGGAGTCTTTCTCCTCTCCTGTTTCTTTCTTTCTCTCTCTCTCTCTCTCTCTCTCTCTCTCTCTCTCTCTTCCTGTCTATTCATCAGCTCAGAGGCTCATCCTGAGCTAAGCTGACGGGATGGTAGGACGGATGGAGGGAGGGATGGAGGGGGAGGAGAGGGGGGTGAGAGAGAGAGGCAGGCACTGGGGAGAACAGCCAAATCCCTGTCTTCATTAATGACCCAAAAAAAAAGGCGGAAAGAGGACTTGACTGGTAAAAAAGTGGGTTACCCAGTTTCCCCGGCAGAGAGGGCTGGCTATGGCTTTCTGGACCAGGGAGAAATTCTTCCAGGAATGTTTTTAGTCTGAAAGATACAGGGAGATAGGTTTGTGTACTTCTAGGCTATTCATGTGATATTATGACGTCGTGAAATGTTTTAAACGTGACGTGGATGCATGCTTTTCATAAATGATAAAGGCATTGAACCTCCAAATCAGATAGGGAAACGGAAGTCTGTCCTGAAGGGCAGTGAAGCGTATCTACAGAGGCATTTCTCACTGCAAAGCTCTATTCTTTTTTTTTTTTGTTCAAATTTGTTTTTACTTTTTATTAAAACTTTTTTTTTTTTTGCATATGTACAATGTAGCCCCGTTTATACGCCTCGAACCAGGGACATTCTTCGATGCATTTTGGAATCCGCGCCTCTGCCAGGATCTGTAAAGCTGAGCGCGTAGGAACCGGAGAAGCCGGTTTGAATGTCGAATAGCTTGGCACCCAGCTGCTGCCCCGCGCCCCCCACCCCGCACTGGAAACCCGTCGCACGCGTCTCATCCACAGGAGACCGTGACAGTTGCTGCAGTAATGTAGTGAATGAGGGGGGGGGGGGGGGCGGCCTTAGAGTCGCCGCCATGTCGGAGTTCAGTCCAGTTGAGCTGAGTTGACTTATTTTTTTCCCTCCCCAGGGAAAAACAGCCAACCAAGTGTCAGCAATTGGCTGAACTGTTGGACCCTGGGTGAGGAGGGAGTGACACTACCAGCCCTTTTTTTTTTTTGTGTGTTTCTTCAGATCCTTCTTGACCCTGGTAGTTACATCGCTGTCCGAAGGCCGGCCTTCTGGCTGAGAGAAAAACCAACAGCTGAAATCGAAACGGATTTAAAAATAAACAAAACAAAAAAACGTTTTGGTAGCAGTGCAGCCCACTGTTTGGCCTGCTGATTGATCTTTAGGCAGGGGGAGTGTGTGTGTGTGTGCGTGTGCGTGTGCGTGTGCGTGTCCCCTCCTTGTGGGGACATTGGCCTTATACGTACCCTTATGTATAGCGCTTGGCATTCGTGCTTCGCAGCGAGGGCCTTGGAGGTGGGATGGGTGGGCTCAGATTTTGCTTCGTAAGGTCCTCTCTCTTGTTTCTACGGAGGCAATGAGACACCTGCCGTCTTGCCGTCCAGCGCTCCCGAGCTCTCCCGCTATAAATCTGCGCGCACGCGGCAGTCCCCCAGCGCACTGGCGAGACCTAGTTATGACCTTTATTTTCTCTCTCTCTCAAAAGTTGCAGTGAAAAGAAGAAAAAAAAAAAAAAAAAAAACATTTAAATATTTTAGAAAATTAAAGTGTGGCACACATTTTGAGATGCGGCATATTTATTATTCCTCATACTCTTATTGAGCTCATCTTTGTTTGACGCCGTCTCTGGAGCTCATCTCGGCTCTCGTGGAATTCGAGCAACAAAGCGGCGAACATAACCCTTTTTCTCCAGAACATTCTGTTAGCTTCTCGCTCATGGGTCACAAGGATAACACCGTTTGGGGAATAAACTGGCTGTTCCATGTCAGTGATAAAGGCCCTGACTGGCTGTTCCGTGTCAGTGATAAAGGCCCTGACTGGCTGTTTTTGTGGTGCCACAGTCTGCTGCTCCAGAGATCAGAGATGGTCGTTGACCTCACAGCACAGGTGTGTTTTTAAATAACACGGATAACAATGTTTTCGCTTTGAGATGTTTTCCCTCTTTCCATTGCCTCTACCGCCTTGCGTCACTATTTGCCAGCTGTCATCCCTTCAAAATTGGCTTGTAACAATCCCAACAGACTGGCAGCTAACGGTTAACGTAGCTTGTATCCTGATATAAATAGAAGATAATGTGGCTTTTTGGGGGGGGGGGGGGGGGTAAAAATGTGGACTTATAAGTATATTTCACAGTGATCTATTTAAAAAAGAAAAGTGAAGCAGCTGGGAGTTTTATTTTAGCAGGTGCCTCTAGTCAGGAGTCACTTACCTCACAAGTTTTGTTATCACTTTTAGAAGCTGACATTGGCCAATAAGATTGTACTGCTACAGAAACAGAACTATTCCTATATATATATATATATATATATATACAGTGCCCTTCACAATTATTGGCACCCCTGGTAAAGATGAGTAAAAAGGGTTATAAAAAATGAATCTTTTGGTGAATTAGCTCAATCTCATATTGAAAAAATGAGAAAGATCCAACCTTTAATTGACGTAACTTTATTCTGAAGCTGACATTAGCTGACAACAAAACTCATGAGGCATTAGGCCCTGGTAGTTACATCACTAAAGGAAGGAATTCAGTTCCATACATTACTAATGTATGGAACAGACTTCCTTCCTTTATATAGATGGGAAAAAAATCACAGGAAGTGACATCATTATAAGTGCATGTTCGGACGGAGTCATGCTGGTAGTCTTGAGAACTGAATGATTCCTGCTTTAACCCTTCCACAGATTATGTGGGAAGTAGAAGAAGATCTGTGGTGATCTGTGGCCCCATTTGGTCTCTTGTTGAACACCTGTCCCCTGCACTCCTAATCTATAACCTACTGAACCGACGCACGGTGGCCTCATCTTTGATTGATTTCAAATAACATAATAGTGACACTGTATTCAGGCTGTAATCAGTTTTTTTCACCCTTATTTATGTATGGGGTATTTTTGCATTACAAATGTATTGCTTTGTAATGCAATATGTTGTACGGGACTGTACTGAGATGAAATGATACCTGAGTCTTGCAGAAAAAAAGTTCAATAAAAGCTGCAAAAATGTGCCGCCCCTCCTCCGTCACGCACTCGGTTAGATCGTTAACTTCGACCGGCTCTTCTCCCCGTTGGCAATCGGTAATTCCATTGTGGCACGTCTAACACGCGGGTCTCTTTTAAATGCTTTCAAAACACGGTAGGCTACCGCTACAACGGTAGTAACAACAAGCAAAAATTAACCACGCCGTCTTATTCGCCCGAAAGGGCCCGTCCCCCCCCCGCCCCCCCCCCCCGCCCCATACGTGTTCTGCTGCATGACTTGCTTTCATAAGAAACCGTAATGACATCAGTGGTGTGGTTGCCAGGGCTGGAGGCAGCCCTAGCAACGGGCCGTGACTTCACGATGGCAGGATCACGAGACGGGGGTTGCCGTAGTGGACACTGTGCAGCCGGGCACCGCGTTTCTCATTTAACATCATCGAGACCGGGACCGTCCACATTTTTTTGTTTTTGTTTTGTAGTTTGTTCCTCTGTGACATTATTAACTGGTTGTCTGGCATTTTAAACGCTTGGGGCAACATTACGTCAACATTACGTCAACATTACGTCACAGTTTGCGTGTCAATGCCGCATGCTGTTCGTTGGGAACGGAGAGCATAAGATTATGGATTTAAATAAATTTTTATCACCTTAAGGTGTGAGGAAGCCCATCTGGTAGCCCTCACTGAATATAAGAGATTTACACTTTACAGTAAGGGGAGGTGTTGATCTATGAAGTGGCTTTTAAATGAATGTCCTAGCAAAAAAAAAACATGCTTTTTTGGCAAATGTTTTTAGAGCACGCACAGTCTTGTTGGACGTAGTGTTTGTGTGTGTGTGTGTGTGTGTGTGTGTGTGTGTGTGTGGGGGGGGGTAGTAGTTATGTAATTTCCCCTCTCCCCTCTCTGTGTCTAACTCCTGAATTCGCAGAGGAAATTCTTTCTTCTCCGCGCTGACTAGCGGCCCGGTGGCGGATACCAGACGAAGCCGCCGTAACCAAGCGGGGCCCCCACCAGCTGCTGGATGACATCACGGCCGGGCAGAGCGCAGATCCTACACGCTCGCCAGATGTTCAGCTCTGTTCTCCTTCAGTCCTCCTGACTCATTCATTAAAAGGGGTTCAGGGAGCTTCAGATTCTGTATTCCAGTGCCAAACTGTACTTGGTCACACTTGGTCACATCCTCTTATTGAGTTTCCAGATGTTTCATCATCTTGGAAGGTGTCTCCATGAACAGCAGCGAGATATAGCTGTTCAGTGTTGTTACATAAACAAGTACACAGTCTTAACGAAGCAGAGTAGAGTATCTGGGTCTTTCTGTAGAATCTGTGCTGGAGATTCCCAGAGCGGGAGGAAGATGACGTTCCTGACGGGACGAGGGAGACCTTCCTCCTCAAAGTCTCGGGGCCCGCTCGAAAAGGGAAAATGGCGTGCCGCGCATTCGTGATCGGCCGGGCCCGCGTGCAGTAACTGCAAGCTAACGGGGAGCGTGCGTGCTGGTGTCCTTATTCTCAACAGCACGACGACAACAACAACTCAGCTCTCCCAACACCCCACCCCCCTCTTTTTTCCTTGTAAATTATGTAGTGTTTGTATTGTAATCACAGTTTGGGAACCTTCAACTTCATGTGCTCATACATTTTGCACGTAAAGCGTTTGCTCAGTCATTGGTTCATGATGTAATTAAATTTTTTTTTTTTTTGAAGCCACTCAGATTAAAGCACAGGGTGCGATAGTTGTGCCCGGAATCGAACCTGCAACCTCTTGAGTTGCGAGCCCAGGGTGCGGTTGCGTTAGAGTGGCTCAGTAGTCCTCTTAACACTTTATTAATTATTTTTTAAAGTTTTTTTTAGAATGTTGCTTTCAAAATTCTAAGTCCGTGTTCTAGAACTCTGCTTTAAGTCACCACTCATGATTGTTACATCAGCATTAGAATGTTCCGTTTAGAACACTCTAATCACATATTAAAGGGTTGCGGATGAGGGTGTAAGGGGCCAGGGTCTGTGAGACGCAGGGAGAGGAGACGTGTCAGATCCGTCACTCTTCCCTGATCCGCCCTCTGAGAATGTGAGCGGAGGCTGCGCCTCGGCTGCGCCTCGGCTGCACGTCCCTGCAGTACCCCGTCCCTGCTCCAGAGGGCGCTCTTCTCAGACGGTAAGGATGGGATGTGCTGCGATCTCCCCAGGTCTGAGACTAATGAGACGGGCGTGACCGGATTGGCACGGGTTCGCCTTGGCGTGCGGGGGCCCTGAGCGATTCTTCTGCCCTCGCTGTCTGGGCTGCTGGGTAACCTTGAGAGCCGCCACGCCTGCCATGTTTCCTTCCCCTGCTCTTATTGACGGCTGGGCAGAGTCGCCGCCCGAGCGTCGGGCGTAAAGAGGTCACCCACTCCGAGGGGCCGTTTGAAATAAATGTCAAGAATATTGCTCACGTTTCGACAACGGTCGGTTTAACGCGACTATAATGCAGTCCTGCGAGAAAAAAACTAAGCAAAACAAATGGACCCAGTAGGCTATTCATTCTCCAAGTCATTTTATCAGGTCGCTGTGACCTTTAACCTGAAGGCTCTTTACGATGGGCCTTTTAAAGACAAATATGTGAACTTACTGCATCCATGAGAAGTAATAAAAAGTCTCTGGTTTACATCAGCAGTCATGCAGTAGGACAGTTAATTTTGCCCTACCAGCTTGTAAAACATAACACTACTAAAGTACATTTAAGCTATTTGTGCTACATTATGCTGTGATGTTGGAAATTATTTAAATAAACTCATTACAGTGGGATGTACTGCATATGGGAATGGGATGTAATTCTTTGTCAGACACTTACTGTTGTCTGTTTCTGGTCTTATTTTTTAAGCGCAATAAAGATACATTTTTTTTTCAAGGATCAGAGTTATATGCATTATACACGCTCCCAAACCACAAGGTCATCTATCTGAGCACAGTTGTGAGTGAATCATAGATTAAATCATAATTGTTGTATAAGTGTACTTGTAATTGAAGCTTAATTTTGATAAGAGTAGTTGTTACGAAAGCATATAGTGCTGTAATCACTGTTACAATGAAAATGTAGTCGTAATGTAAGTAAGTAAATTTTATTTATATAGCGCCCTTCCCAGCACGGATGCACAGGGTGCTTTACAAACCATGAGTATATATAAAAAATAAAAACATATTAAAACAGAATAAAACATGTAAGCCTGGTTATGATGCGTAGTCGTGATGAAATTGTAGTTCTGATGAAAAAATTGCTGTTGGTGAGGCCGTGCTGCCTCGGGGCCTCAATGCAAGACTGAGACCGGGGGGGGGGGGGGGGGGGCGAGGAACGGGGGGTTTTCCACAAGAAACGAATCGGCGAATCAGGAGGAATCTCCTGGCCGTAAACGCGCTTGGGAATGCCGATCGCCTGCAGACATATCGGGCAGTCGTTGGAGGCCATTAGAGGAAGTCGAATCTGTCAACGACATCGACCCTTAGCTAGCGATGCTAACGATGTATTTGATGTTGTATGAAAATGTCTGGCCTTGGCTCTTTATAATGGCCTTCCCCCCGAGTGATTTAGCCTGCGTCTTAACCCGCCTTTCACTGCTTGTTTTCAGATTTTCATAACCAGACTTTTTTAGGTCTAGTTAGGTCCTGATGCTCGTGGGGACTTGGCTTTTTATGTTAAGGTATGAGAGTGCTATATCCGTTTGGGTTTTTGGACATAGTGTGGCACGGTAGCTACGGGAATGAAAGCCGCACCCATATTGATGATGTAAATGTCTGGGCATTGTTCAAAGTGGTCTGGGAATGTGATTCCTCAGTGAATCTACAGGAATTCTCCTGGTGTCTAAAGGGTTAACGTGTTTTGAAATGTGGGTGACCAATTGTCCACCCGGGCAGTCCACGGCTTGATGCTGACCATTCCGGACGTCTGTCACCTAACGAGCAGTAACCACGCTGCAGATATCCCTTCTCGAAAGCGAGGGAGGGGTGTAGGCGGGGTGGGCACAAGACTCCGGGCTAAATATAATATCCCTCCTCTGCAAAATAGGATTTTAACTCGCACCCCCCACAGATATAAACAAGGCTTTTGTGCCACAACGGGATATGATTCATGGGATGGTTTTAAATAGAGCAGAGAGTCCCAGAGGCTGGTTACAGAGCAGGAATGGTCCTTAATTAGATCTGATCATCCACTCGCTGCCTGAGGTGGAATGGGAGATTGTGTGTAGGCTTGCGCTAGTGAACGAGAGAGAGAGCGGGGGGGTTGTGTGTTGACAGTTCGTCTTCACAGGCCCCCGGGCGCGGATGCCGCTGGACAGTCGCCCCACTGGAAATTTGAGCGGCGCAAACTGCTTGCTGACGCGTTGTGTTGCTGCGTCGTTGGGATCGTCGTGCGTTACGCTCTCAAAGGGGAGGCGAAAAAAGTGCAATTTTGTAAACGTTGCCGTTTGCTTTTGGCTCATCTGGTTGGTCTGTCTGGAGTGGGTCCCGCCCCCACTCCACCCCAAAGCCCAGAGGAATGCACATCTGCAAAGTTGGCGGGCTTTTTTCCTTGGCACGGTTTACCATGGTGAAGTTCTCTCTGGCCTTCAAAGAAGAGGGTTAGCAGGACCCAGGAGGAAAGGGGAAGCCAAGGCTCTCCATTCAGACAGAGTGGAGTGAAGCTATCTTCTTCCCTCCAATACATTGGGCAACGTCACATTGTTTATTTGTTAACAAAATACCACCGGGTATTTTCATTTAAGCAATTCGGGTTAAGCGTCTTGCTCAAGGGGTACTACGCCATTGCCCCAACTGGGGATTGAACCTCTAGGTGACGAGCCCAGTAACTTTAGCGTCAGGAAGAGATACAAAGCCCTCATGACGTAACAATAGTAACCCTAACTATAAACCATAAAAAGAGTGAATGAGCCATTTGAAGGCAACAGTGCCCACACTGTGTGGTTGTGGAGAGCGCCCGGAGTTGGGTTACGAGCCGGGCGCGGGCATGTTTAGTTTACTGTGCCCGAAGGTTGGCCTCAGGTTGGCGTTATGTTGGGGAAGGGTGCGGTAAGCGTTGCTCCACCGTGTGAGGAATTTGCAGAATGCACTTGCTGGCGATCAGGGCCCCACAATCCATTCTTGCAACAACAATGAACCGATAAGGCAGAAAACCTGCGTGTTTCTCAGTGAGAGCCGAACTCACGACGCTGAGTAAACACGGCCAGATTCCTCACACCCTTATCTCCCTGTGTCCCACCTTTTGAGCCCTCCTCCTGTGGGGTAGTGCTTACCATTATCACCCTGTGGAAGATACTATGAGCTAGTGCTCCGTACCGTTGGCTGGAGGTAACTTTGTGTGTGTGTGGTGTGTATGTGTGTATGTGTGCGTTTGTGAATTAATTTGTGTGTGTGTGTGTTTGTGAGTGTAATTGCATGTGTTTTTGTGTGTGATTGTGTTTATGAGTGTGTGTGTGTGTGTGTGCGTGTGTGCGTGTGTGTGTGCGTGTGTGATTGTGTGTGTGTGCGTGTGTTTGTTTGTGTGGAGTGAGTGCGTGCGTGCGTGTGCGTTTGTGTATGTGTGTGTGTGAGCTTGTGAGCTTGCGTGTGTGTGTGTAAGTGAGTGAGTGCACACACCTGGGATGTGTATGATTGACTCGTGTAACTGTCACTGTGTAAACTCCACTGTTTCAGCTGGGAGAATGTCACACTGCAGTCTGGACCTGGGTCTATATGGTTTGACTGTATTATTATTCAAAGTAATCCAGTAATAACCTGGATTTATTATACAGAAACTTGCAATTGCCCACAGTTGCCCCCATTGCTTCAGTTGCCCACAGTTGCCCCATTGCTTCAGTTGCCCACCTGGCTTTTTGCACCAGAAAGAAGAGGGGGGAACCTGGGGGGTATCCAAGTCAGTATCCGGAAAAGATCAGCGGGTGCATTCTTTGGCTGTGGCAACAGGGCAAGTTCCCATGGTGACGGGGGACAAAGGGGGGGAGGGGCGAACGGAGTGGTCATCCTTTGTAACCGCAGCAAAGGGTTATGGGAAGTGAGCAAAGGGGCGGTGGTTAAGAGGGAGAGACGGATGAAGCACCTACAGTATGTTTTATTTATGAGCAGTCCATCATCCGCACGCATTCCCGAAACATTCCCCCGGATAAAACGCATGAGTCACCATCTCGGCTTTTCGGCGTAAAGCGGCGGTAATTCCCGGCGGGAATGGCTGGGGTTGCTTTTAATGAGGGCAGAAGGAAGAGACCGTCTTACGCTGGGTAATAAACGCATCCTGCTTACTCGCGCCGTTACCGGGGGAGACCTGATGAACGATTCCGTGCCGAGGAGTACGGGAGTTCACTGTTCAGCTGGCGGCTGAGATAATAAATCCAGCATCCTCCACTCTTTAAACCCCAGTGCTTCCTTGGTTTAGTTGAGAGCCTAAGACTCTTACTCTAAGTAACGCCTCGGAACGCCTCCAGAAGCCAGCTCCCTTCTCAAACCCAATTCCTGACATACCGATGACATCACTGCAGCCCCCTCCCCTCCTTATGACCTCTGACCTCTGCAGAACTGACTTTATTATACCATGCGCTGTGCTGTTCGGTCGACCTGGGTCAGACGTTTTATCGGAAATACTTTCACCCGCCGGACATCAGCAGAAACGCCGGCGGATTACTGAGGATTTTAGAAGAAACGTCCCCTTTTCAACAATATTCACAACAAAGCCTTTCTTTAGTATGATTGTCTGTTTCGGTTTGTTTCTTCATCGAAAATTCTCAGCGACCTGCTGAAAAAAAAGTTAAAGAAAAATAATATGAGTAAAAAGCTCTCCACACAAGGACCTCCAGGGGGGATGGGAACTTTTGTTGTTAAGTGGAGATATGAAAAATGGCCGTTCAAATGCCGCAGAATCTTGATGCATTCGTCCACATCAGCTGGCCGGCACATTGGGACTTAAGGGCTGCGCTAAACGCAAAGCTAACAGCTTAAATGTACCGCTGTCCTGTCCTGACTGTACAGAAGCAGTTGGCGTCTCTGGAGGGCATTGCCTCTTTATGCCCGGAGCATTATCGAGCGGTTGCTGTATGTTTTATTTCTGTGCAAGAGCTTGCTATTCATCTTTATTTAGTTATTTATTTATTTTAGGTTTTCTATCTCATGGACGTGCATGAGTCACTGAACAGAAGCGACAGTAGATTTATAGTGAGAGAGAGAAAGAGAGAGGGGGAGAGGGGGGAGGGAGATTGCCCTTTGCACCACTTGAGGGAAACAAGTCATGCAAATAAAAATAAATAAATGGTGTGTAATTCCTCCATTCCTGCGCCATCTGTGTTTCACTTTAATGGATATGCCTTTTTCCAGTGAGTGAGTGAGTGAGTGAGTGAGTGAGTGAGTGAGTGAGTGAGTGAGTGAAGTGAGTGAGTGAGTGAGTGAGTGAGTGAGTGAGTGAGTGAGTGAGTGAGTGAGTGAGTGAGTGAGTGAGTGAGTGAGTGAGTGAGTGTGTGAGTGAGTGAGTGAGTGAGTGAGTGAGTGTGTGAGTGAGTGTGTGAGTGAGTGTGTGAGTGAGTGTGTGAGTGAGTGAGTGAGTGAGTGTGTGTGTGAGTGAGTGAGTGTGTGAGTGTGTGAGTGAGTGAGTGAGTGAGTGTGTGAGTGTGTGAGTGTGTGAGTGTGTGAGTGTGTGAGTGAGTGAGTGAGTGAGTGAGTGAGTGAGTGAGTGAGTGAGTGAGTGAGTGAGTGAGTGAGTGAGTGAGGTGAGTGAGTGAGTGAGTGAGTGAGTGAGTGAGTGCAGGGGCTGGGAGTCAACTGGAGTGTGTTAGAGCTCAGGTGTAAAACAGAGTGCGTTCCTCAGGGAATGCGTGACGGTCACCGCAGCGGAGAAACGTGCCGAGGCAAGGCCACGTGAGTGCCTGTGATTAAACCGTTCCAGTGCAGCCGCGCACAACATTATACCGCCATTTATAGTTTTTTATAATGAAAAAAAGAGACTATTTTTTTTATATGAAATGAATAAATCATCTTCACTGGTGAGCATGAGTGCTACCTAGTCTATATCGACTATAAAACGTTGAAATGTAGTCGTGTGTTCAGTGTTCTCGAAGGATCGAGTGATTCTTTACGGACCGGTGGGGATCGTCTAAACCAGGCAGGGCTCCTCAAACTGAAATCCTGTCGCTGTGTCTGCTGGGTGTTTTTCTTTACTTAAGCGCTTCATTTTATTTGATTGGCTAAAGAGTCTGCACACCTTTTTTCCAAGGACTAAATTAGCTGCTCATGGAAAGGAAATGACAAAGACCGGCAGAGACTGTGGCCCCCTCAGGACTGCAGTTGGGGACCCCTGCAGTTGGGGACCCCCTGCAGTTTTGGGACCCCTGAACATTTGCCTCCGGCCTTAATTTTACCTCGCGACCCTCGGAAAGCCACAGATTTTCATAAAAGAAAAATAATCTGAGAGACGTGGTGGAATGTGGTCACGGCTGATTGGTCGGGATAAGATTGCATTTCCTGAACGGAATCTGTTTGCCGCTTGTCTTTCATCATGTATATTAAAAAAAATTGGCTTCATGTGAAATAATGAAGGAGATTCTGCTGAGTTTTGATGTGAATCCCTCCAATTACCCGGGAAAGACGCTTATAGCCGTGTGTATAATTGAGTGATTTCATGGTAATGTAATGTGCTAAGTGTCATGAATATCATTGATATGTCTGAGTAAACACCGTTTCATAAAAACCTTGGCCGTACTGCCTTCCAGGTAGCTGCAGTTTCTGTGGAGCGACCTTCACCTTTAACCCTTTGAGGAGTAGTTTTTTGGATGTCAGTGTTCTAGAACTCCATTGCTTTCAGTCATCAGTAGTGACTGTTACATCAGCATTAGAATGTTCAGATACGAACATTCTAAGCTCATATTTGTGGTCTTACACCTTAACGGGTTTTAAGTCTCCCCAGTTAAAATTGCAGCGAGCAGCCTTAACGAGTCGCGATCCGTCATGCACAAACCGACAAACCGTTCCGTTATTAATGTTCTTCTCAACAGTGTCCTCGGGGGGAAAAACTTCTCGCGCCGTTATCTGGCACGTACATTCTGATACTGTTTGCCCCGCGCTCTCGAGATCGTGTTGCCGAAGAGGCACTCGGTTATTGCGAATGTTTGGCTTTGCCGGGACGTGGCGTGGGCCGTGGGCTCTCTCGTCCGCCAAGTGCGTGCCTCAACCAGGGAGGTGTGGAGTGGAGCGGAGCCGAAAACATCAGGCTGTGAAGTGACTCGTATCCTGAGCCACCGATGTTTGTGTCGTTTGGGGTGACTCAGAGCTGGAGTGTTCAGGTTTGTGTAGGGGTGGGAAATTGAGGATTGGAGGGGGGCGGGGTCTTGGTTTAATTGTATTGGTTATCGAGGTGAGATGGGGCGTGGATCTTTCTCTGTGTATTCTTGTGGCTGGAAAGCAGCAATCAGAGGCAGTCCTGTGGGCGAGTGTGGGTTTGGGAGAAGGGATTGTGGGGTGGCGCTAACGGCTGACGGATTGGCGGGTGTTTGCGTTTTGCTCGTTGGCTCAGGTCAAACGCAGCTTGTTAGAGGACAGCAGGGCTTTCCAGCACAAAACAATCAACTTTCTGTTGTTTTTTAGTTTTAGTTTAGATGCAAAATATGTGAATTTTGTGTGTCTCCTTTTTTTTTTTTTTTTTTAGTAATCTGATTCTGTGGTATGAGTCTGTGGTAGTTGTGTACTCAGAAATTGCCAAGGATAATGTCACTTACAACTCAGCCAAGACTTACAGAGGACAGAGAGAGAAAAAGAGAGAGTTGAATTAAAAAAAAAAACCCTTATTGTCACAGCTCAACAACATATACAAGTGACACTCAAAATATAAAGAGAGTGAGAGAGAGAGTGAGAGAGAGAGTGAGAGAGAGAGTGAGAGGAGAGAGGAGTGAGAGAGAGAGAGAGAGAGAGAGAGAGAGGAGAGAGAGAGAGAGAGAGAGAGAGAGAGAGAGAGAGAGAGAGGAGAGAGAGAGAGAGAGAGAGAGAGAGGAGAGAGAGGATGAGAGAGAGAGGAGGGAGAGGAGAGAGAGAGGAGAGAGAGAGGAGAGAGAGAGGAGGAGAGAGAGGAGAGAGAGGAGAGGAGAGAGAGAGAGGGGCAGGCATGTGTGTAGGTGTTCATGTTTGGGGCTGCTCATCCTGGTTAAGCATTATCGCAGTGTGTGGATGGGTCCACAGCCTGGTCTCAGATCTGCTCTGAGCC
>CM056379.1:111429661-111435601 GCA_029718625.1 Synaphobranchus kaupii | reverse complement strand
ACTTTTGTTCTCTTTGTATCCCTCTTTCTTTTTCTCTCTATCTATCTCCCTCTAACTCCCTCTCTCTCCCTCTCTCCCTCTCTCTCTCTCTCCCTCTCTCCCTCTCCCTCAGGTCATGACTGCTCCATTAGGTTGTGGAACCTGGAGAGTAAGACTTGTATCCAGGAGTTCACTGCCCATCGGAAGAAGTTTGACGAGTCGATCCACGACGTGGCGTTCCACCCGACCAAGTGCTACATCGCCAGCGCCGGAGCCGACGCCCTGGCCAAGGTCTTCGTATGACCCAGCTCCTCTTCCTCATCCACCTCCTCCCGACGCCACTGCTGCCCGCCAATGGGGACGGAGAAGGGGCAGGGCTTTAAAAAGGTGGGAGTCCCCACCCACACCTCCACCAATCGGCTCTTCCTTCACCCGTCGGCTCCTCCCAACATCACCCCCCCCCCCCTCCCCGCACCCGTGGTTAGGCTGTCAAACCTGGCTGGCGGACCTCTTCTTCACACACCTGGACAGAAACGGGCGTGGCCGCGGAAGATTAGAAAGCCCCCCAAAGCTGAAGAGAAGGGGGGGGGGGCTGCTCTGACACCCCCTCTCTCCATACCCACCCCCATCCAGGCAGGCCTGGGTGTGGCCGGGTAACTGGGCATGTCCCCAATTCAGCCCAGACAGGTAGGGGGGTGGGGGGTCGGGGTAAGAGGGTTAAGATTGTGTATTTTTATTTTTATTTTTTTTCCCTTGGTTTTTTTTATTTTTTATGTCAAGAGTTCCACAAATGAGGACGGTGGCAGGATATATGTGGACGTCTCTCCCAAAACTCCACCCCCCCCACCACCATTCCTCCACCCAGTGGCCAAAATGGCCTTCTGTCAGTGTGTTCCTTTTCACGCCTTCAGGGGAGAGTCACACAAACCGGGGCGCCCCCCCCCGGGCACCCCCCCCCACCCCCCCGGCACCCCCCTTCCATCAAATGAGTGTCGTTTGGCGTCAGGACAGACGCAGTTATGTGAGAGAGAGTGTTGACGTTGTCATGGAAGCACCGCCCCTAACCACCTCCAAACCCCCCCCCCCCCCCCCCCCCCCCCCATCCATACCCAGCCTGCCCTCCTTTCCCCTGTGGAAAAATAATACGCTGCAGTATATTGTAAATATATCAAAATTATCTTCACAATATATTTAAAATATACTGCAGTATATTACATTTCCATAACGGTTGCGTTTTGTTTTTAAACTTAAAAATGTGCCTTTGCTTCAAGGTAGGGTCTCGAGAAAAACAAATGTCATTTTACCGAGCATTTTCTTTTGGTGGTGGGCTTACAAAAGTGTGGAATTTTTAAGCAAAACATTGGATGTAAAAAAAGGAAACCAACAAAGAACTAAAGTATATAATTATTACAATAAACGCAATATGTATATTCCATCTTAAAACCTTAAAATAGAGTCTGAGTTCATTTGAGTGCTTTTCCAAAAAAAAAAAAAAAAGTCCCAGAAAGGTGATGAGTCAGCTGGGAAGTGTGGCTGAATTTGGCAGGAAGTTGACTGACCATTGGGGTGGAGTGTGGGCTCTACTGTTGTCTTAAGCTCTGCTAAATACTGACCCTGCAAACAGAAACTCCACCCTATAGTTGAAGGAGGTTATAACGTGATTTCGCACAAATGATCTGTGGCCAATAATACAAAGCCACTAAACAGCTTGTGGTACGTCTTAGTGTGGTGACATACTGCAGTGGATAGAGATAGACGTTTATTTTTGGTGTAGTTTAAAAACTTTTTTTTGCAAAATTCCTCTCAGTCCATTATATTATTTTTCTCAATATAGAACTGGATTTTTGAATATTGCACATGTACTTATTTTGCTCAGTCACAAAAACTCCCTTTCCTGCTCGACTTGCATAAGTTGACTAATTTCTAATTGTTTTTTTGCATAATGAAATGTTTTTTTTCTCTTGCACCTGCTATGTTAAGTGAACATGTTTGCTGCTTGCTGTCACTTTGTAAGAGCAATGCATGCAGCCTTTGCGTCATCTGTATATTTTACCGTTGAAGGGAACCGTTTCTCTGAACTACCGCAAAATTACTGAGAAACAATGGCTTCGCTTGCAGATGGCCAACGGCGGCCAAAAAAGAATAACTACCGCTGCAGTCCTCACCGATAACTATGTTGTGTCTGGTGTTTCTGAAATATATGGAGCGTGTAGATCAACTTCATAGGGAAATGTTGCCAATGCTGTAATATATTAACAAAATAGACGTCATGTGAACTCAAATTTAAAAAAAAAAGCGAAATTATCCAGAGTGGTTTCTTTTTTTTCTTTTTCTTAAAGTAATCTGAACACGATTCATTGATCTTGTTGTTTAGCCAAGTTTTTTTCAAAAATGCTCTGGTTTTTAATGACGCTCCTCATTGTCGCAAGGAAATATGCTTTAACTCTTGAGTATAGACGCATTAGAAATAGGTTGCAGTGATTCATTCGTTTCCACCTTCTTTATATTCCTACCCTGCCCCCGCTTTTTGCTGTGCATTTAATTTATGCTGTTCCTGTGACGCATTGAAAACCAAAAGAATCAAGTCTGTGACAGTGGCCGGGGTAGAAGGACAATCTTTATTATAAGGTCGGCCACTTCCTGTTTGCCTGCTGTAGAGTTCCTGTCTAGGACGGAACAAGGAAGGAACTCTCAAGTCACCTTTACATCAGCACTCATCAGATGTGTAGAATGAACTAGACCTGTACAAGACTCTCCACCGTTCAGCCCTCCATTTAAAGTACATGTGATTCGTAAAAAAAATAAGTTTAATATTATGTTCTGTGCATTATATTTTGGTGCAATTCTAAAACTTTTTTTTGTTTTGTTTTAGAACAGAGAGAGAGAGAGGGAGGGAGAGAGAGGGGTGAATTTTTAATAAAGATTATTTTCTGATTACTTGAAACACAAACAAAAGAAAGTGAATCTTTGGGATGCTAGGTTCGTGTCCTTGAATGGTTGCGAAACATTTTGTTTTAATGATGAGTTGTACACTTCCTGAAAGCAGAGAGTTTGTTTTATCTGTTTTTTTTTTGTCCCCCAAAACAAGTCTTTGCCGTGAACCATGAATGATGGTGGGGGGGGGTTGCTGTTTACCAAATGTTGTGGTCTCTTGAGACGTCTTCTAGAAGTTTCTATCTCCAGGGGTGGTGAGGGAAAAACATTTGGGGAAATGTATCTGTATGCATAGTACTAAAACAATATTTTCTGAGGTGAGTTTTGGTGAATCAGTTATTCATTTTTAGAAATTAAAAAAGTAAAATTCAGAAACATGTATAGTTTAAAGTATTAAAAAAAAAAGATCTATTTATAAATATACAGTATATATGGAAACGCATAAATTGACGTGAAATGGAACCTGTTTGGTGTGGTTCTTAGTGGTGCTTGTGTGTAGTCTCTTGTACAAATACCATTGCTATCAGTACAAAAAAGGAGTGTGGGGGCCCCCTGCTGGTCAGAGAGAGGAACAACAGAAAAACTGCAGCACCATTATCCTTGGCCTGGCTTCGGCTCATGGCATAGTGACGTTGTCACGACGACGCAGTGGCTTTCGTAATGAGGTCAGAGTTAACACCAACGTTCTGAATCCCTAGTAAAAGGGATACGTTTAATTTATTTTGGGGGGGGGGGGGGGTGTGGAGGGGGATTGGGAGTGAGGCAGGTTTGACGCAGGCTCATACAACATTCTGCCTCTCTCAGGAAAAGGACAGTTGTGCACTGGGGGTAGGCCAGAGGGGGAGAGGGGGGGGTTTTTAATGCTGCAGATGGAGCTTGTGTTATTTGGGTAGTAGATGGTAAAAGCTTATGTTTTATAATCAGTCGTCCTGCTAGCAAATTATATCCCTCCACAAACATGCTATAGGGAGTTGAGCCGTGCTGTAGTTTGTACACTCTCCCTGTAAAGAGGGGACCCCCCCCCCCCCCCCCGATAATGGGAAAATGGGAATTTTCAGCATTAGTTGAAGGGAGGGTGGGGGGTTTAAAAAAAAAAAAAAAAACAATTCAAGAAAGGAATTGTAAAAGTTCCCCTAAAGTTATTAGTTGTCCGTCACCCGGTGTCTCTCCATGCACAGATGTCAAAGTGCGGAGTAGACATTCCAGCCTTTCCCAACAGACAAAACCATTTTCCGGTTTCCTGACGGAACCAGTCTTGTTAAGGTTGTGAGCAAGGTCCCCAAACCAGGTCCCTGCACGCCCTCCCCACAGTCCCCAGCTGGACCCCTGATCTCCAACGCAAGAAAGTCACGAAAGTCCGAACAGAGGAACCGCTGCGTAATCCCACACCCCCCCCCACACTGGCACTGAAGTGGAAGGAAACCGCCAAGCGTACGTCATCGCTCTTTAGAGTACAATTGTACAGACAAGTTCTTAAAGATCATGTGTATTTGATAAATATGCTAATTTTCTTGTACAGACCTTATTATAGTTTTATTCTTTTTTTTTTTTCCATAATGTATTCTCTCTTTTTTTTCCCCCAAATGGGGGGAGTGACAGATTTATCAATAACAATAAAAAGATTATGTTGTATTTCACACGTGTGTGCTTAAGTTATTAACACCGGTGCTAGTGTTTAATTGATCATCTCATTAAGATCTGCCTTACAATTTACAATTTGGTATTTAGCGGACACTCTCATCCACATCAATGTACAAACTAGTACAGCATCAGTAGTGAATATTTTAACCCTCTAAGGTGTGAGATCACAAATAATGTGATTAGAATGCTCTTAACTGAACATTCTAATGCTGATGTAACATGTCATTGAAAGCAATGGAGTTCTAGAACATTGACTTAGAATTCTGTAAGTATTTTTCTTTTTTTAAGTATTATCTTATTTGGTCCTCAAGTAGAAAACATTGTCTTGTTTAAAGTAACTTTTTGCGAGTGAAATTTGACTCATTTTGAGATTTGCCAATGGGGTATGACAAACAGACAGTCTCACCTCATTCGCAATCTTTTTTTCTTATATAGTAAAACTGTAATGGAAACAAGATTTTAGCGCAGAGATCGTAAGACGGGATAAAAGTCATGATTTGGGTCCGGCTTTCAAATTAGGGGAGAAAAAAAGAAAAGAAAAGAAAATCTGTTACGAGACCAATAATGTGGCACCATGTTTTTTTTTTTTTTTCAATAACTTTTATTACAAATAACTTTCAAATACTGGTCAGAATTTTAGATTTTGTTTTCAACGTCGTTAAAGCAAAAATACAGTACGTATACGTATGGTTATAAACACAAAATGACAAAAAAAAACTGTATAAATAAGTACACCTGTGACATCCATGACACAGTCATGACCGCACATAGAGAAAAGAGCAATGTCTGTGTGTGTGTGTGTGTGTGTGTGTGTGTGTGTGTGTGTGTGTGTGTGTGTGTGTGTGTGATATGGCTTACGCAGGGCTTCCCTTCGCATAGAGAGAAAAGCAATGTGTTTGATGTGTGGGTGATGCTGGGCTTCCCTTCCTCCTGGGACAATGACAGCATGAAATTTATGCAGCTGAACGTCGTTTCTTTCCCAGAGAGAGATGTAAATGAGGACTCCGTGCTCCGTGTCTGTCTTCATAAAACGGTCGCCTTGTTCCCCTGTCGTTTCAAAAGGTCTCCTCTCCCCAAAGAACGAGAGAGGGTCACGCTCGGGTAAAGAAGCCTTAGAACTGTTAATGATTTCGTCCAAATAACACGTGTCCCTATGTTTGCGTACATAGGGCCTGATATAATAAGACCTTTAGCACACAAACCCAATAACACAACCAATGATTGGTACAAAACAAATACCATGACCAATCACTGGTCATGTTGGTTTTGTGTGTGCCGAAAGGTTTTGTACATGCTAAAGGTCTTAGTAAATAGATACTAGCATGCTTGATAATATTCATAAATGTGATCCGTTCATCTTTACCTTTGGCTCCATTTACAAAGACC
>CM056379.1:111199661-111424661 GCA_029718625.1 Synaphobranchus kaupii | reverse complement strand
AAAAGGGAGATCTTGGAGCCAAAGAGCCAGCAATCCCATAGCGCATTGCTCAATTGTACTTGGAGGCAAAGGCCAGCCTTTTAAAAATGTAAATTACAACAAAAAATGAAGGAATTTTGAACAGAAACCAAATGAGATTTTATTAAGTTACCATTCTCAGCCATTTTGTAAATTTGTTTTCCAGTATTTTTTCTTTAAAAATGAGTTGAACAGTTGAAACACCTTCCCCTTTTATCTTCTTTTATAAAATGTTTTTTGTATTTCTGTTTAACACAACTAAGAACATCATTTGCTGCCAAATGCTGTCGGGAAGTCGTCTGTTTTTTCGGAGAATTCAAAGGGCACTCATCTACGATGATTGGCTCAGACGTGTCAAAAGGACCAATCAGAGCTGACAGAACACAGACGGATGAACCCAAGAGCCCTTCTTCAAGCCCAGAAAAGTATGCATGTAGTCTGTAATTTACGTTTTGTGTGTGAAGTTGTGATTCACCATTTCTTCAGCTTCAGGAGAAAGTGATGTAGTGATGGAAATCAAGCTGAAAAGGGTAATACCTGTTATTCAGCTCTCATTTCAGAGGCAGTTTGTAATTACCAGAGCTGGGTCAGATACGCATTTTAAAAACCTACGGGTTAAATAACACAAAAACATTTCTGCAGAGCCCAGAAAACTGTCAACGAAACACTTTAACAACCAAAACGTACAATTACGTGAAAGAAAAACAGATGTTTCTTTAAAAAAAAACAAAAGCAAAAAAAAAACGGTAATCTGCAGGAATTTTACTGGTGCCAACGGGTACGTCAAGTAATTATTCAGCGCAGGTGTCGTTCATGGAAAAGGTTTAGGTAGGAAAAAGGTATGCTTGTAGGCGAAACGACAGGTCTGTGTGGACAGAAGAAATGACCGCTGCATGGACTGCCTAAGCAGACATCCGCTATGATGTCATTTAGGTCCCATACTTTTTTTTTGGGTGAATATGAAATGGCTTTGACGGGGGAGGGAGCTGCAGTCCATGCTACTCACCCACATTGGAGAGCCCCCCCTTCTGGTTGATGTTGGTAATGGCAGCCTTCAGGTCTCTGCTGTTGGGGAAGGCCTTCAGGCTGATCTCGGTTACAGAGTCGTCCCTGACACAGGAAAAACAAACGCAATTAGCATTTAGGACAGTGTTTGAGGTTTTCAACCTTTTCTGGCACAGGGACCCCCACCCAGGTCAAAGGCATCCAGGGAACCCCTGTCATAAGTTAAATTGAGAGAGCAGGGGACCCTTTTTAAAAAAAAAAAATTTTTTTAAACACCCCCATCCCCCTAGTCAGCAATTGCAGTCTCCCCCAAACGGCCAGTTCAGCATATGTCCTTAAAAAAAAGCCTGTGTAGTGCCCAGGGATGGGCAGGGTCAGAGGTCAGAGGTCAGAGGTCATTGCTGGTACCCGTATTGAACGATCCCCATCATGGGGCCGACCACGCCCACGTTGATAATCTGGGACACGGCGGACAGGAAGTCCTTCTGGATCTGGAAGCGCCTGCTCCCGATGCTCCAGCTGCCGTCCATGAGGAAGGCGATGTCCACCTTACAGCCTGGAAATCGCCACGGTTACGGGAGGCAGCGGCCATGGCAACCACAACCGCCACGTGGAGAAAAAAAATAAAAAAATAAAAAAATAAAAAAGGACACATTTCATTAAGAGAAACATTACCAAAACAAAAACAGGAAAGGTTTGCACATCGTACTTGCTGGGTACTTATGGGTTTGATAAATATTTTTTGCATACAAACCAGTGGGTCAGTCCTTAACATGACTTATAGATTGGGTTGGGCAATATTCAAAGTACATATATGTGAAATATCTATGTGCATATTATGCGTTTGCTGTGCAATACAGGTTTCTCCCCTCTTTTGTGTATGGTTTTTACCCCTTTGCCACCTGTAAGAGCAGCCTACACCTCCATCATTTCGGTTTTAGTTCGTAGTTTATAAATACATTTGGAAGGTAGTTTGTATTTTTTTGTAACAAAATACATATTAATGTATTTTTGCCCACCTTCCACGCCAGCAACATGATTAATACAACAGACGTTTCAACACCACGTCTCATTCAGTGAGCAACAGAACAGATAATTATGACGCAAATTCCGATGATTACAATCACCTCAGAGTTACAACTGTAAACGAAAAACACTTTAGTATCAGACTAGCCATTCATGTTTGCAGTATGAATGATCTACTAGCCATTTTAATGATTAGCAACAAGAGAGGAATTCCTGGTTTCATTCAGGCATGTTAGAGATGCAGTCAAGCAGTTTTGCACATGTTCCAAAGTTAATGAACATACTTGGATCTCCCGGGGAAACTGGCTCCGGAATGTTGGCCAGTGGCTCGTTCTCCAGCGTTCCGAGTCCTGGAAATAGGATGTAGGAGAAAATCCACGTTGCTGCACTTCCACTTGAACTTACAATTACAGTGGCTTTGTCAAAAAAAGCGTTATCAGCACTGGGAGGCTCCTTGTCCTGTACAGCAAATGTTTCCTTAACACCTTGTGAAAACTATTATTTAAAAAAAACAAACATGTTAAAGCTAACAAAACCACAAAACAATTATATGCTGTGGGGAAACTCACAAAGTTTGATCAAAACTACACTATCTGCAGATAGATCCCGAGAAGTTATTGTGCTGCAACTCTGGGTTTGTTCAAGATTTTTATTATTATTATTATTATTATTAAAAATGGTACTGAATAAAAACCCAGCACAGGAAACACAGGGCCTGGTGACTATGGCACAGCTCTACAGATTGAGGCCAAATCAATGTGTTAAACTAGGACACTAGGGAGATCAAAGAGCCTCCTAAAACACAGCAATTCAGGGGGTCTCTGGTCTTAATCTCAATACCCATTCTACTATGCTCAAACCTACACTCCAACGGTCCTTCAATAAAAATGTTTTTGAAAAAAATGTTCACTGAGACATGTTTTTGTTATCCAAGACACTTGCATTAAAATACTGAAACTTTTTTCCTGCCAGGTCTCAGGAGGATATCTCACCTGTATCCAAATGGTCGCCGCCTTCCGTCCAGGTATCAATGGGCTTAACTGTATTGAACATACAGCACAACATATCTGTTAATAAACTATGTCATCACTGAACAACTTTCTAGAGTATAGAGGTCACTAATCATTGAGAACCATAGTGAAGCTTTCTAGAGTAGTAGAGGTCATTAACCAATGAGAACCATAGTGAAGCTTTCTACAGTAGTAGAGGTCATTAACCAATGAGAACCATAGTGAAGCTTTCTACAGTAGTAGAGGTCATTAACCAATGAGAACCATAGTGAAGCTTTCTAGAGTAGTAGAGGTCATTAACCAATGAGAACCACAGTGAAGCTTTCTACAGTAGTAGAGGTCATTAACCAATGAGAACCACAGTGAAGCTTTCTAGAGTAGTAGAGGTTATTAACCAATGAGAACCACAGTGAAGCTTTCTACAGTAGTAGAGGTCATTAACCAATGAGAACCATAGTGAAGCTTTCTACAGTAGTAGAGGTCATTAACCAATGAGAACCACAGTGAAAAGCATCACAGCTATGCCGAGTTATCGCCTTCTTTTAATATCAACACCTGAATTGCTGCGGAGTGTAATTTCTGCAGCCACCTGAACTGGGTCAGATATATATTTGAAATTCTTTAACTCGTTAGATGAAAAATTTTAAAACAGTTCTGCAGATCCCTGGTCATTTTTTCACGAAACACATTACTTACCAAGTAGGATCATGTTAAATATTAACTCTACTGAATATTGGTAGAAATGGATACTTATGTTAAAATTGTCAGTAATATGCAGGATTGTCTTACTAGTGTCCAAAGGGTAAAGTATTTCAAACAAAGTATTTAACATACGTCTGGTAGGTACTGTACGGTCAATGGAAAAATAAGTTGGCCGGGGGGGGTGGAGTGTCCTCTTGTTTGTAATTAATAAAGTTATTGGGATGTCCGAGAAGAGGCGAGGGGGGGGGTCTTTTCCACATCTTTTCCTATCCTAGATTTCCCTACGCACCCCCCCCCCCCCCCCAAAAAAAAAAACCTTCTATACCTTCCCTTCCACATAAGGACAAATATAAGGACCTTCTACTGACAAAGGATTACCTGTCTCTACTTGTTGGAATGTTACTGATTCACCAATTTAGACATTTTCTTTGTGCATTAATTATAAGTCGCTCAAGTGTAAATGTAAATGTCTCTGGCACCTACATCTGGTGTGAGTCATATCAGGGAGAGGACTGTGGCCGGTGTCTGGCTCTCCTGCCCGAGGTTCTGAAATTAACACACATAGTACAGTAGTTACAGAGGCCCCACCAAAATGACCCATTAAAACTCCCGCTGAGAGCCAATAAAAAAGCATGACAGCACAAAACACAAACAACAAAAAAACCAAGCTGCTGTCCACAGGCCAACGGTTCATGATGAATGGTCCAGAGACCCTGTCAGTCACTTTAAATGCAGAGGCGTATTCAAAATAGTTTCTGTGTGGGTCCCAAACAAAACCGCCCTAATTTATGAGCTTCAGAAAAGCTCCGAGCAACAATTTAACTCCTATAATTTTCAAAAATAGACGGCCAAAACATGCTGTTGTTTCTTTTTGTGGAGGCCTTTTTGCGGTCTCTCTTTTGGTTCCAAGATTTAGAATTTTTGTCAAGGGCATCACAACCATAACACTAAAATGTATCTTTTCCTGCAATCACAGTGCATTGCAATAAACCTTGGTAAGAAAATTAATTTGTCCAATGAACGAGTTCTCTACTGTTCTAAAATAACACTTCAAGGACAGACTCTGGGTTTCTAGTATCGGACTACTTTTCTTCTCAAAGAAAAGAAAAACACAAGAAAACAAGGTGAGAAACAAACAATAAAACTGCAATACACCAGTCTGAATCAACTTCCCATGTGATTTCAATAAAACCTTGAATAATTTAAATTATGACAATAGTATAAAGATAATTTAATATTTTATCTATCCATCTAGGATAGAGATAAAATTAATGGGAAATCAAGGCCGTAATGCTAAGCAGTACGGTACAGGTCCATGTGTCAACATTCAGTCTATTTCATTTGTTTGATTTAAAATCCCAGCAATCATTCAAGCCTTACACAATATCCATTCAAAATAGAACTACAGGTGCATTCCAGCACATTCTTTTTGTACATAGGTGTTTTTTTGTTTATAGATTTCATAACTTTTACAATTGTTAAAGAAACGAAAATCAACATGAAACAGCAGCCCAGTCCACACATTATGTGTTAAACCTTCCACAGAAAATTAAATGAAATTTCTGTCGGACTTACGAAACGTTCCAAAGCCGTAATGCCAGTGGTCGTACTCAGGGATGTTGGGTCTGGGGTTCCGCTCTGGAATGAAACAGCGACAAGTTTAACGTGTGCTTCCTCTGGTATCCAGGTGCATCATGGGAATGTTTTCTTTTCTACTTCACAGACAGACACTTTCCACTGTACATGTACATAGAATGATGTAAATAACATTGTTACCATACATGCTTCATTTTATCACGCAAATATTAAAACATGGAGATTTTGACACTTTTGGATATGAACTATATATCAAATACCACTGCATACATCACAGTAATGACATCTCTCTCTGGCTTTGTATTCACATTAATCTAAACCTGTCTCAGATGAAGCCACTCCGTTGCAGTAACCAGCTGCTCCCACAGAGGGCGCCCTTGAGCTGGCTCTATGCTATTTTACCTGCAGTCTCTGCAGGTTCCACTGCTCTCCATGTATATCCAGTGTCAGGCTGAGAATGACCAATGTCACCGCCTGTAGAGGAGAGGTCACCAGATTCAGGATCTCACATTCACATTAGATTTGTGAGTATGACAATTTGTTTATTATTATTATTATTATTGTTGTTGTTCTTCTTCTTCTTATGAATTACCGAGGATTGTTTTAACTTGATAACTTCACCCCCGGTTTATTAGGAGTGAATCCTCTAATTTCCATGTTAAATAACAGCTCCTTGAATGTCTGTGTTTCATGTGTAAATTTGTACAGATTTTAACTAGAGCAGACTAAAGTCCTGGACACGTAAGAAGTAAGCCTTCAGGCACTACACACACATTTAGCCCAGCTAATCTGTACAGCCTTAATTCATAATTAGACACGGTAATCTTGTTTCGCTGGCTTAATTCAATTAATTGCATGAGGCTTCTTATCTTTTGCCGAATTGTAAATGTATTATTATTTTTAAATGAAGGTGTTGGTTATCATGGGCACAGGTACCTGCAGGTGGTCTGGGTCCAGCGTACCAGTCTGGATACAGGTACGAGGGAGGGGGCCAGTCCCTTCTCAAAAAAGCTGCATAAAAGACAAACAAAACCGATTTTACATTCTGATTCAGGCGCGTGGGAGATTACACTGAATGACTTACCCAGCTTACGGTTTTAAAAATATACAATCCATTTACACAGCTGGATGTTTACTAAAGCAATTGAGGTCAAGTACCTTTAGCTCAAGGGTAAAACGGCAGTGCCCCCACCTGAGACTGAAGCCTGCAGCCCCTGCATTACAAGCCCAGGTCAGAAATATATCGCACTGCCGTTTCTGAGGTTTTGCAAGAGCAAGCAACTGATGATACGGCTTCAGCAGCAAGAGAGAGTGTTTGTTCCCTGTTCAGAAATTATTCTCTGTTGGTCATTGTTGCCCAAGGAGCACATTTTTCACCAAATATAGTAACCCCCCCCCCCCACAACAATTTTCTCCTGAAATAAATGTAGTGTGTTCAAACACTAAGTTCGCAGTAAGTAGAACAAATTTAAATGGCAATCTTGTTCTGTTTATAAAAGCAAGGCCTGGACTCAATTAACATTTCTTCTTATCTTTGACCCACAGTTAAGTTTGTTTACTTGGTAGAAACGGTAACAATTTCCAATTTCACTTAATTGTAAGTCAGAGTTAAGGTGAAAGGTTGATTGAATCCAGGCTTAAGTTTTAACCGATTCAGACCCAAGACCCCAGGTGAAGGGAGCTACAGTGTCTTTGTAATCCACTGCTTTAATTTATCGGTTAAGCACAGAGGAACAATTAAAACCAGAAGAGCCCAGCTCTAGCCTAACTCACATACACTGTGTAAACTGTTGGTGTGTAACGGCAAAACAAGGGAGAATTTGGAATGCCCAATTATCTGCAAACACAGCTGCGTCAATGTGCAAATCCCACTGTCGATTCAGGAGAGTGTTAGACATCCGCGGTTCTCCTCCGAAACACGTGGTATCGCCAGCTGCTTCTCTTCACACCGCAGACTGCAGCTAGGCTCTCACAGAGTGGAGTCAGAGGAAGACCTTTCATACGAGGCTTTAGCATGCAGTCCACAGGCGCCCAGTCGACCAGCGGGGGGCGCTAGAGAGCGATGAACCGCGGACCCCTAACTAACCTAACCCTCCCATGCCCTGGGTGGCGCAATCACCAATTACACCTCGTCCTACGAAGCCACTGGCCACCATCGGCACTGGCACTGGCACGGTCCGGATTCGTTCTGAGGCCGTGGGGCTCATCTCTGCACCACTGCGAGGTGCCTTAACTGCCATCCAGCAGCCCTGAAGAGCCCATTTCTAATAAAGACTGACAGAGAGCAGTATTCAGAGATACTGGGTGTAATGGACTAAATTACCCTTTCAAAAGTGCGCAGGTTAAAGCCGTGTCTCTGCAAGCCTTTCTCTTACCACCCCGTGTGAAACTGCAGTCATACCAGTGAGTATTTTTCAAAGAGAAAAAATGGATTCCAGGTCGCCTCGATCAGCTAGCTGCCAGAAGATTCCGCCGGTTTCTTTTTTCGTTTGGTTTGCTCTGCCCTTGGCCAGCGGAAAAAAAAAACGCCAGACCATAACTCCTAGAAAGAGTTCCACAGAACCAAGCCATGTCCAAAAGCCTCAAACTCCTCGCTTTTTGAACAAAGACCACAATCGCCTCAGGCATTCATCGCCAGTGACCACCGCAGAGCAACAAAGAACTAAAGCAACCATGCAAAAAAAAAAAAAAAAAAAAAGGCTTTGCAGCGTAACAAAAAATAGATTTGCCGTACGGACACTTTAACAAGCACCTCCTCCAGCCCTCCCCAACGAGGAGGTGTGCCCTTTTACAGGGGCCTTCCGCCACCCTGCCAACCTGCATGGATTTTAATGAGGCAGTTAAACTAACGAGGCGTGGAGACTGATCTTAATTGCACAGAGTGAAAATGTAATAGTGCTAAGAGTGCGATTTTAAAAACAGAACCGTGCTCTCATGCCAAGGAACTAAATTATGGGCAGCTGTAGGCCACACACTGAAGCAAAGCTGAGCTATTCAATTCTACAGTGCTTTTTATGGAAACACGGTCACAAAGCCGCTTTACAGAGGAAACCGAAAGGAAAATTGAGCAAAAACAAGGTCTGAACCCCCAAAAAGCAAACAACTGAGGTTAAGAAAAACCCCAGTGGGAAGAAAAACATTCAAACGGTGGCGAGAAAGAAAAAAAACTCCTCAACGGGAGTTATTCACACAAAGCAAATCCTCTTCAGACAGCAGTGATGCACAACTGCCAAAGTCTGAAATGATCACTTCACTTTTTACACAACTACGTTCTAACGTAGGGCACCTCAATCTTCTCCAGAAATGGCCAGTGTGGGCGCAGGCTTTCGTTCCAACCAAGCAACTATTCAACTATTCTACTAGATTCTACACTACTTCACACCAGACTCCCAGGTAAAGGGAGGGTGGAAAGCAGCAGTTCTTGTACCTCGAGGACCGTGATTTGAATACCAGGGCCTTACTGGATAAGATTGAGGACCCCTGTCCTAGCGCAAAAAGAGACCACTAGCAGAGGGTTTTTTCTGTTAGCACTTACTGGGGTTGGACAGCACTGTTTGGGGGTTCCTCTCCGGTGCTGCTGCCTGTAGTCTGTTATACACTAGGAGACAGAGGCAGGATATCAGCCTTTCTGTAATCACTACTGTCCAGCCCAGCCAGCTACATTGATAAAATCCATTCTGTAGGACAGGGGTAGGCAACCCTGGTCCTGGAGTGTCAGACAGTCCTGGTGTTTGCTCCATCCAAGCCAAAAAACTACATAATTGGATAATGAATCAGGTTTAATGAATACAGGTGACCATGTGCTGGAGGCACTCAGTGTTTCACTATTCATAATATTCAGGATCATATTTTTAATCATCCATAAAACTTGCTATAAAGCTCAGATGGGACAAAAACCAGAAACGGCACCGGCAATCCAGGACCAGGATTGCCTACCCCTGCAGTAGGATATATACAGTAACAAGGGTCAAATATGTATTCAAAATACTTTTAACTTTTTAGAAGCTTATAAGATTTGTAAACGCTCTTGCAGTTCCCTGAAAATCTTCATCAAAACATGTTACTAACAAAAATCTGCGATCATATGAAAGAGTGTTTGAATGTTTGATGAAAGTACTACATTTATTGTAAAACTGTCTGTAATATACTCTAATTGCCTGGGTCTTTTGAAATACTTTTAACTGTTTAGATGCAGAGTCCTGCAGGTCCTTGAAACTTGAACATTGTTATTTTTCCAAAATGTGCAAAAGTACTGAGAGGTGCCTGTTTGTTGTAAAATTTTACCTGGGACAGAAGAGGGTCCGGAATGTCTCCTTAGGGCGGATTGGGGGTCCTGTCTGTTCATACCTGTGGAATGCACACACGGGATGAAAAAAGGATAAAATGTTCCCTACAGTTTTTATTCCCGCAGCTAATAAAACTGAAGTGAATACTGTCTTTGCTGGTCTTTCTGAGATCAGCGATGATGTGAACAGTAACTGTGTTCATACCTTGAGCTGATCCCCGCACCGGTACACCCAGTGTCTGCCCTGAGAGAGAAAGAGAGGGAGAGAGAGAGAGGGAGAGAAAGAGAGAGTTGATTGATTGATTTTATTCGACAATTTAAAATAGATAAAAAAGAAAATTTAAAGGGAAAAAAAAAATCTACTCCAAAACATTTAAAAAATCCAATTTTACTATCTGTAAACAATAGACAGGGCAATAAGCAGATCATACAAACACCCGGAGACCAATGTGTGCTTATACCCTGCTTTATGAGATACCGCTCCTAAGGATCCCACTGTTCATTGTAAAGTCTTTGTCACTGCTGAGATGGTAGTGAAAAGCATGATGGGAATTGTAGTGCGATGCCAAATTGGAAGACCAGTTTTGCTGAGCATGACCGCATATTTGAAAGGTTTTTTATATAATAAGAATCCAGCTATATTTGGTTAGATTTCTACCGCAATAAACATGAGTAGCAATACAGAGATTTAATTAAGCGAGGTGAGTATTTCATTTAAATGTCTTTGGACAGAAAAAAACGATGCTCTTTCATTTAACACCGTTTAAGAGACTGAGTGGTTTTAAAACCAAGCAGAGAAACCTTTTTTTTTTTTTTTTTTTTTTTGCTGTTGTTGCAGAATTGCTATAGCTAGTCATTGTGTGGTGGTTATAAAAGTCTGACATCTTAAAGACTAGGTTTAAACTTGCTGCCACACTGGATAACCCAGTTTATTTCAGTACATAAAATATGTCAAAATCTGGGAGTAGACTTTCATTTTCAAACACTGTGTTCAAGTATAAGATAAATAAAAGCACAGAGAAATAAAACAGATCTATGCATAAAAAACAGATCCCTTGCTTGTGGACAAAAAAAAGCCTTACAGCCCACGCCAGGAAAATATAAAATAACACTTTGTTGTTACATTTTATTTTTAATCTGTTTTATTTTTAAACATGTCAGTGAAGGTATCCAATACAGCTTAAGAGATTAAAAAATATTTTGTTGGGAAAAGTGATTGGAAAACATTCTTTCAGATCCCTGAGAATTAATATTAAAAAAACTATGTTTTAAGTGAGAGGTTTGGCTTGGTCAAATGCCACAAAAGGCAGGAAATTGAAATGAGCACCACCAAGCTTCAAACTTCAGCTCTCTACACTATCAGGGATTTCCAGTACTCAGTTTTCTTATATCATACTGCTATACAGCTCTGTAGCTATGTTGGTCTACTGTATTTCAAACAACATGTACTCATGTTGGTTCAAACCTTCTCTCAAAGAAGGTACCAGTACCATCCCCCTAATATTCAACTAAACATGTGACTAAACCAAATTATAGTGTATTAAAGAAACACTTTTAGAAAATGTAAAATTGTAATGTGCAGGAATGTACTACTGGAATAAAGTTGAGTATGTTAAGTAATTGAGCCAGGCCTGATGGTCACAAACACACGACACTGATCCACACTGTCCTGGTGGAGCAGAACTCAGCTCAGTTAGACTCAGTGACCAGTTAGACCCAGGTAACCCTTCTCCCAGTGTCTGGACCCCATCCCCGCCACACCTGGGGACACTCACCTGAGCCGGTCGTGGCTGCCATCCCACCTGCGTATGGCGGACGGCTCCCTGGAACGAGAGACGGAGAGTCGCGTATTAACAGGATGTTTAAAACGTCTGAAATGTGTGTACTGAACGTACGTTTCTGTTTTTATGTGAACGTGAGCCTGTATTTTATTGCTCCACAAATTCCTGCCCAGGTCTGATGAAGGCCATGGTGGCTGTTTTAAGGAATAAAATTTTCTATTCTTCCTAAGAGCACATGCTGTGCCTCTGTCTGCACTCCCAGGTAATGAAGTCATTCATTTCGGCTCATAACTCAGCAGGTTCCGCAGACAGGAGCGTCTATAAAAAGGTAAAACCTGCTCTCCGGAACGTACCATCATCCCTCACTTTGTAGACAGGGGCATGCGGATCGACAGTGGGGAACAGGCTGCTGGCGGCGTCACTGGGACCGGCGCTGGTCGTCGGAGGGGTGGTTGTGGTCGGCTCGGCGACCGTCTCCGAGGGAACCTTGGCCTCTCTGAGATCTGTGTGAGGGAGGGAGAGAGAGAGAGAGAGGGAGAACGAACGAACGAACGAACAAACGAACGAACGAACGAACGAACGAACGAACGAACGAATGGCGCGCGACATTTACAGTAACTCTCATCTTTTATTGCATTCCACGGCTGCGAAGCTGCAGATGTTCGGGGAAATGTAAAAAGGCGGGAAAAACAACGCTGTGGTGTGCAAGCTGCAATCAGAGCAGCTCTTAACTGCAACATGGTCAGGATCTCATGATCCTGCCTCATCTACGCAGCTGTGACACGCAAACAAGTCTAAAAACATGATCAAAACACAACATGTGGAGGAGTGAACTTTAATTTGAAAACAAAGGACTGGTAAATGTGAGACAGGAATAGCTTTTTAAAAGCAACACCTAGATGAATATACAGGTTCAGTCTTCTCTCTGTGAAATAGTGCTCACAAAATTAGTGTCAAATATATAGTAACTCCATCTAAACACTGATGAAAATTGGTCCATACATTAACTAACTTTTGGCAGGTACTGGAAAATGCTAACAAGATTGCCTTTGATTTGTGTGAATGTTCACTGATATGAATATGCCCTGGGTGAAATATTAGTAATATATGTAGTAATATATACATAATATATGACAAAATATATCCTTCTTTAACTCTATAAACGTCACCCCTAGTGGTTGAGACGTATCCGTCTCAATTACAGTATTCATGTTTGTCTGAAATTATAAACTGCAGCTTTAAGAAAACCCCGTAAATTTTGACGCAGTATTGTTTAAAACGGTAGACTCTTGCGAAAACCTCAGCTTCTCCACTTACACTGCAGTGAAAACAAATAGGAGGGTGCTATTAATAGCCCAAAGCACTTATGACCCTCCTCTTGCTACAGCCACATACTGTAAAATGCATAAAATGCACCGTTTATACACGTTAAGAAAATCATGTTCACGTATAGAAACTAATATTTTTTTAAGACGTTGTACAAATGAGCATTCGCCGTTTTCCCTTGCTTACTGTACTATATACAGCATCTGATCCACTTTCAGTTTAGAAGATTGTTTCTCCAAAATCTCTCGTATAAATATGTTTAAGAAACCAAGTACTTACCAGTATATTCAGCTACAGCTGTTTTCTGATTAACCCTGAAGAGTTTATCCTGTTACATTTCATCAAAGTCCCGTACAGTCGACATTTCCACAGCGACCACCTATCGCACTTAGGGCTGAAATACGTTGCTGTTGTTGTGTAAAAACATGCGCGCTTTTGTACGTTTAAAAAAAAAATACATTAGGCTACTTATGTTATGGTTATTATGTATATACTGTATGTGACTATTCTGAAATAAATGTATTGTGTTGCAAATTTTGGAATGATACAGCTTCTTCTTCAATTCGAACTTTAAACCATGAATGTGCAGGGAATATTTTTTGAGATATTGAGATTTAAATAAAACTTGGAAAGGTGGAAATTAATAGAGTAGTAGTAATAAAGTAATAGAGTTAACCTCCAGATTTTCTGACATAGAGCTCCACATGTGTCTTTCTTTTAACTTAAAAAGAAAAAGAAAAAAAAGAAAAATTTTTAAATTGTCATATGCATAATATTCCCCTAATCCCAATGTATCACATGCAGACCCCCTAGGACCATCAGAGTGAAATTACTGTGGATAAGAATCTCCTCTCTTCTCACCTGTGGTAATTGAAGTTTGGCGTGTAGGAGTGTAGTCGAGCGTAGACGGATATAGCACACCCTTCTTTGGCTTGCCCACTGTAAAAGACAACCACAACCACAACCACAACCACAACAAGCTGAAGTCTGTTACTGGCTGACCTAACATGTCACAAAGTCATTCCTAACCATTCTGGAACCCATGATACATGTATTTTTGTATTATAATCACTTTTAAAATTAAAATTAAATGTTTTTTTTCTCATCCGTTCAAAACTTTATATGACTTCTAACATTAGAGTTAAAGGTAGGCTTGGAGTAAAAAAAAAAAAGAAAAATGTATTTTACAGAAGAACTATCAAAAGCCTATATTCTTGCAATCCAAAAGTGAAAAAATTGAACTCATCCAAAATTAAAAGAATAATCCTTGCACTAACTATTTCCCTAGCTCATAAACACAGCCCTAATCTTGCCTCAACCCTAATGCTTTCTGTTTCCCTGATTGCTAACTCTTAACCTCATCTTAAATATGTAATTTTTCTATCACAATGGATGAAAGCCACTGTGAATATCATCAATTAAATTAAATAAATACAAAGAAATGTCATTGATTGAAAATGTTTGAAAAAATCACAGTATGCAGTACAAAGTATGCTAGTACACAGTACACAGTAGATAGGGCTCTGATTCCGTCACTGCCATGGTCATCATTCCCAGTGAAAATGGGCCTTTACACAGATGGTGCGGAGAAGGGGGCTGACCTGAGACGTTGAAGGACTCCCTCCATTTTGGCAGAGACAGTGAGCGCACCCCGTGCGAGAAGCTGCCCTTGTAGGAGGACTGCCCCGCCATTTTGTGCACAATCACCTTCCCGCCCATATTGGTGATGATACCGCTGAAAAACAACACAGCCATTGTTGACGGACATGAGAGAGAGAGAGACATAGAGAGGCACGGCAGCGTTCAGTCACCATAGACTGGACCTGCTCATAAGTGTCATAGATCATGCGAAAGGCTACCTAAGTCCATTAACCCTTTAGATTCTGGTAATATATAAAACTCCAACAAATATAAAATTAAAAAAACTCTAACAGATGTTTGTGTTTTTTTTTTCTTTTAGCAAAATATGCTATTGACCAAATTGTCATAAGAAAGAACATTGTCAGCAATCTGCACTACTTTTACTCATTTGTAATGAGTTGAAGTTTCTCAAATAATTATATTAAAAAATTAAATTATATATTTTTTATTATATTTATAAAATGAAAACTATTTGACCCACACTGAACTATTTGGTAATGTGAACATACAACATTGCTAAGTTGGGTTTGGGGTTGTGAGTTAAGTGATTTACACAAGCGCTTTCATGCATTACAGTGCATTAGATGAAATGTCTTTGAACCAAAAGAGAAGCTACTGTGATTCTATGGGTGCGTCCCAATATTCATCACTCCCCCCTCCTTTCCTCCACTCCCCCACTACCACTCCTCTCCTCCTTTCCTCCACTCCCCCACTACCACTCCTCTCCTACCCGGAAGTATGCAAAACTGCCTCAAGTAGTTCCATGTACAGTATACAATGTACCTGACATTGCGGTTTGCGTCGAGACATTAATCAATTTGTAACCATATGTAATTAATATGTAGCCTAATCTGCAACATTAGATTGGGACACAAAGATCAGTTTCCGGGGCACGGAGGAGAGGAGGTGGTAGTGGAGGAAAGGAGGATGCATTTTTCGAGCATTGGGACGCACCCCAGGATATTACTGTTATCCCCCTCCCCACCTGTGGATGGCAGCGTTGCAGATGCTGGAGATGGAGGCGAAGGTTCCAGAGCCGTACACCGGCTGCTTGGTCTCCCTGCAGTTGGCAGGACACTTCGCAATGAATTCTGGGAGGATGACCTTCCCCGCCCGGACATCGCACTCTATGAGCGGCACGACTGGGTAGAGAGAGAGAAGCAAGAGAGAGGGCCAGTGACAAGTCCGTCAAGAGGCTAAGTTGCCATAGTAACAGATGTTAGCCAGGATTTGACATTGCGCTCACTAAAATGGCCATGATACAAAACCTAAACGACATTAATAAAAGCACTTAACACCAGACCATGCATAGAACAATATTATCTGTACGTATTAATGCAATACTGAACAGAAAATGTATTGAAATGAGAGATATTGTACAAACAGAACGGATGGAAGTGACTTCCTGCTTACAGAGATATGGGGGGAGGAGCTGAGAATTATGGGATTTGCTGGGCGTTACCTTTCAGAAATCTTTTCAAAAACTTTACCTTGGATGTGACTGGAATTGTAACTACAAAACAGCAGAACTTTAGCAGCTTTCTAACGGCTCTCTCTAAATTACCGGTTTTGTGCTGCGTTACCAGACAGACACAGAGAAAGTTATATGTGGTATAGAACATGTATGGACAGGTACAAACTTTCTGCTCTTAAAACATACCTAACACAGTACAGAAGTGATTTGTTCTTCATTTTAGTTTCAGAAAGATTCACGTTGTCAGATTACAGAAGTGTTAATGTGGGGCCAAGACTTTCTGCTCTTATATAATGATAAAATGACTTGTCCCTGCTATAGTTTCATTGTAACTCAAATTGTGAGATTAGAGAAAAGTGTGGATGTCGGGTCTGTCTTTGTTTTTTCTCACCTTGTTTTGGCTTCTTGTTTGGCCGAGCCCCAGCACCACTCACCAGCATCAAAGCTAGGAGGAAAGGGACCCAAGTTCATCGCCATATTTATCACATTTAATCATTCTGTTTCTAACGTTTCACAGACTATGAATTAATATCTGAGTTAGGGTCATTTCAATTTAATTTCCGAGAGTTCCATTTCAGAAACAAACTGAAACTGAACCTATAATGTCCCACGAAGATTTCCTCAACTAATTAATTCATTAATATAATTAATTCTTCAATTTCCTGAACTGACTGAACTAAAATGGAATTGTTCTTTTTTTGCACAAGAGACGTTCACTCAACAGCAACCTGACGTGGTTACACTCAGAGGTGTAAAGTCCGGGGGTCAGAAAGTAAAGGTCCTGCCATGCGTTTCTTACACCCATGAACTCAGCCAGCTCACTAATTAGTTCTACCTCCTGGTTGGAGAATTGTGATAATTAGCAAATCCAGGTGATTGGAACAAAATACTGGGGAGGAGTTTTGCTTTCTGTACCTGGATATTACACCTCTGATTTCACTGGATGAAAATGCACATTCAACAGAAAGGGTTAACACGGATAACAGTCACAAGGCCACCTCTCTACCTCAGACATATCTGAAGCATGGGGCCGAGGTAAAGGCAGCCTCCGCATGCATATCTGGTGACATCATAGTTCGCGGATCATTTTTCGCTAAAATATTATTTATGTTCCTGCCGTCGGTCCTCAGAGCAGGTTCATCTGCAGTTCAGAGACGGCTTCGGGAAAGTTCCCTCAAATATTCGGTCTATTTTTCCTTGCTGCGTCACCTGACCACACCCAAACAGCCACATCCATCGAGCAGACGTACTCTTAGATTCCTCTCTTCAAATTTAAATTGAATTCACAGTAGGCATGGCGGAAGAACAAGCTCATTCTGTGGCTTCTGATAAATGTTTGTATTCCCCATAGGGTATTACTGAAGGGATTGGAAGAATTCGTTTTATAATACTTGAGCAGCACAAAAGGTTGAGGGCATGTATCCCTGGGTCCAAAGTTCAAAGTTCTTGGCCATTATTATTTACACACCAGTACAATTCCTGTATAATTTTTCTTTCATTTGATTTCTAGATTTTGGTTATGTAATCTGTTCTCTTGAGTATTCTCAGAAAAGATTTAAAGAATTTAAAATAGTAGTAGTAGTAAAATAATAGTGTTTAAATAGGGTCCAGTAGGGATCACATCTAATCTATTACAGTTAAAAGTATTTTTTTTTTTTTTAAAAAGGTTGGTTTTACACTAATCAATTCTCTGGGTACTTGTGTACCCAGGTCTGGTATGTAGAAATACAAATAGATTTTAAGGAGAACACCCCCAAGCTAACAAAAATGGTGTACGTTGTGTTATGGCTAAGGTGGCTGAGCTAACACTGGGAGGTTACTCAGATGCAAATCTTGACCATCGAAAGGCTCATCATTAGCAAATGTGCTTTAATTACTGGGATGGTAAACATCAGCTCACATTACAATCCAGTGTTTTAAAAAGACCTACTGAGACAAAGAGCGAGGGCTGCCATCCTGGTCATTACGGAGGTTCTGGCGGGTCCAGCGGTTTGGTCAAGAGGTCCACCCCGTCTCCACGGCAACACCTGCTCTATGTGGAACAGAGGCATTACACACAAATGACCACAACTGGCCCCACAGTCTAATGACTGCAAACCTGGCTCAAATGTTTACTTGAAATATTTTAATGCCAGTAAAATTGGAATGAAAAAAACTTTTTTCAACAAAATGTGTTACAAATAAAAAATATATCGTATGAATATCGGTGAAAATAGATATAGATTTCTTTAAAAAATTATCAGTTTTATTGGTGTCTAAAGTATTGAAAGATTTCAAACAATTATCTAACCCAGCTCTTACTGACTGACCATTATTTTCATAGCGGAGGTCCCATCATGCACATGGATTCAGTCCACCTATCTTTTTTTTTAAAAGGAGAGGGGGGGGGGGTCCACCTTCCTTTGGTTTTTTGCTGTTTTCAGACAGGTAGAAAGCAGAGAGAGTAATAGACAGGTAGAAAGCAGAGAGAGTAACAGACAGGTAGAAAGCAGAGAGAGTAACATACAGGTAGAAAGCAGAGAGGGTAACAGGCAGGTAGAAAGCAGAGAGGGTAACAGGCAGGTAGAAAGCAGAGAGGGTAACAGACAGGTAGAAAGCAGAGAGGGTAACAGACAGGTAGAAAGCAGAGAGGGTTACAGACAGGTAGAAAGCAGAGAGGGTAACAGGCATGTAGAAAGAAGAGGGTTACAGACAGGTACAAAACAGAGAGAGTAACAGGCAGGTAGAAAGCAGAGAGGTTAACAGACAGGTAGAAAGCAGAGAGGGTTACAGACAGGTAGAAAACAGAGAGAGTAACAGGCAGGTAGAAAGCAGAGAGGTTAACAGACAGGTAGAAAGCAGAGAGGGTTACAGACAGGTAGAAAGCAGAGAGAGTAACAGACAGGTAGAAAACAGAGAGAGTAACAGACAGGTAGAAAGCAGAGAGGGTAACAGGCAGGTAGAAAGCAGAGAGGGTTACAGACAGGTAGAAAGCAGAGAGGATAACAGGCAGGTAGAAAGCAGAGAGGGTTACAGACAGGTAGAAAGCAGAGAGAGTAACAGACAGGTAGAAAACAGAGAGAGTAACAGACAGGTAGAAAGCAGAGAGGGTAACAGGCAGGTAGAAAGCAGAGAGGGTTACAGACAGGTAGAAAGCAGAGAGAGTAACAGACCGGTAGAAAGCAGAGAGTAACAGACAGGTAGAAAGCAGAGAGAGTAACAGGCAGGTAGAAAGCAGAGAGGGTAACATACAGGTAGAAAGCAGAGAGGGTAACATACAGGTAAAAAGCAGAGAGGGTAACAGACTGTGTGCAGACTAAATATGCCACACATCTCACCTCAGTCTATCAAGGAGAATGAAACGGCTTGCACCAGGGGGGTGTTCCTTAAAGCAGGATTACTGAGTTAGCTGGATAACTGCACTGAGTAAAACTCAGAACCCTCCCAAATCCGGAACATGGACGTAAAAAAGAGCTGTTCCGTGTTTTGCTCAGTGCAGTTATCCAGCTAACTCAGTAATCCTTCTTTGTGATACAAGGCCCTGGATGCCCTAAAAAGTCATGTCCCAGATAACATTATATTAAAGACTAGACGTGAGATTTGAGATGTCTGGGACTTTTGCTGACTAAGGCTTTGGTTAAAACAAGTAATGAAAATACCATAAATCTATCCCTGCAGGTATTTCCCCCTCAGGGAATATACAGAAAACATTGTCTGGTCTGTCACAGTTGGATTGGAGTACATTTATGTTTTGGTTGTCTTCAGGTTGCTACTTAACACACACGGGCACACTGTTCCACCATTGGGATTGATATTTACAGTGCAGTCCATAAGCATTAGGACCGTGACACAATTTTTGGGTGGGAACTATGTATAAAAAAAGGGCTGTAATTCATATATTCATTTTTTCATTTGAAATCCAACGTGCTAGAGTACAGAGCAAAAACAAGAAAAATGAGTCACAGTACAAATACTTATGGATTGTATTGTGTGTGTGTATATACTTATATATATATATATATACAGATCCTTTCCAAAAAATTAGAATATCATGGAAAAGTTTTTTTTTTTCCATAATTCCATTCAAAAAGTGAAACTTTCATAGATTATAGATTCATTACACACAAAGTGAAATATTTCTAGCCTTTATTTGTTTCATTTTTCATAATTTTGGCTTACAGCTCCAGAAAACCCCCAAAACAGTATTTCAAGAAATTAGAATAGTGTGTCGAAAATCAGCATTTACTTCAGTTATTTCAGAGAATTAATGTTTTAGACTGAGTGTCACACTATCATCTAATTTACTCAAAACACCTGCAAAGTTTATCTCAGTTTGGTTCAGTATGGGGAAGACTGCAGACTTGACAATTGGCCAGAAGACCATCATTGACACCCTCCAGAAGATGGGTAAGCCACAAAAGGTCATCGCTAAGGAGGCTGGCTGTTCATAGAGTGCAGTGTCCAAGCATATCAATAGAAAGTTTAGTGGAAGGGAAAAATGTGGCAGGAGAAGGTGCACAAGCAAAAGAGATGACCGTAGGCTTCAGCGGATTGTCAAGCAAAGACGATTCCAAAATTTAGCGGAGATGCAGAGGGAGTGGACTGAGGCTGGAGTCAGTGCTTCAAAAACCACCACGTACAGACGTATCCGGGACATGGGCTACAACTGTCGGATTCCTCGAGTCAAGCCACTCCACTCATTCTCTGAAATAACTGAAGTAAATGCTGATTTTCGACACATTATTCTAATTTCTTGAAATACTGTTTTGGGGGGTTTTCTGGAGCTGTAAGCCAGAATTATGAAAAATATTTCACTTTGTGTGTAATGAATCTATAATCTATGAAAGTTTCACTTTTTGAATGGAATTATGGAAAAAAAAACAACTTTTCCATGATATTCTAATTTTTTGGAAAGGATCTGTATATATACACACTGTATATACATGTGCATCACATATATGTGTATATATATGTATATACAATTATATATTTGAGATTTAATCTCTAACATAATTACTTCATGCTCTGACACTGCTGTTTTTAAAGAGCTACCATGTGCGCCTTATTTCCCCAAACAGCTTTATTAAAAACTGAATCACGATCCCTGCCTTCAGAGGAACGGTGGCCGTGCTAAATTACCTTCTGCGCAGACATATTTATCCAGCGCCTTACCTACCAGGAATACATCTTTTATCGGGACATCCTGTTCCTGCCCTCCCTACCCCACAGTGCCCTCCCTACCCCACAGTACCCTCCCTACCCCACAGTACCCTCCCTACCCCACAGTGCCCTCCCTACCCCACAGTACCCTCCCTACCCCACAGTACCCTCCCTACCCCACAGTAGCCTCTCCCATGCAGCCAAACAGTCTGGAGGCCGGGGGGGGCCAGTCTGAAGGGATTCTTATCCCATCAAAGCATGACCTGCCGGCACGTGCCAAACCCAGGAATTCTCCCGGTGGAAGGGGAGGCCCCCGGAGGATTCACAAGCCAAACTTCTGACACTACATCAACAGGTATCTTTATATTTTAAACCTTTCCCCCAATCAACACAGATACCCTTCCCCCTGCCTGAGCCACGAGGCCACGTGCCTTGTTCATGAAAAGCGAAAGGCATGATGGGAGTTTCCTCGCGTTAAAGTAAGCTGGGAAATTCTTTTCACTCGAGTATTTTGACAGGGCGACAGAAACAGGGGTACGAGAGGGAAACTGATCTCAAGGACTAATCGGCCTCCTTCAAGCCTTAATAAAAGGAGTCTTTAGTATCCAGGTGGGACAATATCCGTTCAGTTCGGTGGAAGTGCCCTAATCCATGAGCTTCAATGGCAGGCGTCTCACATAACCTGTCGTAGCCCCCAGAGAGAGGGAAAAAGGGCTCCTTTTTAAAAAAAAAAATTTTTTTAGAGACTTTTGTCCTCAATCCCACGGCCCCAAAGGCGCCAAGCTCTGAAGCCTAAACGTGAAACACAGAGGAACGCTTTCTATTGGCTCTGTACCTCTTTAAAGCAAACGGCCAGCGGCAATAGTCATCTGAAAAAAAACCCACAATGCAATATCGACTGATACTTAGAATCTGTGGCCAGTCCTAATGTGGTACAGCTGATCAAACAACTCTTTCCATTAGTTCTACACAGTTAGGGTCTCCACACAATACCTTTGGGGGGTTTCAAAGCATTTGACCAATTCACGGTAGGTGCAAGATTGTCTGCAACATGGCTATCTTGCAACACGGAAAAGGTTACAGGCAACATATACTGTATACATAAAGAACAGGGTGTAATGATTAATACCGAAACGTCAGTATTGAAGCTTTTCTGTGTTGTAAGATAGCAGAGTTGCAGCAAATCTTTTCTTTGTATTTAGGTACCTCATTCCTAAAAGAAGAAAAAAAACCCGATCTGTTGTAATCTCTAAAATGACAGGGGGGTGCTCTGTCGCCTCCCTGTAAACTGTGCTTACAGAAGCGGCCATCAAAGGCTTAAGACTATGCTCTCACTTTTCTGCCATCGAAGCACTTGTTGAGGCGTCTTATTCTGGCTGCTTTGCCCTTTTATGTGATAAAGAGTGAGAGGCAAACACAGCACCCGGGATACAGGCATTTATAAAAGCCCTGTGCAGTACAACTACAACCCACAGAACACAAACAAAAGCACATGTAATACACGCTAACATATTAGTAAAATATATCTTCCCCCAATGTTTTATTCCATATTTTCATGTATGTTTTGAAAGAGGGGAGGAATGCATTGATGTGCTGTGAGTCCATTGTCTTACACTGCTCAATACTGTACTGTACACCACCCCTATGTCACACACACACACACACACACACACACACACACACACACACACACACACACACACACACACACACACACACACACACACACGTTTCTTTCAGTGCTTCTATTAAAGAGCATTGCAGAGGAAAGCTAAAATAAATTTGGAGAAGCACGCAAAACCACTCAAAACACAGCCTGTTGCTTAGGCTGACCAGACGCCCGGACATTTCTGCTTTTTGGGATCCATCCAGGCAGGATTTCTAAATTCCTAAAAATGTTTGGTTAGGTTTTGCTCATTCCATAAACCATATATAAACAAACAAATAGCCCAGTATTATGTTAAATGATGCCTGCCCGCCCCTGTCCTGTTCTTTCATCAGACATCCAACATATGGTCATATATATTTTTATATACAGTATATACTTGTGTGTGTGTATATATATATATATATATATATATATATATATTCTTTTTTTGTTTGTTTAGTTTTTTTGGACTTTTTCCAGTTTTATTGGACAGCACAGTGTAGAGAGACGGGGAGAATGAGGAGTGAGAGAACGCAAGAGACTTTTGACAAAGGTCGTGCGGTTGGATTTGAACCGCCGAGGTCGTGGCTCACAATGAGCTTGTGGATAGTGCTCTACAGGCTACGCCACCGAGACACCACTACATTATCTACTTTAACATTTGAATCCTCCCTTAAGGTATTTTCCCGCCCTTTGACCTGCCATGTGATTGATGGAAAAGTTCCACTGATTTGTATGGAAAGGCAATACTGACTCCCGATTGGCTGTCAGTATTTGTTACTTATTCAGTCCTTCCAATGATCTTTCTCCAACAGTGAAGTAGGCCACAGACTGGTGCACACACAGCTTTAAAAACACCCTGCAATCCAACAAGGCATTAGCCTTCATCCATCTCCACACAAGGACAGTGTTTTTGAAGCCAGTGGAGGTTGCTGACAGGTCTTTGTCAGGGGAGCGAATGGCTGGAATATTTAACATCCTGAAATGTTTCCACTGCAAATATTTAACATTCTCTCCTTCCAAATGGCTTCAAACCTGCCGCAAGAGGACTGCAGCTGTGGAATAGGGTAAAGTGTCCAGAGAAATGACAGAAACCAACCTTCTGCCTGAAACGCATCATCCAAACATTAAATAAATACAAATTAGCACACAGCAGTGGAAATTATTGAGTATGTTGCTGTGTATACGTCCAAGATGTGCGATGTAGCGTTTTCAGGGTTATTGAGTCATTTAAGGGGCAAGAGTTTCATGGATATGCAACAACAGATCTTCCTCAACAGTGGTGCTTCAGGCAGGGTGCCATGAAGTAGCTATGTGACTTAATCTCTCAGTGATTTTAACCCAAGTAAACTAAGAAGCGTGAAATCAGAGCATTCTGTTAACACAGTAGTTAGCATTACCTGAACAGCAGCTGAAATCCTCCCATTTATAAGGTAGCCATCCGTTCACTGGTCAACCAACATACCACCATAACTAAAAAAAAACAACTCCTGCTTTCTGGATCAGATCTGGACCAAATACATATATTAAAAATCTTTAATTGTCACAGAAACATATTACCAATAAAAACTTGCAAACAAGAAAACAAAAAAAAAAACATTTGTTTATAATTTTGGCGAAAACGGACACTTATGGACTTGGAATATACTGCAATATTTGTAAATATATATTGTATAGCACTGTGATATATTGAAATATCTTAGCAGCAATGATTTATATCAATAGAGAGTAATGTTTTGAAATATATTGATAATATATTTTTGTTCCATATATTTTCTAAAATATTCCAAAAATATAATTTCTGTAATGGTACGATTCCTTTAAAATTGTAAGGTATCTGCAGGAAATGTAATGGCATCTACAGAGTTAAAATATTATTTGACCCAGGTCTGCCTTGGATGAAAAGTGACACATTTTGCATTCCATTGGAGATCGGGAATTATCCGGATCACGTGTACTTTAAAGATTGACACAGAATAAAACTCTTCCAGCTCTGACAAGTCACCCGCTCATTTGTTTTCAGTAAAGACTGCTCTACGCTTTATCGGTTGTGAAGACACACAATGGACATATTGAGGGCAGGCCGGTGACGACGATGTTCAAATACGTTCATAATAGTAATAAAAAAAAACACCCGCAGGCTGACATGACTGCATGACTGACAGAGTAGGAAGGCTCAAGGCCCTCTATCTAACCAGCCATCACAATAACACAGTTACTTTATAGGCCAAGTCAAGACACTTAAAAAAATGACTGGGGAAGTTGGGATTAAGGGAATCTTATAATGGACGGGACCTCCCTTATAAGACTGTAATGGAAAGTGTTGGAGGGTAATCACAGGAAGGACGTTGACAAGCTTTGACTTGAATCGCGCTCGCGACAGGGATATTTCATCGTGTAACGCCTGCTTTACCCTGTAGAAACACCGAGGCGATATATAGTGAATAAAATCACCATAGCAATTGGGGTACAAAAAAAAACCATTATGATTAGCAGCTCTGAAATCTGATAAATGTTCTATAATAGAGCTGACTTTTGATGCATTTTGGAGATAGCTAATTTTTCTTGGTATCTCCACACAACACATGCTTGGTAATATATAAATATTATAGACCATCTCAGACTACTTCTCTGGTAGGTCACTGCATGCCTTGACAAGACGTTTTACTGTCATCTTGTGCCGACAATGTAGCCTATCTAGTTAGCTGCTGACACGTTTATTTATTTATTTATTTATTTTCAGAAGTGTTTGGCTCGGTCTTCAACTGAAACAAGGCTCGACGCAGGACCAAAAGTAAAAGGGAAAAGCGCATTGTGTCTGCGAAAAAATACAGTTAAGTTTTTATAAATCTTTTTTTAAAATTTTTTTATACATTTTTATCCGTGTCACGCACTGCCTTTGGCGTCGATGAGCCTTATGTGGGGACCGTTAATGTCTTAAGTGGGTGCGCTTTCCATAAAGTTATTTAGGAAAACCCCAAGGAGAATAACTAACGGTGTAAAATCTGTTGCTGTGGGCCATTAAATCGTGTCTGTACTAGTTTGACCGGTGTAGCTACTAGTACAGATTTACCGTGCTGTAGAATCAAGGGGTCATAAATCATGTGTTCATAAAAAGCATTCAGAACAATTTTGGAGTTGAACAAACTTTTGCAAGTACTGAAAAGACACCACAAATGTTGCGTTCGGCTCGAAATCGAATAAGACAATTTTTTGGGTTGATATTTACCCCAAAGACAACAATTAGCCCCCTCTCCAATTCTCCTTTTTGCGCAGTAAATCATAGGCTACTTATAGCATCCCTCTTGTTTTCACTTTTCCTGGCTTGGTTTGTGACCTCTACACAGAAACACCGCCAGCATATTATTTTTTATTCACATACAAATTTGCGCGATGATCCGACCGTCACCACATTAACAGAATTGTCAAAATATGCCATACAGTTACGCAAGTTATTCCCAAAGCTAATCCTAAGGGACGCGACACAAATAAAAACCCCCACGTGCGTGCAAAGTTGCCATTGGTAAACTTACTGTTCTCAGTCCTCCAAGTTCTGGGAATATCAAAGTCCCTGAGGCTCAAAATCCCAGGGTCATGACTGGCCGTAAAATCCAAGTCGACGGCGTGAACGATGTCCCTTCAGTCTGTGAGGAACGGGCTTGCACAAAACGCACACTTCAGCAATTGCATTGAAGGCGCAGACTTGCAGGGGAGTGCAGTGCGCACAGCAACTTATCTTTGCCCGTCCCGCCCATTCACGAGGAGAGATTGAACTTGTTTACTTTTTTTAGGTAGAAGACCAAGTGGATGTGGAAGTATGCCAGCAAGGGGATCTCATTCAGATCAATGGACCGAAACAGCGTAGGAACTTTCTCTATCCCTACGTTTATTTTATGCATAGTCTATCACATGCTTATGGTCTTTACTGAGACTAAATTATACATACAATACACTTTCAGTTTGCGTCACATTTGAAACATTGACTGTGACAACAAGCACTTTAATTCACATTCCAAGAGACTTCGGGCAGCAGTGTAGTACAACAGTTGGAAATCTGGGCAGCTCAGAAGTTTCTTGTTCAATTCCCAGATGGGGCACTTGAGCAATATACTTAACCTCAATTTCTTCAGTACATGTTCAGCTGTATAAATGGATTGTATGTAAATAGTAATAATAAATAAATACAGGTAAGTACCTTAATTATTTGCATAGGTTTGGGTGGAGACAGGAAGTCATGTCACCCACAATATTTTCACATGAATTGGTCCCTAGACTAGTAGGCTACGCCTGTGAGACTATTTCACTACGCGAGACTAGGTGGTCCAGCAGCGTCTCTCCCCCATAGTTGAAATGAAGCCAACGCCTATGCCTGTAATTCACTCTGGATAAGATTATTATCTATTGAATAGTCAGACTTGTATACGGGTAAGCCAGGTAACATTCTGTCCGACGTGTAGCCTACTGATGACCGTAAACAATTTAGCATGAATGAACGTTCACACTTCTTTTCACATGCGGTTCTGCCAACAGGCCGATATTTCCACGGAAAATTAAACCGCTAAATTTGGACAGGGAACGCAATCTCGTGCTTCCAATCGGAAAATGCTTTTCCGGTTCGTTTTTTTCCCAGTCTTGCTCTCAATAGGAATTTACCGTTGCAACGTTTTACCTGTATCCCGATTCTGCCGTACTTCTGCAGGTAGAATTGGTCCGCCCGTCTCCATGGACACCAGGGTCAAAGGGTCACAACAGAGGCGCTGCACTTTCAGCACTCCCACTTTTTGTTTAAGAAAACAGCAAGTTTCTCAGTTTAGTGCTGACAATTGTTATAAATATAATTATCATTTTTTTATGAAATGACACCCCTCATCTGACACCCTCCAATAGCCGTATAACTTAATAACTTAATTGATCATGCACATTGAAAAGTGAGCTAACAGATGGAAAAAAAGCCCCAGCTTGACCAATTGACATGACTTTCTCTGTACACAGTACTGTAGATATATAAATATTTTTATTCACATCGACAAGCACACATCAAAAATGAGATAAAGCAGAAAAATAAATTAAATAATAAATACATTAATTCATCACATACAAAAAGGAGCAATACTGTACCTCCCAAAATCCGGAAAAGGAAAATAAGTTACTATTTGGATACCACAAATTAAAGTACCAGTCCAGGAGTTTCTCCTTAGAAGGGGTGGGGTTGTTCAGTTTCATTTTCAGTCAATCAAGTGAACTGCTTCCTAACCTACCTTCCTAAAAATTCAAGTCATCATTTAATCCAAGTAGTGACCCATATTAGACCCGGGTCACACAAGTATCTGAAATTCTTTAAAACCCTTTAAAAAATGTCCAAGAAAAGTACCTGCAGATTCCTGACAGTTTTTCAGAATGAACATGCACTTTCCAAAATTAATTTAAATGATTTTTTTCATACAGTCACAGTTACTAAACATGCAGTTATGTTTAGTAATGTAATGTTCCACTGGAAAATTCTCTGCAGAAGCAGTGTTTGCAAATTCTACCAGCAGCGTACAAAGTAAAATAATTTCAAACACACTGTGTAACTGACCCGGGTCTGATCCATACGTGTGTGTTCAGTTCAGTTCAGTTCGTTCGTTCGTTCGCTCGCTCGCTCGCTCGCTCGCTCGCTCGCTCACTCACTCACTCACTCACTCACTCACTCACTCACTCACTCACTCACTCACTCACTCACTCACTCACTCACTCACTCACTCACTCACTCACACACACACACACACACACACACACACACACACACACACACACACAAACACACACACACACACACACACACACACACACACACACACACACACACACACACACACAAGATGGAGGCCTGTCCTTAGAGTCTATCACTCTCATATTCAGGCCCTTCCGAAGGGAGGGGCACAGAGATGACGAACACCTCGTTCTTCGTCGGAGGAAGGGTACCGGGGGGGCTCCCCACTCCCGAATCGGGACTGGGGGAGGGCTTGACGGGCTCCTCGACGCGGTACACCTGGGCCTTGGGTTCGAGGGGCGAGCCCTCGGGCGGAGGGGGCGGGGCCTCGGCTTTGGGCCTGAAGCGTTTGAGCTTGACGGTGTCCTTGCCCTCATGCGTACACGGGAGCAGGATGCTGATGTCCTTGCGGAACTTGGAGCTCAGGCCGAAGTAGATGAGGGGGTTGTAGAAGCTGGCGGACTTGGCGAACAGCCGGGTGAAGATTCCGGTCAGCCCCGGCACCTGGAAGCCCCAGGCCGACCACATGGACACCACGGCGTAGGGCGACCAGGCCAGGATGAAGGCCGTGCAGATCACAATGGACACCTGCAGGGGGCGACAGAGAGCAGGTCTCCCGGATGTCAGGGGAGGCTGTCCTTGCTCCGTCACCATGGCGATCAGATGACATCACTGATACAATGCACATCTGGGCCAAATAGTGCATGCATTTGAATTACTTTACTCCTGATAAACCACTCTTGACCGGTAAACGTAAAAACTCCTGTAGACCACATAATTTTCAAGGGAATATTTGATATTTGCACTCACGTTTGCATTGTAAATTACTCTGGATTAGAGCGTGTGTTAAATGAAAGTAAACTTTAAAAGGAAGTAAAAAAACAAAACAGCGCAGCACTCACAACGGTCACGTCCCTCTCCATCTTCCTCTGCCTGTCCGTGATGTCACCCTCGGCCGAGAGGGCGTTGCCCTTCTTCACCGTGTTGATGATTGACACGTAGGAGAAGACCATGACCAGCACGGGGATGAAGAAGCAGCAGATGAGGATGAGAATGATGTAGGACTTGTAGACGGTGGAGTAGTTGGCTTTGGCCCAGTCCACTTCGCAGGTCCCGTATCCACGGTCTGAGAGGGAAGGGGGGTAGACGGGGGGGGGGGGGGGGGGTCGGACATGGGTAACAGCGCCCCCAAAATCAGTCAGTGCACTGTGAAGGGGGACTGTGGTTAGGGGTTCAGGTTTGTGATCAGGAGGTTGCCAGTTCAAATATCAGCTGGGACACTGCTACTGTATCCCTGGAAAATGTTATATTTTTCAAACACACTGATCGAGAGACAGTTACACGTCTTGCTTTTTATATATGCATGCAATCGGTTTGTACTGCAAGACATTTACAGAAAGCAATTGAAGCTAACAACCTTGCTTAAGGATGTAACAGCAGTGCACAACCTATGAATCAAACCTGAGTTACAAGTCCAGTTTGCCCTCAATAAAGCTACACTGCCACCCTAAATCCTTGTGCAACCGTTTGAATGCGGGTCTTTTGTTCCGCAGTGATGTAACCCTGTGTTACAGAGGCCAGTTCTGTTGCCACAGTTTCAGGCCTCGTGCAGCATGCAACTCTTTTCTGAATGCAGAGTTCCACAGTGATATAACCCCCGTGTCACAGAGGCCGGTTCTGTTGCCGTGGTTTCGGTTCCCTTACCTGTGAAGCTTCCCCAGCCGACCAGCGGAGCACCAGACCAGAAGGCGGCTCCCGTCCATATGAGCAGCACGCTTAAGGAGATGGTGGTATTGGTGATGCAGTGAGCTGCAGGCGAAAGGGACATACAGGCCATGAGCTCAGACATTCAGACCGTAAACCACCCCCCCACCACCCCCGGCTGGACCATAAAACCCCCCTGTCTGAGCATTAGATGAGCCATATCTCAATGATCTCAATTTCAAAAACACTAATTATTGAACTGTTCAGGGGAAAAGGATGCAACCCCAATGTAGGAAAACTTCTTTCTTCCAGGAAAGTTTGACTTTGTGAGTGTAATTTATCAGCAGAAAGTGCAACATTGAAGGTGGAGACTCAAAGTCACAATATTCTTTTATGATTTATGAATCATACCACTTTGTAAAGAAGTCTTTTTATCTGAATGACAGCTCTCACAAAGTCTCCCTCGACTACTCCTGAAACCCCAGCACACCGAACAGGCAAAGGTGCATTTAATAATGTCTGCTGTCTCTGTGTTTTTCTTATTTAGACATATTGTAAGTTAGTACTTAAAGCAGCGGGTTTTCAACCCGTTTTGATCCAGGGACCCCACCTAGACCCAAAGGCATCCCGGGGACCCCCATAAGTTAAAACAGGTTATATTAAAAAAACAATCCAAAATCTATATATAGTTATTGCATATGAAGTCTGGCCAGGAACCTCCTACTGTACCTTAAAGGAACCCCAGGGGTCCACCGGACCCCCTGTTGAATACCCAGGACTTAAATTAATATTGTTACCTGCCATGTGCAATTTAGTGCATGTTTACTGTATGTGAGATCCATATGCTATCACATACAGTACCTCTCTGATAAGGCATGATAAATATACCTGTATAGATATAGCTGCCTTATAAAAACATTTTTGACATGCATGAAAATCCCCCGAGTTCAAGAAAGATTCAGCGTTCACATTTAGATATCTCTGCTTTTATCAGGTCAACGTTCCGATCCATAAAGACTTTTATCAAGACATTGCTTGTAACGTCTCAGTGAAAAGCCTTTACACCAAAGCTTGTTCCTTGCTGGTCGATTTATACAGTATGCTTAGAACAATTCTGAAGGTTTTACAAATCCAGCGTTTGATTCTTAGTAATTATACTCTTTGGGGGATAAAAATGATTGTACAGGAGCACACCTTCTATGAATGCACCTTCAAACGCAGTTTATAACCAGTAATAAAGGCTCATGTCAATAACTGAAAACAGGCATATGGTGTGTTATGTCACTACTGATGACATACTGATACATATCATATGCATATTTGACATAAGCATTTCTGAATGTCTATGTAGTGTTTCTGAATGTGGCTATGAACTGCGTATGAAGGAGTTATATAGCTCTTATAAAGGGTCATGCATATAAAGTGTATCATGTAGAAGAAATGGTAAGTAATTGGCTCCTGCTTTACCTTTGTCAGAGTGACAGCCTTTAATGTATCTGGTGATGCTGATGACGGTTAAGGTGTTGATGCTGGCCAGGCCGAAGAGCAAGGTGCAGAAACCGTCTATCTGTGAACAGAGAGCGCTGCTGTCAGTCATGGGCTTTTATATGTGTGAGAGGTGGGGCTGAGGTTTGGGTACCTGTTGCACTGAATAGCATTACTGCTGTAGGAGTATTGCACGTACGTACAGCACATATATGTACACTGTATATAATTGTATGTACTTGTATGTACACTGTATATAATTGTATGTACTTGTATGTACATTGTATATAATTGTATTTACTTGTGTGTACACTGTATATAATTGTATGTACTTGTATGTTCACAGTACACTTGTATATAATTGTATGTATTTTGAATGTACATTGTATGTAAATGTATGTACTTGTATGTACATTGTATGCACATTGTATGTAGTAACCGGTCCTCCACCCATAAGCTGGGGATGAGAGAAACCAGGCAGGAGAGATGAGAGTGTTGTGCTTTAGAAAAGAGCAGGAGAGATGTGTGAGAGCACATGCATTAAGTGGGCTTTATTTTTACATCGTTAGCCTTCAAATAAGGCAATGCAACTGTTAGCACTAAGCAGCACTGTATGTCAATGGGTAAATGACCAGTCTATACATTGTGCAAGGAAGAAATCCTTGTGTCACCTAGTTGCTTCAGAACACCTACATCTCCGCCATTTTTGTTTGTAGTATATATAAATTTATTTTGGAGGTGTATTTGGTGTTTTATGTTTAGTAACAAGATAGATTAACTAATTTAACTTGTTTTTGCCCATCCTGACAAACACAGGTGTCGTCGAAAGCAGAGTTGAAGAGATAAGACATTTGCGTGGTCACAAATTCCCTTCCATCTTAAGAAGGGCGTTCTCAGGCGAGAACTCACGGCCCCCTTGCGTAACAGGATCTCGCATGTCCTGGCGAGACAGACGAGGAAATACGTCAGCGGCGTACGCCGAAAAGAGCCATCCCCCCTACAGGACGGCCGCTAAGCCATCGTCCGTGGAGAGGGACATTTGATGAACGCACGCAAGCAGATGTACCTCAGTCTCCCTGGGATGACGATGGTCTGACCCCTCCCCCCTCACCCCTCCCCCCTTTTAAGCGATAATCTTCCAGACCCCCTGCGGTGCAGTTTTCTGTTAGTCCCGGTTATTCTACAACTCCTGTCCATTCAGTTTAGCCTGAGTCTAGTATGGCAGCTGATCCTCTTTCAACAAATCCCATTATTGGACCTAATCCTGTTTCTATCTCACATTCAGAGGCCACACCCCTGGGCCCAGCCGAAAAAAGCAGCCATGCCACTGGGCACGCATTGGAGATGGCCGACACTCATCACCTTCCTGGTCTTTATTCAACAATTGAATGTCGACAGTTTACTAGCTAGGAATTATAGGGTTCCATCCATCCGACTCTCAAAAATCGGTTATAAACATGGACACCTTCTTTGCCGTATCTATTTTGCTGTACAACCGATTAAATGCCTGAAATGTATTTATTTTTAATTTAATTTTTATTTTTTTTAGAAGTTAAAACTAAGAGTGGTAACAAAAAACTAAGCTGTGGTATGGCAGTGGACTTGATATCTCAAAACAATACTTTCTGCAGACAGAACCGTATAATTCTAAGCTCACGGTTCGTAGAAATCCAGGATTTCTGTATCCATCTGTTAAAGTCGAGGCAAATATAAACTGGTTGGCAGTTTTGAGTGCTTTGTTTGAATGAGAAATGGTTTATTTTCCTGTTTTATGTGCTGTGATTGGCTAGACGGGGACTGATAGATCTCCACCATTTTATTGATCAATTCCTCACTGATTTAACCATAGACGGCAGTAATTAACCGGCTGTGGCATGACACGCCTCCTTGCTATGCCACACCTTTCCACGTTACATCCGCCTTCCTAAAACAGCAAGGTGAATAAGTGAACTGTCAAACTGAGGAGCTTCTCTAATTGGACAGTGAAATATTAATGAATCTATTAGGTGTAAAAAAAAAAAACCCACACTGCCCAGTTTTAATGACCTGCTCATTATTAAAAGTCCCTACTGCAGGCTTGCAGAACAATGGCTGATCCGTTTCAGGATTTTGTGCCAACTCCTGTTCTTAATTAGTTAATTAGCTGAATGATATCTCGATCTGACGTGTATAAGCACCAGCAACAGCAAGCGTATCCTAAAGATTTCACTGTGCTCAAGTACAGGAGTGAACCAGCGTAGTTTACAGAGCTGTCAGAAAACTGAAACTGAGGTAATTGGTTGGAATAAAAACCAGCACGCAGACCGTAGTCCTCCAGGACCGGAGTTCTGCAGCCCTGCTCTTACTGTCTGAATATTTCATTTAGATTCTCATGACTCATCAAAGGTGTCGGTAGTTCCATAAGCACGTCTGAATTCATCAGCGTGTGACAGGATGAGGTCAAAGGTCGCGCATTCCAGGGTCTGTGTGTGCAACCCCAGGTGCGCCTCCTTCACTTTTGGGAAAGGAGAGTTTTGCAAGACTAATAATGGCGTTGGGGTGTTTGGGCCAGCGTTCCAGCTTCTCGCTAAAGGCAAGAACAATACACAGAGAAACGGGGAATCCATTTGTAATCGCATCGTCCTTCTTTCATGGGCACTGCAGAGGACAGAGATGCATCTTTATATGATAAAAGCGCTATTTATTTTGAGGTACGGTAAAACTGCTGCGAATAGGAACTGCAAAATCGAGTAAATCGAACCAAGAACAAAAAAAAAAAAAAAACTGCCAGTATTTGTGTGTCATGTGTCATCAACAGTGTGTCGTCCTGCATCCCCGCTGTTGGGGGGTGGTGCATGTGCCTATGTGTGTCCCATCATGCCGAGCGCTGTAATCTGCGGAAGCCACTCGTGTGTCCGCTGTGGTCTCACTCCATCATTGGGGCCTGGGGAATGTGGCCAAGTCAGTCTCACTCTCTCACTCACACACCCCCTTTCTCACTCATTCACCGACTCACTCAGACGCTCATGCTCTGACTCACTCACTCACACACCTGCTCACTCATTCTCTCACTCACACACATGCTCACTCATACTCTCACTCACTCACACACCTGCTCACTCATACTCTCACTCACTCACACACCTGCTCACTCATACTCTCACTCACACACACACACCTGCTCACTCATACTCTCACTCACTCACACACATGCTCACTCATACTCTCACTCACACACACACCTGCTCACTCATACTCTCACTCACTCACACACATGCTCACTCATACTCTCACCCACTCACATAGCCATTCACTGACTCACTCACTCGCACACACACACTCACTCATTCTCTCAATCACTTACATAGCAACTCACTCACTCACTCATTCGCTTACATAGCAACGCATTCGCTTACATAGCAACACTCACTCACTCACTCACTCACTCACTCACTCACTCACTCACTCACTCACTCACTCACTCACTCACTCACTCACTCACTCACTCACTCACTCACTCACTCACTCACTGACTGACTGACTGACTGACTCACTCACTCACTCACTCACTCACTCACTCACTCACTCACTCACTCACTCACTCACTGTATTTCAGCAGATGGGTTACAGGGGTAATGAGTACAGTAGAATGGGGGATAAACTGTACATCCCTGACTTCCTAGTTTTCTGCAGTTTTAAAAGAGCCACGGAAATGCAGCTTTGCATTAGAGCATAAAACTGCACATAATAAGCACATAAATACTGCACAGAACCAAATACCAGGAAATAGCGCAATGTATTAGAAATGGAACATACCCTCACTCAAAGGTTATTGCATTTAAATAGACCATGACAACAATGACATTATAAAGGCGTTTGCAGACAAAATGAAAGACATTTTTAGGATGTTTAAAGCTCAGCACACATACCTCCAGATAAGAAGAGTGGGTGAAGCACGTGTTTCCAGCTTCTACCATACATGATAAAGTGGAGATTAATGTATCGGAGAGGCGATACTGTGGTGCGCTGTGATGAGCTACAGTATGTATCAGGAGGACGAGAGGAACTCTACAGGCTACATAGACACCAATAACGTCATCGCCAGAGGACATAGCATCACTGCACAGCTGCAACCTGACAGCGCCTCGATAACAACACAACGTTTCAACTGGAGTGAGCAACATGGATGATTATCAGTGCACCCACAGGGACCAGACCTTAATCTACAGGTCAGCCCCAGGGCATGTCCACCTCAGCACTGGTTACGTCAAATAGGAGAGAGAAAGAACAGCGGCTGGAAATTAGCCTGAGCTAAATATCTTATAAAAAATACATCTGGTACCTGTTTTTTATAGCATGCCAATCAATGTCTACTGTCCCCCAAAAATAAATAAACAGACAGGTATCTCTATAGGTATAGGTTTAAGTAGCTAGATCGTTGGTAATAAACGTAAAATAATTGAGTAAATACTCAACTGCACAAACTGGTTTTATGCAAAATGTTAGCTGTAAGTCAACTAAGATATGAACTTGTGCTAAATGCATGAAGATAAAAAAATAATAGTAATAAAGCGAATACTAAAGTATAGATGACTACAAGAGAAGATGTAATCCACCCAAAGTTCATTCAATCACTTGAGTTCTCACACATATATATACTGTATATATATACGTATATACACACAGTATATTTAAGCAATATAACATAGGAAGGAGTGCTGTTATACTGTATATCAGCACAGCTGTGATTCGGTCGTAGACACAGTAGAGTGCCGAAGATAATCACAGCCACGGCATAACCTGGACTGCGATATTGCTTTTATACAACAGTTCTACTAGCCTATAAACTATTTATCAAGTAATGATTCAGACAACAGATTATGATTTTGTTGTTTATTTGGCTCCACCAAAAAATATAGTTCCTACAGAATTCCATTAAAAAAAATATTTTCTTTTTTTTTTTCCCCCCAACAATGTTTCAATTAGAATGTAAACAAAGCGGAGTGATCCCGGGCGGTGATGAGGTCAGAGTGATGTTATACTGTATATCAGCACTCATGGAATGCGTCTCGGCCAATCACAATGCACGGTCAGAACTGATGTATAAATTGTAGTATATACGGAGGTGGCGATTAATAAAAACGCTGGCGGGTTGACTGCTGGCGCTGCCCGCGGTCCGATAGGTGTGTGATTGCCGGGCTGTATTTGGTACTAATAGCACACGGAGGAGCAGCGGTCTTTATGCTATACTGCCGCATAACCACAGTCAAATCAGCAGTGGAGCAGGGAATCATTCGGTTTAACACGGTCGGGGAGGGGAGCTGATTTTCCGATAATGATGGCACGTCTGATGAAAGGATTAGAACCACTGCAGATCTGGGAGAGGTCCAGTTTAATGCACTTAACCCCGCCCTCTTTCCCTCACATACGTTTGATCAAAAAGAGCCTTTTGAAAAAGGTCAGGAGATGGAAATGTGAAGCGCTCAGAGGTAGTGGTAGCCTAGCTGTGAAACTTTTCTTTAAACGACATACTTTCTTATCCTTCATTTCAAGCCAATTCTCACTCTTTTCTGCTCAGTAGTTTGTGCAAAGCCCAGGTATAGGCGAACAACTGAAAAACGAAGAAGTCCTCCATCCTCCCTCTCTCCTTCCTTCCCTCTCTCCCTTCCTTTAATCCTTCCTTCAGAGCAAAAATTGTTCTGTACATTTATACACCAGCAGTGTTAGATTTACACCTGCATTTTTGCTGTGTTCCTTCATCTGAAGTGACAATAGACTGAGGTTGCCATGGTATTGCTTTCACTTGTCCAGTCTCTATAGGTCAGATGAAGGACAGAGGGGTGTGGCTTCAGAGTTTTCAAAAAGAAAAGACAGTGCTGAGCCCTACACCGAAACCGTACCCCAACCGGGCCGGGTACTCACCTGGCACGTCCAGATGGAGGAGATTATGTACCCGTTGTCCCGGTACTCACCTGGCAGGTCCAGATGGAGGAGATTATGTACCCGTTGTCCCGGAAGACATTGAAGATTTCCAAGATCCCCCTGGAGTACCCGAACACGGAGATGCTGGCGTCGGATATGGCCAGGTTAAAGGTCAGATAGTCGCTGGGCTGCAGGTTGGCCCGTTGCTTGTAGAGGACGAAGATCACCACGCTGTTGCCAAACCAGGAGAGCCAGCCTGCAGTGGGGGGAAGATACAGGAACACCAATCAGCTCCAATCCACCAGTTAACATTACTGTGCACTGTGCTCCATTTCAGGTTTTACCTTTTGCCTCAGTAGCCTACTTGCTTTTCCACAGTCCCAATACAATAAATACAGAAAAATAAGTTGATTACCTGAAGAAGTTGCTGAACAAGAAACATGGAAACAGAAACAATGAGCGCGCTCAGTAGAGTGCCGACCTCCGCCAAGAAACAACAATCTTCCCCTTGCGTAAATGTGCACAGAACACTTTAGACCAGGGATGTCAAACTGATTCCATCGAGGGCCGAGTGTATGCAGGTTTTTGTTCCAACTGTGCCCTACACCAGCTGATTTCACTAATTAGCTCAGCTCTTCAACCAAGGAGGTGAACTAATTAGTGGAATCAGCTGGTGTAGCGCATGGTTAGAACAAAAACTTGCATACACTCGGCCCTCGATGGAACGAGTTTGACACCTCTGCTTTAGACTGTACAGCTACCAGGTCAGGAGATGTGGTCATTTGAGAATATAAAAATTTTAAGTTTGACCTGATGGTGGCACTATAAGAAAGGTCATTGGGTCACCAAACTCAATAAGTTCTTCCTCTTGGGAGCGTGAATGTGCACAGCGAATTTCACTGCAATCCGCCCATTACTTTCCGAGATGTGTCTATCGCGGTCGGTCGGACGCAGAAACGGAAGGACAGATGTCATTGCATAACCTACCTAGCGGAGGTAAAATAAAAGCCAAACAAAATCCTGTCTCTTAGCATCGTTGTACCACACAGGTTTACCAGAATGCAAAATGGTTAATGGCAAATCCATCCATACCATAAGCTCTTTGTGTCTGTTTGGAAGGGGATTTTGTCTACAGCCAGACAGGAATGCAGTCACTGTCCTGGTCAAGCCTTTTTGTATCACAGATTAGTGAGGATCTGAATGGAAAGGGTTAATCTCGCCTGACCCAGCAGTCCTGGGCTTCTTTAAGAGACAGCCATGTCTTTCTTGCACCCAAGCCAGACTGTGCACAAAGCTTTTCTTGCACCCAAACCAGACTGTGCACAAAGCTTTTCTTGCATCCAAGCCAGACTGTACACAGATCTTTTCTTGACTTACAGCAATTAGGCGTGTTCCAGGATGTCAGACGCTTTTATGGAGAACTCTTATCAACACGGGCTGTGAATCTTCCCTCAGGTGACTTAATAAAGACAGAGAGCTAGAGCGGAATGTTTTCTGATTATTCTCTGTCCGATTTAATTCCCTGTACTCGGCTCAGGTTAAGTAGAAAATTGGTTCTCTTTGTGGCATTAGCCTTATTCAGCAGAGACAGACTACGTTAATGGGCTATGCAATGGTCAATGCTCAATGTTAAAAGGTTTCCCTACTTAAGTTAATTCTGGTCAATTTCACTGTCCGTATCTCACGCGCACCAGTCTATAAACAATCCGTTCTAAATTTAGTTCCTGAATTAAAAGGTCATTGAATGGATTGTCCCAAGCCGTCCCATCGTGTTGTTTACTGTCCACTACACTACTAAGAAGCAGTCCTTCCGGCTGCTTGCTACTACTGAAAGCAGGCTCGCCAACACTATTCATTTATCTGAATCTGACACTTAAACTTAATTTGTGTACACATATTACGTTATTCAAACTGACGATATGGACAGCACTGAGGAAATAATTAGTCATACCTAATTCATATTTTAAGACTTGAAGACTTGTATGAATTCTGACCCCTGTCACTAATAACCTATCATTTCTCTATTTTCTAAAGCATAAGTAATTTTAAATACGAATATTCGTAGCAATCATTCAAACCGAAAGACTCCTTGAATCTATTCATTACAAATGTTCGAGATACTTAATAATGCGCGTCTCAAAGGCCAGATTGAAATTCATTGAAGCGTTAATATATTGCGTAGGCCTACTTTATAGGACAGTAATTCCATTCCCCTCAGTAAGACAACGTAAATGCAGCTTACTAAATATTCAATACGATTCAATTAGTTAAACTGACCAACACTGTGTCCAATGAACGTTTCAATACTTAAATTAATACCAGACGTTAGCTACCACTAAGTTACTAACAAGAAAAGTAAAGCGATGTAGAATTTAGCTGCAAACGATTCGTTTCGTCTCATTAAGGCATTTATTCAATTAGAGCTGCGATTGACAAAGATAGGCAAACTTTTTCACAATATAAACTTGATTACAATAACAGTAACGTCCCGCACATGAGAAGAAATAAATATATTCTTCCGCTACTCTTTGTTTCATACACGTTAACTTTAACCGTGCGTCCCAATTAAACTCCTATAGCGGAAACACAAGCGCAAGCTGCTTAGGACCGTACCTACCTAATACCAACAGGTATACTCCTATGATGGTCTCGCCTTGATCCGACAGAGGAGCTTCTTTATTCGCAAGGCTGAAATTATTATTCCTCCATGGAATGTTGACTACTTTAAGAGGATTATCCAGAGACATTTCTGTTTCCCAATGGTGCAGACGTTAAGGCATAAATCGATGTTATACACGTTATCTGCGATCACTTGCAATAGAGTCTATAGGTTCAGATAAGAGACACGATCGTGTCTCTTCCCCGGAGGGAAACTCCTGACCGGTTGTAAGGTTAAATCCAGTCTAAAAATACCCATCGCTTCCCCGCTTGCTGTCCATGAGGGTGACGTACTTCAATCCAATCCAATTTTTACCTCGTAGGTGTAACTGACGGATACGGTGAGATAACGGAACCAGAGTATATCTTGTTTGAATGGCTAAATAAGCTCGTTAAGGAAACACACTGCACATCCTCTAGTCTTCACATCGGGGTCTTGAGACTAATAATAATATAATGAATGAAATATCGATTAAAAATATCTCTATCATACAAACTTTTTCAGATTTTTAAACAAAACTGCTTCAGGCAATTACTTTACCGAACTGCATTGGGACATTGTATCTGTATGAACTGCATACTTGAGTTCTTTAATTCTTGAGATCGCAAAGTTACGCGTTATTTGACATTCTGACGCGTATGCGTGGATGTTCAAAGTTGTATAATAGCTGAAATCGTTATTTCATGCTAAATGAAAGCAATTAATTAATTTTCCAGTCCGTAATACACTAATTAATATCTAGTAGGCCTTACTGGAAAATAAATGCATTTTATCTGTTTGTGTATCCAGTCAACGAAGCAGTTGCAACATTAATTAAATGGATGATCCATTGGCTGAAAAATAAGCGGAAAATACGATCACGTCTCAAAACATAAACATACAAGTATTGCCATAAATGACTAAATGCCAGAAACTGTTAACTTATTCCAGGAAACGAATGAATGAAGTGAAACTGTTGGCTTGCAGGAATCGGATACTGAAAAACAAGCCTCCAAACTAATTGGTCGCGCATTGAGCTGTCCAAGGTGCTGAAACATAACGGCTAGCTGGACCTACACGTATTAGCTCGACAGCTCATTTCTTTTGAGTACTTAATTAGTAACCGTTGACTGTAATGAACCGCACTGATCCTACCAGCCTACAGGTAGAAACACGAAGAGGATGACTTCTATTGTTCGTCTGTTCCTATTTTATACCATATTAGTGATGGACTGTTGCATGCACATCTACTGTTCAATTTTAAATTACACCAATAATGCGTGAATCCAACTGAAATAGTGTTTTCAGTGTCCGCCTCTGGTTATTACTTTCTCAGTTATTAATTAAGATAAGCCGGAAGATGCTGTTCCGCACACCAAACTGCATTCGCTTGCGGCTGATTCTACTGCTCCATCTCGATAAAACATTCAAATTATTCTGGGATGAAGGCGGCCGGCCATTATTTCATAAAATAATTAAAAATTCACCATCACATTGCTCTAGGCTATTTTGCTCATTCATGATCAAAAGTGCCTCAATGAGCATTGTTTTCAAGGCAGAGTATACAAGACAAAAGTTACTTATTAGTCAATCTTAATTTTTGTACGACACTGTATACCTCCCGGGTGTCACACATTCATTCACAGTGCACAGAATTTGAAATCGATTCCCCAACCAATTCAACAAACGTTTTTTTTTTTCTTCAGTGTTTATTTATTTACTTGACTGATTTGGGTTTCCTATACAACTCATTGAGCTCAATACTCAAATAAGGAAAAGAAAATCATTGCCTATTAAATAATACATATTGACAAATGCTTGGATTTGTTTCTAGTGAGCACAAGACAGCAAGACGTTGTGACCGACAGCAAGTGAGAGCGCTCTAGCAGTCAGTTAGTGACTAGCAGTTGGACAGCAGTCTCATAGGCCTGTTTTACAGACAACAATTGAACTACCGACCTCTTAGCGAGAACATCCTGAGCTTCAGCTGTAAATATTAGACTGGTGGTAAGTCCTGGACACCTTGGATCTGAAAGGTGACAGGTCAGCGTTAAAGATTAAGCATCTTTGAAAGGTGAGCGGTAATTAAGATAGAAGAAAAATGGTGGGAATATAGGGGAAGAGGTTAACGCTCTCACTCACGGCTGCATATTGTTGGATCAAATGGGGAGACATTGAACCAGGCTAGCTGGCTAGTACAGGTGGCAGTATAATGGTTGTGGAACTGGATGCAAAGGTTGCATGCTCCATTCCAAGGTAGGTTGCTGCCTTTGCACCTTTGAGTAAAATACTCAACCAAAACTCCTTATTTAAATATCCAGCTGTATAAATGGGCACTATGTAAAAAGTTGTGTAAGTCGCTCTGGCTAAATGGTGATAATGTAGGCGTGGTGTTGTGGCTCCCTTGGAGGTCAGTTGGGTGTTATGCACGGGATTATGGGATTGTGGAGCTAATGTCCCAAAGACCTTGAGCAGCACGGCTTGATCTTTAGATAATTCTAGACCTTGGATCTCAGTGGTGCGACAAGCACCCTTAGACGGAGAGAAGGGGTCCAATGGTGTCACGTTCTAAAATATTTGTTGATCAACAGGGAAGCTGGGATGACTCCCATAAATGGCTGCATAAAATATGACTTCAAACTCTGAGCATGTATTTTAGGGTCACTAGCCCTAGCTATGCTACATGCAGCATCATACTCAAACCCATCTGTTACTACAAGTACTACAGCCTCATATACCCTCTTGCACCTGATATGAAAATTAAAGTTGTGCTGTAAGTTTAATGTACTGACTACCACTTTTGGGTCTGACTCCATATGGTCTCTGCTTATTGCCTAAACCTTTGTCTATGCACTTTTGTAAAACTTGCTGAATTAGAGTGTGTGCTAAAAACCTAAATGTAATGGAAATTAAGGACGGCAGACTTTAATAAATTAACGTTGGCTAATGTCTTTGATATCATTGTGTTTGCCATTCCCATGCATATGCAAAAACCTGAATCCTTACCTGACCCCCCCATCCCCACCACAAATTAATTAATTCGATTTATGCAAGAGAAAGACACTAGTTCAAAAGTAGTTTGACAAAAAGAGCTATGCCAAGAAGAACACAGGTAATGAATGGTCCAAGTTATGTTATAGTGGAATTCATTTTCAAACTCCGGGAGTTTGTTTTGAAAACTCTGACATGCGATCCTAAAGCAATGTCATATGAGACTTTCAGCACTTTGAAAGCAGCTCAAAGAGGCAGATCTGAAATCTGCTGTCATCTGAGCAAATCTGTCAATCTGTATCCCCTGAAGAGAAATATAGACAACACTGAACTGCAGACAAGTCCAATCTTGGAAAACACAAACTCACTTGAAGCTAGAAAGTGGGATATTCTTCCTTTTGAATTTTTTAAATAAACATACACCAACGTATACTGACCTTTTTGTAAAAAATAAAAAAATAAAAAAATAAAAAAAACATTTTGGCATGAGGACAGGCCAAGTCTTTTGGCAACCCAACACAACAAAGCAAATCTTTAGCAGTGGATATGACAGCAGTATTTAACACAATAGAGCAGAGGATATGACAGCAGTATTTAATAATTTAATAAATACAATCAGGTTTTATTGCAGACAGTGACCTGACTTGCTGTAATAAAAGGGCATGAGATTATCTTTCATTCATTTACCAATCACTCTAATTCAGAGAATCACAGTGCATCCACAGTTAGAAACAGTGCTATAGATCTGGGTAACAATACTGTTAGTACAGGAGCTGTGCTTTTTGCTGTGCACGCGCACGCACGCACGCACGCACACACACACACACACACACACACAGCTGAAGAAAAGACAGAGGAGAAGTTCAAGGGAGACAAACACACAGATAGTTTTGACAGGTGCTCATTTTCAAATTGATTTATAGAAGCAAACATCTGGGACACGTCTCCTCACAGCAGCACTCATGCTCGGCAGTTCACGGCACTGAATACACATGTAGGACAGCAGCGCTCATGCTCGGCACTGAGTACACATGTAGGACAGCAGTTATGGATTTTCCTCGGGTTGTTTAAATGACCCACTTTTTCCATCAATTTTTCTTTCCAAAATACTTAAAAATGTTGCTTTAAGGTTCATTAGTACCTGCACTTAACAGCTCAAGTTACACAACACCCCTTTCACCTTTACACACTGACTCACTTTCTCTTTCCTTCTCTCTCTTCTTCACTCACACTCTTCCTCACTTTCCCTACGCCCGCCCCCCCAAACCCAACTGAGTAACAGCTTGCGGCTGTCCCAAACCCAACTGAGTAACAGCTTGTGGCTGTCCCAAACCCAACTGAGTAACAGCTTGCGGCTGTCCCAAACCCAACTGAGTAACAGCTTGTGGCTGTCCCAAACCCAACTGAGTAACAGCTTGCGGCTGTCCCAAACCCGACTGAGTAACAGCTTGTGGCTGTCCCAAACCCAACTGAGTAACAGCTTGTGGCTGTCCCAAACCCAACTGAGTAACAGCTTGCGGCTGTCCCAAACCCAACTGAGTAACAGCTTGTGGCTGTCCCAAACCCAACTGAGTAACAGCTTGCGACTGTTTGGCACAAGCTGTTGCAACCTTGAATTACAATGTTCAATCTGACTGAAAAAGTTCCTTGGTAAAAAAAAAAAACGTGATTAAAAAAAATAGCACAGATATCAGCTGTCATGTGAGAATTGAAAATTCTAAAGGCTGAAATGTGCGAATTAAAGCATCTGCAGATAGAGCTAGAGCTGTGAGATTTCTGAAGAGAATGGTGCAGTCTCTCAGGGCCCACTCTAGACATATGTGACATAGGTGACGTAGGCTGTCCGCAATCTCATCTAGTGCGGCAGGCAGACTGACGATCGCCGTGCCCACCTTCTCTTAAAAGATTGGACATCCCCACACTCGATCGTGCAAACTGACACAAGAATACACAGAAAAAAATGCCGGTGTAAGTCTAACACTGCTGGTGTACATTTAACACCCTAGGCCATTTTTGCTGTGCATATTCTCAGATTTACTTAGAGATTCTATGCATCCAATAGGAATCACGGGTACTCTGTTGGATGTATATAGAGAAGGAGCTCATTTGACACTGAACACTGAACTTACTGTGGAGGAAGCCTCTTTCAACAAAAAATGGTGTTGGGGGTGGGGAACAGGAAATTACAGGGAAATTTCTGAGTCCCCATTATCTTGTGAAAAAGCGCGAGGTGTTTGGCAGAAGAATGGGCTCCGCCGTGGCGAAGATGAAAGAGGGCTGGAAATAAGGGATGAATTAGGCCTGGCTCATCACTTCTCTCTGGGACATAATGGGGAGGACGTGTCAGCGAGCGGATCGCCCGTCAGGTTACGCCATTTCACGTTCTCTGCAAGTGGGACCTCGATTCTGTAACATCTATCACACAAATGTAGGAGGAATGTATTTATTTATTTCTTTTAACACTGGCTGAGGAATACCGAGTTCTGCTGGATACGACACCACCACTGTGCTATTTCTCGTCGCAGGGCCAACTTCAGGGGGGAACGAATGTTGTTGATAAGTTATGAGGGTCTTACTGTAAACTCTGAACACACCGTACAGTCAGATGTCTCAGACGTAAACATGTAATTGCTATTTCCAAAGCAACCTAACTGGCATCGCCCACACGAATATTCCATTTTGTTCAAAGAGGCGGAGCTAGCATGTACTGCATGCCCATATACGCCAATTATAATCATGTAATAGTTCACAAGAGGCAAAGTTGGTTATGTGCAGATTATAATTCCTCTCTTTTAAATCTGGCCCCAAGATGGGACTCAGAATGACTAAACTGGTCACTTGTGTTCAGAGGATTGTCAGTTTGCAATGGCAGGGACAGGGCATATTATGGAATAACAGATAATTCCAAAGATGCATCCCAGAAATAGAATCCTGTGGTATGTAAACAGCAACAGGTCTACCTTTTGGAAATTGAAAAGGATAGAGTATTGTGAATGGAAGAGATGTTTACAATAAAACTAGTAATCTTGCTTTTAAATCGGGTGCGTCTCCAGTACTGCAATCAAATTCTCACTTGTCTCCTGTAGGACATGTTTTTTGCTCCCATTTCGGGTTAGGCGCGGTGTCCTGATAGTTTGGGTCAGGTTTATTTGCTCCTTTTAAAGTCAACCTCTTATCTGATTTAAACTAGCCTTTAAACTCACCTGACATTCAGTTTGTCCCAGGAAGGGCCAGAGAGACCTCAGCATAAACTTGACAGAAATTGCATGATAAAATACTATTTAGCATGATAAAAAGTTTGCTTCGCATAGCTGGGATTTTTGGATTACAATAAATAAACATGAACATAGTGTGCTAACCACTGCTCTGTCTTCTTCAGCATGTTTTGTTTTGCACACTGTAACTATGGTGATTTTCAAATGTTTACCATGCTGCTTTAATCCATTATAGAGTAATGGATACATCAGCTTTAGAATGTTCAGTTAAGAATTCTCAAGATCACAAATATGTGATTAGAATGTTCAGCTAAGAACATTCTAACCTCACACATTAAAGAGTTAGTCATGCAGGTACAGGAAGGAACTGTAACCTGTGTGCCACAGGGAAGGATTAAAATTCTTTGTCCGTTTCCCTGACAGATGCGGGGTTGTGGATGGAGTCAGTTTTGAGACGACGCCACACCATAGATCTACGGCTACATAATCGGCAAATGTTCGCGTGCTAGCTGCCGTCGGCAGCATAATGCCTCGAGACCCCAGATTGATGGCACCTCCTCATTCAACGCACAGCCTTGTATCTTCTGTATGTCATAAATTATAAAGTTATGGGCAGTTTGTCATTTTGTTCCACAACTAAGAAAAATAAAATGAATGACACTGAAAATCTCCAGAGAAAACTGGACTTTGAGTTGTCTTTATATATATATATGATAAAGTAATTTAATATAGTTATTAAGTAGTGTACTGGGCTATTGTCAGTTATTGTCAGGTCACCTCTTGATCCAACTACCACATCTCTATGGTTTCATTTTTGACATAAAGCTAATTTTTTTGCATAAACAGACAATAAAGGTAACCAAAGCAGTTTTTAAAATGAAAATAAATAACTAAACTGGGTGGGACAGCCTCAAGAATGACCAGTGCACATCGGCAAATTTGCATAACAAAGTTACACTGCAATGAGAGGCTACAGAGTAAAATATTCAGTGTTGAATCAACTCTGATAGAGCACATTTTACACTAACAGAATCAATTTGTCCCTTTAGGACACTATATTTGTTAGAGTTGAAATAACACTGAACATTGTTCTGTGCACACACCATTACTCTTTATAATAATACTATACATGACCAACATTATGTGAGATTGCAGCTAAACTAAAAGATACTGTAGTCCCATGATACAAGATCCGATCAAAGATAGTGATGTTGGTGTCTCCTGCTGTGTGTCTCTTGTGATGTCTCTGGTAAAATCCTTGTGCAAATGTCTTATTGCCTGCATGCTCATTAAAGGAAAACAAGGAGCCAAGATGGCATAAGTACCTTACTTTTTTCTCTCTCTCTTCCTGTTGTATTTGAAACCAATTGTAAAACCTGGTTCAAATGCATTATTTTAAATGCTTTAACACTTTCAATGTCAAAAACCCTGCAGAATGCAGACAATTTTTAAAAAGGGAAAAAAATGAATTCACAGATATTCCTCCACAGATATTCTCCCGTTTGAATTAACAGGGAATGGGCTTATTAAAAAATTATTATTTCACTTTGCCTAATGAAAAAATTTATTTGCCGCACTTTTGACAAGCAAAAAAATAGTGTTGCCTGAACGTGGTTGTGGACTATGAGGGGCCGTTTAGGCCAAAATTCATAATTGGCTCGCACATACACGTACAATGACTCTCACATTCACTAGTGAAGCTCTCACGCGCACTGAAAAAGCTTGTACATAACATCTAAATGCTTGCACACACACCCTAAATCTTCTCATATAAACACAAAGAGCTCGCACATACATGTACAATGCTCTCACATTCACTAGTGTGCAAGCATTTAGATGTTATGTACAAGCTTTTTTAGTGCGCGTGAGAGCTTCACTAGTGAATGTGAGAGCATTGTACGTGTATGTGCGAGCCAATTATGAATTTTGGCCTAAACGGCCCCACATAGTGGACAGTGTCTCTCATAACACATATTCAGTCATATAGTTCTTTGCTTTAAAGCTCTTTGCTTTAATAAGTAGGTGCTTTACACAGGAACCAAGCAAATAAACCTAATGGGCAATGCGATCTTGTTGTTGGAAAGCTTTAATTAGCCGAGACGTACATGACGCACGCAGCACATTACGGCGTATATAACACACAGCGACAAGGCTCTAAACTAAAAACACTGCAATGACACATCGGTGAATTATACGGATGCCCGTGCTTTAGAGAGCCATTGCACGCTGTGTAAATTGAGTAGCCATGCGGCGCCTTTCCCACGTTTAATTATTTCCTGTTATTCAGTGTGGCTGCATAATCCCCCGTAAAATCTAATTTCAGAGTTGACCGAAACATGTATTTAAGCAAATTAAAGCCACCTTTAGGTATCTAGGTATACATTTTGCACAAGTTTATAGCTCTGACAGATTTTTAGCTCTTAGTATGAGGATAGCTCTATTTGTCCAGTTAAATGTTGTATTTAAATGTACTCCTGATGGAGCTAGGTCAGCAGTGGTTTAAAAAAATACATTTTATACCTTTTTTTTTTTCTTTTTCTTTCCCCAAAACTGTAAGTTTTTCTCCATCTGTCTGGAGCACGGGTTTCCAATCTTATCTGAAAGGGGCTGGTGTGGGTGCAGGTTTTTTTATTTAGCCCAGCACTACGACACCTTATTTCAATGAACTAATCATGGTCTTCAATAGAGTCCTTGATTCCTTGATAAGTAAAATCTTCAGCTTCTGAATGACAAAGAGTATCTACACTGACATGATGGATTAAACTCAGCAGTTTGGAGCAAACAATCCTGAATTCAAAGGAAACTCGTTTCTGATTTACTTTGTCAAGGGGTATTTTTAGACATGAATTCCTAATCGCATTAGTTCTGTCATAATGTTAATCGAATTTAGATTTCCATCTTTCAAAAGAGAACCAACTCAACCGGCAGAGAGAGAATAAGCTTGAATAACTTTGCCGTTTCAATAAAATCAAGGTAAATGCTTACTGCAAATGAATACCTGTGATTCAGTGAGGTCCAAAAGTTAGTTTTAAATGAGGAAATGCGTATGAACAGTAATTTGCCTCATTAATGCTTCCTTAATTAAAATATGCCCAACTGATCATTGTGAGTCATGCCTTGCTTTGTCAAAGCGACCAATGGTAATGCAGACATTATAAACATGACATCATTAATTTCCTCGACTCCCTACTTTGTCCACGGTGACTCACATAGCCTCCATTTTGTAAATATTATCCCTTTGTACGTCCTGATATTAGCTTAAGCAACTCAAGTACAACTGCTCAAGTACAACAACTTGTACCAAAGTCAACGCAGAAATGCAATCAAAACCATGCATTATTTTCCATTGCCCAATAGGTATACAGAAAAAATTGTCCTTGGGGGTCGTTATATAAAAAAACAGTCAACACATCGTAGGCATCTCCCCATGTAATCCTTCAGCAACCCCCTGGGCAGACAGAAGACGGGAAAATGACACATATAAGTCATTGTGCTAAATTAATATCTGACAACACCAAAGAAAGGGCAAGCTGGAATGTGTTTCTCTGGCTATAAATCATGGGTGGTTTGATAGCTATTTGTGACACATCAGGTTTGTGGTGTGGGTTAGCAGGGGAAACCTTACCTTAGGCCAGCAGTTTCAGCAGGCCGTTTGAAGAGAATGGGCCGAGACTTGTCTCTCTCTCTCTCTCTCTCTCTCTCTCGCTCTCTTTCTCACAAGGATCATCTCTACATGAGCCAGTTGGTGCCTTATCACGTTTCTCCTTAAAATTTGTCCACATTGTGGAAGATCGATGTGCTCTCTTCTCTACTAGTTATTATGAACTTATGACAGTAGTAAATTTTAATGTCCTTGAAACGGTCAAGACCATTTTCAACACTAATATTGGCCAAAATGCGGTGACATTGTTTAATAATCCATTCTGTACTGTAGTGTGTGTACACAGGCGCACATGCACACACACACACACATGCACAAACACACACACACACGTGCACCACACTCACACATACACGCAGACATGCACACACACGCACCACACTCACACATACACGCAGACACGCAGACACACGCACCACACTCACACATACACGCAGACACGCACGCACACACAGACACACACACGCACAGTGAAAAGCTGCGTTTCCCCTTGCAGTAGTCCTGCCTGTTAGTCTGGTAGTTTATCACTCTCTCTTGCTGGGTGAGGATTATTGATTCCGCCTTGGGGCCGTCTGCATAAACACAGTCCACTCAAACCCAAGCGCCACTTTACCAGCTCAGTCAGCAAAGCCTCAAGGAACCAGCGGCAGGAACAGCAGCTACATTTTCTAAGAAGGAAGAGGTTAGATAGTGGCTTACTGGGCCATGTCGAGGACATTAACACGTGTGTGTGTGTGTGTGTGTGTGTGTATGTGTGTGTGTGTGTGTGTGTGTGTGTATGTGTGTGTGTGTGCGCGCGTGGGGGTTCCAGGACTAGCTCTCAGATGATCCCCACTTGTCCTCCAACTTTAGCCACAAGGACTACTGACTTTGTACAGTTCAGGTCACAGGGATTCAGGTGGACCGCTGTTCCCCTGTTCATTACTGAACTGACTGAGCAGCAATGAGAACGATGACCGTTAAACAACGGTTTCCATAACACAGAAAGGTATGACTTGGTCGAACTGAATCTGTCACGTCTTCGGCTCTGGACTCAAGATTTGACATGACGAATCTCTGAGACTGTAGCAACGGGGACTTTCATAAAACGCCGAACAAAATGTCCCTTGGAAAAATTAAAGAACTTTCTCGCTCGCCAATGACTTCTTGGCCTGGACCGCCCTTCAGAGGAAGTCCACCTTGACTGACAGCAGCCTTCTGGCATGACACCTGTGGGAAAATTAAGTGGGCGTGGTTTACAACACGCAAGGTCGTTCTGCGTGGTGGTGGAGGGTCAGCCAGGAGTCAAAGGTCATGAAGTTTAGTGCAGGGAAGGGTAGAAAAATCACATCTATCCATTGAACCCATCAGAGATTGGAGGGGAAACTCAGGCTCCACATTTCCACTCCGCTGCATCGGAGAGCAGGATACCTGCAAACTATAGGTATGTAATGCAGGGTGGAGGGGTCGGCTAAACCCCTGTGCTTAAACCACGCCCCCCGCCTTGGCGTGCCCAGGCCAGCCCTGTCTACTTCCAGCACAATGCCCAAAGGAGAATAGTACAGATTTTGACCAAAGAAAAGAAAAAAAAAAAAAAAAAAAAAAAACACCTCAATCTGTCAGGATCAAAGTGCACTTCCCATCACTCTCAAATAACACTCTGAAGACATCCAGCAGGTGAGGGGTGAAGGGAAGGGGGGGGGGGGGGGGGGGGGAGGGGGAGAGGGGGTGGAGCTGATGACAGACAGGAATTCTGCTCTAGAACATGAAAACAGAGCTTCACCATGTTGAGTTTGATTCAGTGACTGGTTAGACCAGCCCAGCTGTTAAAAAAGTTTAATGTGGATCAGAATGATCCGGATTTGGAAATCCCATCTTTTGCTATCCAGGATCAGGTAATCCATCTTTCTTTTGTGCCGGTTTTTCAAAGCAACATTGGATTGGATCAGCCTGATCCAGATACAAACTTTTCAAGATTACCAAATCCGGATTACCAGTGCTCTAAATGGGACTACATATCACAATGTAGGCTACTAGCCATGTAAAGAACAACAGGTAGATAGCCAGCGTGGGGTCACACAAGTGTTTTTATTTGTATTATTTATTAGTATATTTATTAGTATTTAGAATAGAAGTGTAGTATAGCTGATTTACCCACATCTTACTGTGAACTACAGTCAACGTTCATTACTAGGGACAGCTGCTACCTTATGGGAAGGATGTGCTTTGTCTTGTCTGTTCTGTAGTGATCTTGATAACGTCTCTGTATGCACTTATTGTACGTCGCTTTGGATAAAAGCGTCTGCTAAATGAATGTAATGTAATGTAATTTGAAGAGACAAAAAACAGCACAATCATCCCCTTCCATTTTCAATTTACTTTAAACAGTCAGACCCCTCATCTGACCCACAACAAATAAAAACAAACAAATATACATTATTCACAGATACATTGTGGATATTTTGACCAAGTGTTTTAAATCATAAAAAGGCTAAATGTCCAATAGTTAACAAAATAAAGAACGTCCAGAGTTCTTCTTCATTTTTGGAGACCAGCTTTTTGAAGCCCTGCTTTTAGGAGGCGGATCTCAAGTCTGGCTTTGGTTTGCTGTAATTGGGTAAGAAGGATTTGTTCCTCTACCAGACAAATCTGTACTTCTGCTCTTTCGGCTTCTCGTTTAAGAAGTGACTTATAGGCATCATCATCTTTGTTTGGCAAAGAATGCTTCCAACCTCTTTTCTGAGCTCCTGTGGCAATAACTAGTGCCTCGACCAGTGAGGATCCACCTTCTTCCTCAATAACAGGGCTGAGATCCAGAATAAATGTTTCCTCTGCATTAGGAGGAACTGGCTCGCTTTCCTCTACAATCGTGGGCTCACCGTCCCCTACATCCCGTGCAGAGCTTGCGAGTTTTCACCTCCAATAATGTCAAGAACCACATCTGTGTAAGCGCCTCTCCTAAAGGGCTTGTTGCCTGTTTGGGTGTTTTTTTGCTTCAGCATGGTCCTTTGTTGACCTGGCCTTCAGATTCTTCTATCTAAATTTAATTTTTAGATAGCCAAAGCACATCAGCTAATGGAGGTTTAATGGGTGGGTGTTTGAAAAGACCAATTACACAGCCATCTTATTCAGCCTTTCTCAGAGGACTTAGAGAGGCACTGACATGGCAGGTATTATCCATCGCCGCCACCACCGTTTTTGTAGGAGAGGATACCATCAAAGGGTGTATGCTGAGCGTACTAAACCACTAAAGCAATACGCCACTGAGGAACTGTATGCTCAGTTTCGCTTTGGGAATGCTGATATTAAGTACACTGCAGACCTTGTCAGGCCAAAACTTCAACACAGTACCAGAAGGAGTCACGGTCTGTCTGTGGAAGAACAGGTCCTCATTGCTCTGTGCTTCTATGTATCTGGAACTTCCTACCAAGTTGTTGGTGACAATACAGGGGTGGACAAATCTACTCTGAGTGATCTGTTGAAAGCCGTGTCAATCGCATTGGCCAGCCTGGTCAATCAATTTGTTTCATTTCCAAAGGATGACCAGATTGCCCAGACCAAACGCAAGTTTTTTCTTTTGGGGAACATGCCCAATACTATTGAGGTTATCGACTGCACTCGTGCGTATACAAGCACCTCATGAGAGGGAGTGGGAGTACGTCAACCGCAAGGGGAGGCGCAGCGTCAACGTCCATCTTGTGGGCGACGCTGACATCATCATCACAAACTGCGTTGTGAAGTGGCTTGCGTCTGTATGTTTTAATAGGCTACCTAAAAGCTAAATGAAGATGGAAAAGTTGCTGAAATTAGCAGGCAATCACAAAAAAAGCATATAGCAGAATTTAGAATAAATTAGCAGAATTTAAGGCTTTTTAAATAAATTAGCAGAATTTAAGGCTTTATCAATGAAGCATAATGGGGGGAAAGTGATCAAAGCTGCAAGACAGAAAACCGTAGGATGCCATTTTTATTAAACCATTTCTTATTAATTTTACACTCATCATCAGTGCATCTCTTTTTGCTGGGATGTAGCCTACTTTATCCATTCCCCAGTGGAAAACTTAGAACACATAGTTAATATTTTAATATAGATTATATGTCAAAAGCACAAAAGGACTGGATTGCGATGATTAGCTAAAGCCGTTAATATTATGTTGTTGTAAGAGCAATATACAAGTAGTCTACCTAGCTAGCTTTGTAACACAGACGGCTGCTACTATGATCAGCTTTTTGGCGAATCGGTGCCATCTCTTGGAGTGCAGTAGGAATGACGCGCCAAAACAAGATTAAATAAAAGTAGGCTTTTACGCGATCACATGAAAGTCAAATGTGAACAGTAAACAAATGTGTTAAATAATTTTAATGTTTTAGCATTTATTTTTACAAATACAGTATAGCATTAACACTGGCGACTACAACTTTATATAGGCCTGAATGCATTGGAATGTAGCCTACACATTCGTGTACAGGAGAGCCAAGTTTGGGTCGTATATCAGTTTGTGCACCGTTGCTTCAGAGCTCTGTGTAGCCTGTTTGAGATGCAATGCGTGCCTCTGACGTTTGGACTGTGGTTTCGCTATACAAACCAATAGCTACAAACCGATCTATGCTACAAACGAGGTAGCAACTTTTCCTGACAGTCCAGTGTATAAGCTTTAAAATGTGTGTCATGTGTCATTGCTTCGCGCAATGAATGATGGGATATCCTAGTCCATTTCCTCGTTTGGAGAGTTTGCATCCGATGCATCCTCGACATTTGGGGCGGATCTTTGAGCGTCCTCGCTTCTTTGCGTTCTTGGCTTTGGAACAGAACTTGGCCCGTTATATGACGTCACCCTATTCGCAATAACGTGTTTCTGCAAGTGCCCTTTTGTCGGGACACTTGACACTACGTGCGTCACGTAGTCCACAAGTCCGTACTTGGTATTGAGAAACACCCCCCCCCCGACTCGCTCTACACCGCGCAGAGCTCTGTGAATGCTATCGTGACCTTTGACCTGTGAGGATTAGCCTTTATGCTACTGAGCATTAGCACTCCTCCAGCTGCGGTGGACAGAGAGGAGTACCTCACGGGGGCACCGATCCCTCCACACACGAGGAAGAACAGCATGCTAACTAAGGCCAGCCCTACCTGGATTTAAGCAATGTTAGGCACGCCTTCTTGTTCCTGCTATAACGACGGGTCCAGGACACAAGCATATTTATGGGCAGGCAGGTGGCGAGAACTATGGTTTTCTTTTAAAGCCCACCATTTTATTAAAGCCCATATTTCGCTCTTGGAGAGTCCTCTGGCGTTCCGGAGACAAACACGTCTGCGCGTCGTGTCTGGACAGGACAGAAAAGGCTTATTTTTTTCCCCTCCCTCCAGTTTTTCCTTTTACAATTCTGTGACCGCAGGGTACGATGTTTGGGAGTCTGCGGCAATGTAACATCAAAAGCCCTACAAATAAACTGTCATCGCCCCGCAGATTAACCTGGCATGGTCTGCAGAACGTTTATTCACTCAAAACAGTGTCTGATTTGTGATCTCGTTTAATCTGTTCCACGTAGGCAAAGTCTTGTGGATTTATCAAATTAGTTTTAAGATCAAAACAAGATTAAGGTACTGAAACACAAAATAATTATGAAACAAATTTAATTATTATTTTTTCCCCATTTTTCCCCCAATTTTGGTAGCCAATTGAACCCCTATTCTAATTCAAATCCCCCGTGTAGCAACCGCTAGAGAATCACTGCTGCACAACCCCGTCAGCCGGCAGTAGGACGGAGATCGCCACGTCCTCTTCAGGGCGCGACTCCTCCTAGGGTTCCTGACCGTGATTCCAACTCGCCCAGGGCCATTCTATGCGCAGCGATTCTCTCCGAGCCCCTCCCCCCACCCGGAAGCAGCCGCCAATTGCTTCACAGGGCACGAACCCCGATCCTCGGAGTACAATCGCACCGACTGAAAGTCGGTGCTTTTACCGCTGTACTACCGCGATGGCAGGAAAGCAGTTTTATTCATTCTTACGCATTTACTTTCTTAACTTTCAATTATTTTAGCCTTTTTTTTTCTGGCAAATTACAGCTGTAATATCCTCCTAGGAATTCGGGACAGTGTTGCCAGTTTGTTGGGAAATCCTCCATTTATGGGGGATTTTCAAGGCCATGGGGAAGAAAATAGGGGGCCTTCATGGGGGAAGTATTTTGAGATTGGGGTATTCACCCATTTGTTGTATAAACTTGCATTTTTTTACGAATAAATGCCTCATGTAGTCAAAAAAAGCCTAAATTCATTATTGACTTATTTATTATTCCTTATTATTATTATTTTTTTAAATCTCTCCTGCCCTTTAAAAAAAATAAATAACCCACCAGCTGCCACTAATACATACGATAACAAAAATAGCACACTTTATACATCTAAAAAGTCAATGCACTCCTCTCCTAAGAATACTCCTCTTGTAAGAAATTAATTTAACCATGACAGATGCAAATCTTGTGTTGATGCCATTTTTGGAGGCATGGGGGAAACATTTTTGAAAATAGTCTGAAATGGGTGGGATTTTCAGTCATTGTTAGGGGGATTACGAGAAGCCCCTGGCAACCCTGATTCGGGAGCATGCAGGCTAGCGCACACCACATCTTTTTCCCAGCAGCCCTTCAGTTGAACTACACCGGCAGTGCTCTGGAAGACGCAAATGATGAACAATCTGGCACAGACTGCCGCCTGACTTTCCAAAGGAGTTCCAAAGGACTTTCCGATCAGCCGTTGGATACCCTTCCCGGCTGCGAGCTTCCTCTTTCCCGGGATGAAGTGATGGGAATCATGTGTCCATCTGCCACATTATAGCACGGGCGATGGGCCAGAATTAGATTCGGGACTACGGTGTGCATCACGGCACCAAAAGGCAATTCCTTAACCGGATAGACCTCCTGTGTCTCTTAAACGACCATTTTATGAGCAACAATTCTACCGAAACGCTGTATGCAGTCTTCTAGCATTCTTACAGCGCATCAGCACACCGCTACACCAGTAGCCACAGTGAGAGGCTGTACACATGAACAGATTAATTTAACAGTTTATTCATTATTATAAACATAAATATGAGCTTTTATATTGTATATTGTCCATACGGTCAACTCAATTTGGAAAGTTATTTCCAGAGGCCCGATATATGGGTCAAAGGTTAGGCCACACGGGGCAAACCGTTTTTTGGTTGAAATAGCGATCCCCCTGGCTGATACTGGACCAGAGTACTGTTTCACTGTTTCTAGTGGATATTTCCAACGATATTTCCAACGATATATCATCGTTGAGAGGAGTCCCAACCCTTCAGAGCAGGGATCTCAAACTGCAGTCCTTGAGGGGGACTTTTGTGGTTTCCTTTCGATCAGCAGCCATTTTAGGACTTAGAGACGTGGTGCGAGGACTCTTTCGCCAATCAATGGCTGCATCCCAATATTCTTCACTCCACACCTCCTTTCCTCCACTCCCCCACTACCACTCCTCTCCTACCCAGAAGTATGCAAAACGTTTTGAGTACAAGTATTTGCATGTACAGTATACAATGTACCTGACATTGCAGTTTGCGTTGAGACATTAATTAATATGTAACCATTAATATATAACTAAGATGTAATCAGCAACATTTGATTGAAACACAAAGGTCGGTTTCCGGGGCACAGAGGAGAGGAGGTGGTAGTGGAGGAAAGGAGGGAGAACCCAGAACACTAGCAGACCCTGTGACGCTCTAGGATGTGAGTTTGAGATCCCTGCTTTAGAGGGAACAGGACAAAAGCACGCCGAAACAGCGGTCACTAATCAAAAAGAAGCGATTGCAGGACATAGTAATTAGTTCATAATACACCACCTCATAATGAAGAGAGCTATACAAAGAATGGATGAATATTTAAATCTTAAAGTTTAATCATCAGCATTAGTTGCCTGTAAATCTAAGCTTTGAGCGACCACACTAAAACCATTAGCAACTTAATTGAAGCTTCAGATTCTAACCATGATGACCGTAGCCCTTAATTTTGAGTAAATTAGTTTGACCTCTATTATTCCAATGCATTAGTTCAGCAATAAATTAAACGGTTGGAAAAATTATAAAAAATGAACTGGAAAAAATAAAAAAGCACTTACTGAGTCATAGAAAGTCAATGGGTGACGTAAATTGAGCAGAACGGTATTTCAGACGGCCATTCATTAAGAACAGAGAGAGAACGATACAACAAAACAAGTTTTTCCTCAGAAGAGCAAACTAGCTACACAGTTGAACTCACATTCGCCAACCAATTGCACAGAGCTGGAAGCACGTTTTTAACGGAAGTCAGTGCGAATGTTACACTAACCGGTGTGTCATCAAATCTCCCAGGATGACGGCACAGTGCGCCCTTCCAGACTGATTCCACGAAAATCCTTGTTGCTCAGCACATAATTGACCAATTAAACTGCGAGCTGACCTCACCTGGTTTCTTGGGTCAGAATCAAACAGGTACTGATTTTTACAATGAAAACAAAAGTAAGCAGCAGACCCTGCAGCACTCTGGGACCAGGGCTGCAGAACCCCTTCATAGAATATGGCTTGGACACTCAAATCCAGCCTCCAATCCAATTCTGCCCATTCTGTGATATAAACAGAAGCGGATGCATGTTCTTGTGTCTGTATGCATGCATTGTAGTGTTTTATTGCAGTCTAATCTGTGAGTGAATCGGCGTTGGTGTATATGACTAATTAGCTGATTGAGCCTGGGTAACTGGTGGCAGCAAAGACCTGCATATAGACCAGCCCTCAAGGACTGGAGTTGCCCACCCCTGGCCTATGCAAAAAGGCATTCAAATTAATAAACTGAAATGAGTGAAACAGGAGTGGAGGGAATCCCGTTCCACGAGGGCCGCATCCGTTGCTGGATTTCATACCAGCCTTCTCTCAACTATCCAATTAGACAAATAATTTAAACGAGCTTAGATTGACACTACACCAATTAATCAGCGGATGAATGACAGCCGAAAACTTCTTGTGTCACTATATGAGAAGTTTTTCCCTGCGGCTGAATACAGAAGTCTAAACCTGAACCATGTGTATATGGCTTTATCTGGCTAATTAAAGCCAGGGGAATTGGTGGAAACGGAATCTAGTGTCCCGAAACTGATACATCCCCTCCAGGAAAGGGATTACCTATCCGTGACATAAAAGAAGATGTACCCACCTGTCTCAGTGTTAACCTTCCATGGGAACGACGGTTGCCTGGGCTATGGAGTTATGGGAACAAAACTTATTTAATTTCCAGCTTTCTGTTGAAAAAAATGCAGTTAATATTTTTTTAAAACAGTCCTTGAGTAAATTAAGTTTCATCGAATTTTCATTACAAATGTAGCAGGTTTTCCTGGGATGCAGTGAATACAGGCCAGTGAAACTGCATATGGCTACTTAAAACAAAGATTTATTTCTAAGATTAAAAAAAGGTATGTGTAGCTGAGAGTCACCACCTTAAGTTTGAGGTTGCAAAGGATTGTGGGGGGAAAAAAAACCCTTTAAACTTTTGTTTTTCCTGCGTAGTGAAATGAGAAGTCTTATTTATAATTTTAAACAGTTGCCTTCCGCAGAACCATACAGCTCAAGGAGTGTTAGACGTTTCAGGATTCGCTTTTAACGTTGTAATGAGAAAATAATGGACCATGATCTCAGCCATCCCATTTACAAATATATATTCAGAATATCACAGCAAAATAGCTTCAGTAAGCAGGCAGAGCATAAACTAATTATGTTTGTGGGGGGAAATTGTACATCACTCCTTTCTGATGCATAATAATGAAAATGCTCATTTAGTGCGTCCAATATTAATTTCCTGCTTTTTGTAATAACTGAAAACACGAAGTAAAGATAAAACACTAAGTAGAACTTGAACTTTCTACATTTACAGACATTTTGAATAGCATATGAAGAAGTATTAAGAACAAAAAGCAGATACTAAACATGGCCATTGTTTTGCATATATTGTAGTCTATATACGTATTACTGTGGTATTAAAGTTTTATGTCAGGACGACTTGTGTGTAACACTAAACCCAAAAGCTACCATGACACCATTTGAAACGGTATTAACAAAACAAAAGTCCAGTATAAATACGTTTATTAGAATCACACACACACACACACACACGTGTGCGCACGCAGGCACCGTACACACAGGTAACTCCAGGTGTCTCTATACATCAACACACTTCTACTCAAACGACTCAACTCAAACACGACAAAAAAAACAAACAAAAAAACAGTAAGAATGAAAAGGTAAACACAAAAAGTATCTGTAAAACCGCACGTGAGCCAAACCAACACGTACTGCTGTTGAATTAATAAGTATTTTTCTTACAAATCATGCACAGCAGTGTGGCTCCGTTTAGCGGCCAGAGCGTTGTGGAAAGAGCATTTTGTCAGTTATCCCTGCATCTTTAAGCGCTTACAGGATATTTCATTGGTATATGTGGAAGAACTGCTCTACAGCAGAGAAATACTGGACACAAAGACCAGCTGTAGTAAGAAATCTAATGTACCCTGAATGTCATTTGTTGTTTGGATGTTCACGGAGACTTCTAGAACACCACTTACTGTTGACAGAGCAGCTACAGGACATTAGGAAAAACAATTCTAGCAAAATTACTAATTTTCCTAATATTTACACGTACAAAAAAAAAAAAAAGTGAGTTCTCACACAGTATTTGGTTGGTTTCTTGGACAAACCATGGCATGGTATCTTACCGATACCAAATCGGTCACAATCATTTCACTGCGTGATAACCACCCTGCTGGTCACTTGTAGCCTTGAGGGGAGTGTCTAACTTGCACCAGAGAATTACCATCAGTGCTACCGAACACCAGCAATTCTATAATTGTATTATTTTCCCCTCAAACAACACTGGATCCCAACAATGGTCTGACGAGCCTACAGGTGAGATCAATTTTGATGCCTCTTCTTTTCTGCCCTCTAGTGGCCATACAACGAACAGCAGGATAGTCAGGATGCTGACTATTTTTCAGAAACGAGCACTTACTCATTGCTAAAGGATTAGTGCATTAATAACAATCAGTTTTCAATATTGCTTATTCAGTGAGTGAAGCTCCAATATATGTGACCATTGCCATTATCGCAAACAAACTGAGACACTGAATGTTTTTTGGCCTTGCCATTTCCTCTTGAACTATGCAGCTAACATTACACGGCAACATCACATCCACAACAAACACACAAGAGAAGAATATCGGTCAAATTAGCATCAAATGCAGTAAAAAAAGCCCTGATTTTTGCTTTTTTTTTGTTGTAAAAAAAATGCACTCCACAATTAGTTTGGTTTACTACAGGCTTCACCCGTGTGAAATGTGACAAACTGTAGTATCCTTTGGCACAGTATGCCGAAAGATAAGGCAAAATTATTTTTATTTTAGAATCTAGTGGGACCACCGGAAGAAGCAGGACACCATTGAAGGAATGAGGTAAGGCACGGGTCCTTCTAGACTACAGCCATGCAGGTGTGACATGCTTTCTTACTGGGTTGAGTTCATGTAGGAACGCTAGGCTACATGCTAAAGCTAATCTAAAGTCTATTCGCTACTGACGGTGTGTGTCGTCAAACTTCATCACACACGCTGTTCAGCTTGAGAGGACGTCAGCGTTCGTTCGCTGAACACGTCTTAACGTTGCGTCCGCCGACCGAATATACACGGATCTGCTTCAATCGGCGATGTTAATACTGCGCTCAGCTCCTCGATCTCACTCAAACGGTTCAGTGGGGACGCCATGACAGCATATTAAATCTCCAGTTTGAATAAAAAAAATAAACCAAATAAAACCTGTATCGACACGTACACAATACTTCCTTTAGACTGGAGGATGTCAACTAATCAAATTGCCGGTCCTTCTATGTCAACAAAGGCACACTTTGTAATCAGATCTTCACAATCTAATTCCAGAAAGACCAACAACCTTTTGTTTTTGTCAGGCAGTAAAACGCAGGCAAGGCCGCAAGTTGGATCTATTTGACAATCCCCCAAACCTACGTATAACCGTCCTAATAATACGCATTGGGACTGCAGCGTTGTGTAGTAAATATGGCACTAGACTCGAGAAGTAGCCTAGCCTATAAACGGTTTACAGAACGGGTGAGCTTAAATCAGCGTTAGTACCTCGAAGGAAGAGCAACCGGAAAGAAGATGTGATGAAACAAACACTTTTCATTTTCTATATCGGTGGTTCCTGTGCCACAAATGTCAGAGGTTTGTGGTTGCAAATCTGAGACAGATCATCCACAACACCATGGATAACAGGGATGGTTCTGTGCACTAGAACCTATTAGTGCAGATCTTAGACGCAAAAAATCCATTTGCTTCCAAGGTATCCCTTGTGTGGTCTGTTGGTGCTTTTGCCCTTCTTTGAAGGAAAAAAGGAAACCCCTCAAAAAGAGAAGAGAATCCCCAATTTCCTAATTTCATTTCGCTGTCCTTTCCCCCTCTCACAATCCAGTGAGCCTCTGGGAGAGCAGGGGGCGCTGTTTCACACGGTGGTGGTGTCGCCGTACTCTTTGTTCCAGCGCGCGTACAGCTCGAGCGTCTGCGGGCTCACGCTGCGTTTGATCTTCTTCAGCGACTCGGCGAAATCGCAGAACTTAATATTCCGCATCTGCGTCGAGACGGGGGGGGAAACAAAAAAAATGTGGGACAGCTTCAACGACGGTCCAGAATAAGGAAGGACGTGAAATTTTTCATTCACGGGCCAGAGTGGCTTCTGCATTCTGAAAATCACCAGCCATTTTCAACATTTTACCAGCCACATTACCTTTTACAATACAACACAACCTGGTTTTAAACCTCATTTTAAAAATGAGTCCCATGCTAGACACACTTTATCCTGTATACAGCGCTTTGTGTTTAACTTCCAAACGATAGTCATATATATATATATATATATATATATATATATATATATACCCACAAGCGTAATCTTAACCATAACCCAGGAATAACTCGTGTGCTTCACTGCTTTCTGTCCCATACTGTGAGGGAATGGTAACAGGCCTACAGCCCACAGAACATGAAGGGTAACGGTAGCTTACCTCATTCGCCGCCATGTTTTTTACCTGCTCTGGTTTCAGCTCTGCAGCAAAAAAAAAAAAAAAAAAGCAAAGATGTTGGTCGGGATTCAATCAACTCAATTAATCCTCAACTCGGACTAACAATTAAAAGCAATAATGATTATTTTTTTCTTTACAAAGTTTGGAGTTTGGCAATAAGTAAAACTAGCTCTCGAAGCTGAGGTTGTGAAGATAAAGTTTGCATGTACTTGTAAAAGTTAAGGATGCATGTTAAATACAGGCCAATGTGTTGGTACGGTTTGTCACTGCAAAGTTATTTGTACATGTGATTACAGGATTACAACTAGCATACAAAGCAAGTTAACCTGCTTACTAATTTCACGTCATTTCTTTAATACTGAATTAAAAGTGCAAGATTGTCAGCGATCTAAATGATAAACCTCCGCAAAGGAGATTACTAATTGCAGAAAAGGTACATCTTACAGTCTTTCGTTCATTCTCACCTCTGATTGGTCCGAGAGCAGCATCTTTAGCCAATGAGGTGAGATCACTCCCCGAGTACCCCTCTGTCATTCTGAAACCATTTAAAATGGCAGTAACTTAAAATTAGAGCAACAATCACAAAAATTATAAGAGATATTTCTTGTGATATCAACAATGCATCATCTCTACAGCAGAAAAAGTTTATGGTAAATATAATCATTATTCTACATTTCTCTTATAAAAGGATGCAGCTGTGGTAGTTTGAGTTTGGCAAGGCCTTTTGGACCTGGGCGCTCTTACCTGGCGAGCTTGGCCAGGTCTTTTTGGCCCAGCGGGTTTCCGTGCTTCCCCAAGAGGTTTCTCAACAGCTTGTATCGCGTCTAAAATACACGGTATAAAATAAATTAGACCATTTTAGCAGTTAAAAACATGATCCTCGCGTCAATTAATTGATTAAAGACGCATTCAGTAACAGAGACGGGTGATTCTGCACGTACAGTTTACAAGTTTACATACGATGCTATAAGCAAGGACATTAGAGGTAGGAGAGAGCGATCAGGTTTTCACACAAAGTTAAATCAGTAGAGGGAAACCCAGAATCGACGTACCTCTTCTGTCGGTAAAGCCACATACACCCGTTTTGCAAATCGCCTGTTTAAAAAAAATGCTTCGGATTATTCCAGAAAGGCTTACTAAAGATAAGTGTGCATCTTTTCAACTGAGAGGACAACAACAGGAAGCCAGTGTTCACTGAGGATGCAACTTCCTGTTTTGAAAACAGATTTGTACTAGGCAGTTTGACAGACAGTCTTAAAAACAGAGACTGGAATTAGCTTGTTGCTTTTTATACATATTGTCCAGCTGGATATCTGCAAGAGAAATTCAGGTTGAGTGCCTTGCTCAAGCGTGCAATGGCTGTGCCTCATCTGGGAATCAAACCCACAACCTACTGCCTCAGAGATTGACAGGTGTGCCCCTGCCTACCTGAGCACGGCTTCGTCCAGCTCCTGAGGCCGATTGGTGGCTCCCATCACCAGCACCCTGTCATCCCCTACTGATTGGACCTGCACACAAACAAATAGCCAATCAGACAACATCAACACTGAAAAGCACCAATCCCTGAAGTTCTACCTCCCACACACTTGCCAAGTGCTGTAGGCCTTGTCTTAGTGTAAGAGGCCAGCGTTTTGAGTGTGTGCACAGGAACCCGTCCTTCACAAGGTTTCTAAAGAAACATCCATCGCAGGTTAGGAGTCTTCTTACCCCATCAAATTCGATTAAGAACTCGGTTTTGAGTCGTCGACTGGCGTCGTGCTCTCCCTCTCTCCTCTCGCACAGAAGGCTATCGATTTCGTCTACGGGTGAAGAGCAGGGTAAGAGGGAAATGAATGGGATCAGTTAGGGGATTTTTCCTCATTAGTCAGGAAATGCTGAGTTTCACACAATGTGTCTGTGGGTATATTCACTAGTATTTGACTTTATTGATGATTTTATTCTCCTGCTATCAGCTGTTAAAAAGAGCAAAAGCTCTTGATAACATGTGTTTACTTATGACATATGGTACCCAAGTGCTTAGCCTCTGGTTGAGATATTTAGTTTGAAGAAAAAAAAAAATCAGTATTTCCAGATTTATGAGAAAACAATAAATAGTAACAACTGTAATTGTAAAGCATGTTTCATACAACACTCTGAGCCCAAACTGAACAGTACTGAACTGAAGAACATACGCTTTAATAACTAAAGAAATCACAACCCTGATTATTGAGATGCCCCCTTACTTGCCCTTGGGGTTTCATGTGTAAAAAAACCAGAGTCTCACCAATGAATATGATGGAGGGTTGTAGTTCTCTGGCCACAGCGAACAGAGCTCTGACCAGCTTCTCTCCTTCTCCAACCTGCGAGAGACAAGAGCGTAAGAGAACTGCAGGTCTAATCCCAGCGCCTCACACCAGGGAGCCAAATCAGGGTCTGCTTCACCGTCCTGCTTACTCACATATTTAGAGGTCAGGCTGGCGGCACTTATGTTGAAAAAGGTGGCGTTTGATTCCGTGGCAACAGCTTTGGCCTGTCGGATGAAAAGATAAATAGAGGAACCCGTTGAGTGTTTCAAAGAGGGCTCGGCCAACGCTAATGGCTTTTAATTTAAAACTATAGATCTGCCTGGGGACTCGAAATTCACGTCAGGGGATTTGCTGGAATCATAAATGAATGATGCCATGATTGGTTCAAACCGATCTCTGTCAACCAATGTATGCATTTAAAAAAGGAAAAAAAACGCTCAGTTTACCAGCCAGAATGCAGTCAGTGTTACTTTCTAGGCCCCTGTATCAGGTAGCCATTCAATTCTACCTGGAAGAATGGAGTTAAGAAGTGCTGCAACGTACTGATAATATATTTCTGTAAATATGTTTACTCTTCATAAGACGTGCAAAACAGCAGTTCTTTGTTCCATTGGTGACTAAAAATGCAGGTCTCTGTTATAGATCTGGCAAACTCATTACTGCTCAAAAGGAGGTAGATTCTATTCGCAAAGCACTTATACGGGGTGAGTCATTCACAGAACCAAAATATGAATGACTCATTATTCAAAGGATTTATCTTTAACGCTTGAATTGGTGCCATATTTTGAGCTGAATGAGGGGCACGAAATCGAATACGAGGCACACAATACATTTAACGGAGTTCCTCACGCAATTTACCAGGCAGGGGGGGAAGAGAATTTCATTTATTTCTTTTTTTAAAGTCATTAAAACTTTCTTCAAAATTGTCTTGGAGGGGGGGGGGGGGTGGGTGGATGTGTGGATGCAATTGCTGGAAATGTTCCGCCTCCACGGCTAGTCTTTGTGAAGCAGATATTAGAGGCCCCTGTGCGTTTTCCTCCGCGCTCACCAGCATGGTCTTCCCGTTTCCCGGGGGGCCAAACAGTAGAAGGCCCCTGGCAGGGGCCCGGAGGCCTGTAAACAGCTGAAAAAAAAACAAAGGAAACCCGCCAAATTCAGTATGAGCTCAGAGTTATCCGCCAACACATCCATGCTGTCCATCACCGTGGCGTATCATTCACCAACAAAGCCGTCTTCTAGAGAAGACAGGCCCCTTAAGATCTACTAAAAGATACTCTCACTGCAAAATCCAAAAAATAAGTCAACCGAAACAAGAATTTTAATCTTATATTTAGATTTAACGTCTTATTTCTTTTTTATTACTTTTTTGGGAAATGATATTGCCAATGAGATGAGACAGTTGGACTAATTTCAAGATTTGCCAATGGGGTAAGACAATTTCACTTGTCAAGCAAACAGCAACTTAACACAAGCTAATATTTTTTTACTTGAGAGAAAACAATAAAGATATTAAGTGTCATTACATGACTAAAGCACTTTTTTGCAGAGAGAAAACAATAAAGATATTAAGTGTCATTACATGACTAAAGCACTTTTTTGCAGTTCTATGCCGGAGGTGTCCTGGAGGGCCACAGTGCCCGCATGCATTTGCGGTTTCATTGCAATTAAGGCCTTTAAAATGAGGATTGTGTGGATTCTTTAGCCAATCAATGATTTGAACGCATCACTGGTGGTGAAACACACTGAAGACCAGCAGACACTGCGGCCCTCCAGGAGCGGATCGTGACACCCCTGTTCTATAACAACACAAAAGCTGCGGGTGTGCCTTTTTGGGGTACGCACCAAACATGCGGAAATCAGTCTTGGGGTCACTGGCACAGTGTGCACTTGGAACATTCACATAAACTTCCCATTTTTTCTTTTTTAAAAAGACATATCTACTTCCATGAGAATACACATGCTTAAACATAAGTTAAATACACACGCTGGTTAAATAAGAAATGACTACAAGGTGACTCAACATTGGCTAGCAGGAGTTAATTCCGCCTCAATTCAGTCAATACAGGAAATTAACTGAACTTAAATGAATGAATGAATTTAGCAAAAATTCCCATAATTCCATGCTGCTTCCTGGATGCTTCATTCACCTCTGGTCTGAGAGCGGGGAGGATGACGATCTCCTGAAGGGCCTGTTTGGCCAGGTCCTGTCCCGCCACGTCCTCGAAACGCACCTCCGACCCGCTGCGGGGGACGAGAGGAGAGAAATCAGCGCGGGTTTCCGTCTCTGAAGAGTAGCCATCGCGTCTCGCAGCAGAAGCGCTCTCAAATCGACCCTGGGCTCTTTAGAGCAGGGGTGTCAAACTCCAGTCCCGGAGGGTCGCAGTGCCTGGAGGATTCTTTTTGGTTTCCTTCAATCAGCAGCCAGTTTAGGCCTTGGAAACAAGCCGTGTGGAGTCTTCAGCCAATCAGTGGCTTAATCACTCAAAGTGTCTGGACTCGGCAGCTTAAATTAATTTCTCAAGTGCTAAAACGCACCAGAAACCAGCAGACACTGCAGCTCAACAGACTGGAGTCTGACACCGCTGCCATATAAGGAAAGGCTAATTACAGTTTATTAGATTCCAGGGTCTTTAGGGGAAATTAATCTGATTGGTTCTTCCAAGTTTGAACCAGCCACATGTTAAATGCCATTGGCTGGTGTGGTCTGAAGGGCCATGATATGTTATAGTATATAAGATTGTGACCACCCTGATCATGCTCACTGATAAGTAAGGCTACCTCAAAGACAGGCCCCGCAGGCCTGTGGTTCACAGTACCCTCTCACCTGTCCACGGTACCCTCTCACCTGTCCACGGTACCCTCTCACCTGTCCACGGTACCCTCTCACCCGTCCACGGTACCCTCTCACCCGTCCACGGTACCCTCTCACCCGTCCACGGTACCCTCTCACCTGTCCACGATCTCGTTGAGGATGAGGTTGGCCAGCTTGCTGTCCACATTCCTCAGGTTTTTCATGTCCCTCTTCTTCAGCGGGGTCCCCGTGGGCGTCGTCGGTTTGCCGCTTTGTCGGTTGCCAGGTTTCGCGGTGCCCTTAAGGGGGGGTTTGACATTGACGGCAATGTTTAAACATTCTGGTTTAGGCTGGTTTAGGCTCTTTTTCCGCTTTAGTTTGCAATGCTGACAACCTCAACAAACAGCACACAGACAACATCCAAGACGGCCGGGGGGCGGAGTCACGGGTTTTGCACGAAGAAAGAAACTTGTCAGAGGCCATTCCCTGAAAAAATATAAAATCCCCCTGAAGGATGATTTCTGAGTGCTTTCTTTCTTATTAAAAAAATATGTCTGAAACTCTATAAACCCAGCCTGGGCTTAAATGTGAATACATGTGTGAGCGAGCGAGTGAGTGACTGTGGATGAGTGAGTGAGTGAGTGAGTGAGTGAATGAGAGTGAGTTCATTGAGAGTGAGTGAATGAGAGTGAGTTAATTGAGTGAGTGAATGACTCAGTGAGTGAGTGAATGAGTGAGTTAATTGAGAGTGAGTGAGTGAATGACTGACTCAGTGAGTGTGAGAGGACAGACTCTGAGACTGAGTGAGTGAATGAGTGAGTGGATGAGTGAGTGAGTGGGGCTGTGTCTGAATCAGCACCCTTCCATACTATTAGGCAGGCTTGTTGAGTAGACAGGACGAGAAAGCTGTTAAGTAATAAGTAGGAAAATTTTCTCTAAATATAGTATACTTAAAACCCCCGTATGATACACTTACTTCCGGGGTTTTGCTGAGTACATTCAGGAGCACATTTTTCAAGAAGTACACAAACATTTTGGTCACATAAATATGACGTGAAGCTTCATTTAAAAAGAATGAGGTGCAGCTTCACTGACGTTCAATAACAAAAACAACAGGTGACATGGCCGCGCAAGGGTGGGACGTCTTACGACGGTTGGAAAATAGTATGGGGGATATGTTTGGCGTACTACACGTTGCGTGCTAAACAGTGCACTTTAAAGAACACATCTGGCACTACACTGTACACAGGACGCAGTAGATAGGGCTCCGATTCGGATAGGTCCCCAGCAAGCGAGCGAGCACCCAGATTTGGGATACGAGTTATGGGGTGCGGGCCCAGATTTGGGATACGGGTTATGGGGTGCGGGCCCAGATTTGGGATAGGAGTTATGGGGTGCGGGCCCAGATTTGGGATACGAGTTATGGGGTGAGGGCCCAGATTTGGGATAGGAGTTATGGGGTGCGGGCCCAGATTTGGGATACGAGTTATGGGGTGAGGGCCCAGATTTGGGATAGGAGTTATGGGGGTGCGGGCCCAGATTTGGGATAGGAGTTATGGGGTGCGGGCCCAGATTTGGGATAGGAGTTATGGGGTGCGGGCCCAGATTTGGGATAGGAGTTATGGGGTGCGGGCCCAGATTTGGGATAGGAGTTATGGGGTGCGGGCCCAGATTTGGGATAGGAGTTATGGGGTGCGGGGCCCAGATTTGGGATAGGAGTTATGGGGTGCGGGCCCAGATTTGGGATAGGAGTTATGGGGTGCGGGGTTGCAGGGGCGGATCCTCACCTTGGTGCTGCTGGCGGTTTGGGGGGCGGGTCTGGAGGTGGAGATGGGGATCCCGGTGTAGCTGGGGGAGCGCTGATGCCCCTGGGGTCCGGCCGGGGGGCTCTTATGGGCGGGCTTCGACCGGGGGAGAGAGTGGCTGGAGTGTGTGAGGGCACTCTTCTTTTTGGGCACCGCCCCGCTCACTGTCGACAACAGAACAGAGGCTAACTATCCCCCAGTGCCAAAACGCCAGCCCCCTTTCTCAAGAGGAGTTTCCACCGATACACCGTTTTTACCCAGCGCAGTGGATAGATGAACCAATTGTGTGTTAACTCCAACCCCCCCCCACCCCCCAGCCCCCAGTCGAATCCATCATCAAACAGTCATTTTCAGACAGATCATTTCTCATAGTGCAAATGGCGCTTACAGCTCCGCCCGTCCTCTTTATCAAGGGAGAAATAAAAAAAGATTAACAACAAACGCATTCTGGCGCTCTTGACAGGGGAGGGAGAGTCAGGTAAAACAAATACCTCTCTAAGCTCTCTGGGAGACGGAGTTTCATTCTGAGATGTGTCAGTTAATTATGATAGAGTTCCGTGGACATTTTAATCACTCGCCAAATGGGAGGGGGGGGACAGTCAGCTGTACAAGTCTGAGCAGAGACACCGTCAAATTGGATTTTGGTACTTGAGAATAACAAACGAGAAGACTCGTTCTCCTTTATCACGCCTCCTTTATTCCGTGCGCGTGTCATCCCTTCCAGTCCGCCACTCCCACATACGTCTCGCAAGGCCTATCCCATGATTCATGCTCGTCGAAAATAGCAGCGAGTGAGACCGTGTAGGCTCGCGGCTGTGGCACGGGTTCGAACGCTACAGAGGGATCCCGTTTCCCCACTTCTAGCGCTTTGTAGATATCTTAATCCAATTGGATTTACACGGCTACGTTTTACAAACCATTTATACAGCTGGATATTTATACAAGTAATTCAGGTTGGGTACCTTTGCTCAGGGGTATACTTTAAAGTTACCTTGAGTTATACTTGGTATACTTGAGTTCTATTAGTAGAACGAGGGGTCATAGAAGGAAATTAGCAAAAGGTAAATTCCGCACAGACATTAGGAAGTACTTCTTAACACAGAGAGTAGTCACTGTGTGGAGTAGTTGTCCATGTTATGTAGTAGAGGCAGAAACTCTGGGTGTTTTCAACACCAGACTTGATATGGTGCTGGATACTATCTAGATTGTAGGGGAGCGCTAGGTACCCTTTAGTGGTAGGAAGATAGCGAGCATTGTTGGGCTGAATGGCCTGTTCTCATCATTAAGTTATGTTACGTTACGTACATCAGCAGTGCCCCGCCTGGGAACCTGCAATTTCATTTACAAAAACATTTCTCAACCCACTGTACTGCACAGACTAGTCCTACACTGCTCTAAGCTATTTGGCATCATCATACGAAACTAATTACCAAAGTATTAGAAATGACTCCAGCCATGACGAACTAGCATGTAGCACACAAAACATCCACTGAAAGGTTGCCACATCAGTTGTGTAATATTCAATAATTTCTTTCTCCCATAAGCAAACATTTAAGCAAAAATGGATCATTTAAATACATCGGCATCCTGTTCACAGAGAAACTGTCCCACAGGGATGATCACATAACCCCGTCTACTGGGAGTAACACTGAAAAACACTCATCTATATTTTGCACCTTTTTTTTTGTCTCACACAAAGCTGAGAGAATGTGCCCCAGCCTGCCTGCACTATATTCCGGTACAGGGGAGCTGCAAAGATGTCGCCTTTTTTGTGAACTCCTAAAGCTTCGCCTTTGATCGAGAACTCGCCATTCATTTCTGTCCAGGAGATAGCAGCTGAACTGCACGAAGGCAAGCAAACCCCAATTCCCATACACCTTCGCAACTGCACAACAGGCACACAATGCAAAGATAATTATTTAAAATAAATCATATTGAACAAGAGCGTACAAAGGTGAGATTTGTGCGAACGGTGAAGCGAAACCAGAATATCTTGCTTTTATGAATAATATATGAGTCTATCCGCTATGGGGAGAAACCGTTTCTTAATATTACTGATTGAAACTTCCAGCTCACATGTGAAACTTCCTTTCACATGAAACCTGAACCCAAAAGAGCTCATCTGATACTTAGCATTTCTTTTTGCATCTAGAAGAAAAAAAATTATATTAAAACTATATTAATATAATTATGTTAATTTTATATTTGTATTATTCAAAACCTGTCAGTTGTAATATGTAATTTTCAGAGACGAGTGGATCTGTATCCTACAGCATTTAAAATATAAATTTTTATGAAGTTAAAAATTCTTCAGAGGTACACAGAAACAATGCATCTTCTTCTAAATAAATTCTGCCCCGTCTTCCGAGGAATATTAATTCTGCTATGCAAATATCAATTTAGCAAGCCTGTGAAGATTACTAAAAATGTGCACGTACACACACACACACACACACACACACACACTATAATTTGGTTTTCAGGACAATGAATAAAATGACATTTCCGCAAAGCTAAGCTTCCAGTCCTTTACAGGATTAGCAGTAATGAAGCCACAGCTTCATTTCCAAAGGGATTTAGGAAGTGTGTATTGTAATCCACTGTACGTGTGTTACGCATGCAATCTTAAAAAAAACAAAAAAAAAAAAAAACGTTTGAAACAAAACCAACAGGTTTTGTCCAAAAGTAAAACGGATTATGGTGTTAAGGGCTACGCTGAGGATAGATTTTCCCTCTCAGAGAGGACACTGAACACCCACCTGAACGCAGATGGCCGTTTTGGGAGCACTGGTTTGTGCTTTCTGTATAGATGTCTCTCGGAGGGGAAGCCGAGGGAACCTTTGCTATGAAATCAGGAAACAGAAAGCCAACATTGGGGGGGGGGGGGGGGGGGGGGGAGACGGAAGGAGGCAGACGCAACAAAAGGAAAATCATAAGAACATAAAAATAACTGACTGAGGGCATAAAGAATGAAATTAGTGAAATGAAAATAAGGCCCGTCTTACGCAGGTCATGGTAAAGGGTGAGAGGGCGGGGCGGGGGGGGGGGGGGGGGGTGCGCGACGTGGCTGAGATGGTGAAACTGAGCTGAGCCCGAGAGCATGCCAATCCCGTCATCTCATGCACCAAACTGAACTCTGACCTCTGACCTCTGACCCAACACTCCACAGCAGCACTCCTCTCTTAGGAACTGACACAGTGATCATGTGACTTTTACTCCCCCTCCCCCCCCCCCCCTCACTAATCAGGAAATGCATGGTTTTTCAGACCATAGATATCTTTAGTTGGGCTGTTAGCATTTTGCAATTGTTGCGGAACCTTCTCACCTGCCATCAGTTATGATAAGAGAGCAAACATTCTTGGTGTCTGTGTGTGTGCGTGTGTGTATTTGCATGTGTGTGTGTGTGTGTGTGTATTTATGGCATAGCCAAGTCTTCTACCTCGGAGACATTAATGATCTAAAAATCAATATTTCCTGACTAATCAGGGGGGAAAAAATCACATCAGTACAAAAATCAATCAAAAGCCTGGGAATACAAACTGGCTGTGTTTATAATCACAATGACAAACTGGCTGTGTTTTTAATCACAATGACAAACTGGCTGTGTTTATAATCACAATGACAAACTGGCTGTGTTTTTAATCACAATGACAAACTGGCTGTGTTTATAATCACAATGACAAACTGGCTGTGTTTATAATCACAATGACAGGTCAGTGCTCTTCTCCTCCTCCTGTGACAGAGTGCTGTGTGATACTGGGGAGTCCAGGCCCGGTTCTGTGGAGGATGGGGGGGGGGGGGGGGGGGGCGCTACGGGACGGGTCCTCGTGTCTGAACACCGTGCAACGAGCCGGCCAATGGAACAGTCTACATTCCTCACTGTCCATCGCCATGGTAACAGACACACACCGGAATGATGGCTCAGGATAAATTGGTCGGGAAGATCGGAAATGTACATGATCGGTCTTGAACCGTTCTAAAACTCTGTCAGGGAGTGGATTTTCACATTTTTAACATTAATAAATGGGGTTATTAATTTAAAAAAAATTTCTACGGCCGCTTTCATTTTGCCGACTATTCTCTCTTTTCGCCATTTCGCTTTCGATTGTGAAAAGCCACTGAGCACGCAGTGTGATCAATAAGAGGCATACAGCTTTCTTCTTTAATATCCCCGCTGTCCGGAATATTTGTTCATTATATTTTATTCATAAGGTCATCAATTATGAAATGACTGAATAAGGTAAGGCAATAAAACACTGCATGTAAAGTGCTCAGTCTAACAGGATATTAAGGAGGTGCACTGGGGCTAAATCTTTGCTTCTGTCTGCTTACCTAACAGCTCCAATCGATCCTTGGCCATTATCAGATTGGTGGTCATCTTAGCTTGCAGACGCTTCGCTCGTTCACACTTCTCCCCTGAGGAACAAAGGCACCGTGGAGGAGAAACACAATGAAATTACACACTAAACCAGAGACCTCATAATAAAACACAAAGAGAAAGTATATTGAAATAAATTGTACTGAAACACAACATACTCCATATACCACTCCCTCATATGGATGTTTGCTTTATGTTTTAGCACCCATATACATCATACATACAGGATACATCACTTCCTGCCTCAATCCTCATTTTAATAATCCTGTCTGCAATGAGGATGCAGACCCATTCTAATGTGACTGGCATCGGGAAACGCGAGAATAAGCCAAGCGAAGCACGCAAGATAACTGGCAAAACCAAAAAGTACTGAAACATCAAACTTACTGTGGCTCTGATGCCAAGGAGAAGGAGAGTGAGATCAGTAAAGAGGAGGATAGTGAGATCAGTAAAGGGAAGGAGAGTGAGATCAGTAAAGAGAAGGTGAGAGATCAGTAAAGAGAAGGAGAGTGAGATCAGTAAAGAGAAGGTGAGTGAGATCAGTAAAGAGAAGGAGAGTGAGATCAGTAAAAAGGAAGAGTGTGAGATCAGTAAAGAGAAGGATAGTGAGATCAGTACAGAGGAGGAGAGTGAGATCAGTAAAGAGAAGGAGAGTGAGATCAGTAAAGAGAAGGAGAGTGAGATCAGTAAAGAGAAGGAGAGTGAGATCAGTAAAAAGGAAGAGTGTGAGATCAGTAAAGAGAAGGAGAGTGAGATCAGTAAAGAGGAGGAGAGTGAGATCAGTAAAGGGAAGGAGAGTGAGATCAGTAAAGAGAAGGAGAGTGAGATCAGTAAAAAGGAAGAGTGTGAGATCAGTAAAGAGAAGGATAGTGAGATCAGTAAAGAGGAGGAGAGTGAGATCAGTAAAGAGAAGGAGTGAGATCAGTAAAGGGAAGGAGTGAGATCAGTAAAGGGAAGGAGAGTGAGATCAGTACAGAGGAGGAGAGTGAGATCAGTAAAGAGAAGGTGAGTGAGATCAGTAAAGAGAAGGTGAGTGAGATCAGTAAAGGGAAGGAGAGTGAGATCAGTAAAGGGAAGGAGAGTGAGATCAGTAAAGAGGAGGAGAGTGAGATCAGTAAAGAGAAGGAGAGTGAGATCAGTAAAGAGAAGGAGAGTGAGATCAATAAAGGGAATGAGAGTGAGATCAGTAAAGAGGAGTGTGAGATCAATAAAGGGAAGGAGAGTGAGATCAGTAAAGGGAAGGAGAGTGAGATCAGTAAAGGGAAGGAGAGAGATCAGTAAAGGGAAGGAGAGTGAGATCAGTAAAGAGGAGAGTGAGATCAGTAAAGGGAAGGAGAGTGAGATCAGTAAAGGGAAGGAGAGTGAGATCAGTAAAGGGAAGGAGAGTGAGATCAGTAAAGAGAAGGAGAGTGAGATCAGTAAAGGGAAGGTGAGTGAGATCAGTAAAGGGAAGGAGAGTGAGATCAGTAAGAAGGAGAGTGACATCGGTAAGAAGGATCACACCTTGTCCCATGATCTCTATGGCGATGCCCTTCTCCAGCTCTGAGATCCCTTTCTTGTACCACTGGACTGCCTGCTCTTTGTGAGCTGGAAGCACAAAACCCAACACAGAGGTCAACACAGACTCTGAAACATGAGCCTGTTTGTTTGACAAAGGGCTGACAGACAGTAATAATCCTAATGTACTGAAACCCCCAAACAGCAGTAGAAGCAGGGAGAGAAGGCCAGAAGACATAAGTAAAGTCCACACACAAGCGCAGCACTCACAGTGGAAAAAAGAGGGTTTCTCAATAAGCACAGACTGAGCTCGACAGCCTAGACTTTGCTAGTTTGTGGACTATGTCCAGACCTGGGCTAAGATACATTTGGAAATGCTTTAAGACTTTAGACACAGTAAAATGACTGTAGATTACTGCTGTACCCAGGTGTGAGGGCGGCAGTGTAGTATAATGGTTAAGGAACTGGACTTGTAACCGAAAGGTTGCAGGTTCGATTCCCAGGTAGGACACTGCCGTTGTACCCTTGAGCAAGGTACTTAACCTGAATTGCTTCAGTATATATCCAGCTGTATAAATGGATAAATGTAATAAGAAGTTGTGTAAGTCGCTCTGGATAAGAGCGTCTGCTAAATGCCTATAATGTAATGTAATGTGTGATAGTGCCAGGAATGTTGTCTCACTAGATTCAGTTGGACTTTAGCCAGCCGCAGTTCCTCAGAGGACTGTTACCCACGTGCACCTTGGATAGTCACAGGACACGTGCAGGTGACTGTTGCCATCAATAGTCACCCTAATGCCAGGTGGGCTAGTACAGTGGTGTGTGCAGGTTTACCCCTGGCTCAATTAGCCAAATACGTCAAAAACGGCTTAACCATAGATTAGACCCCAGTAAAATATTTAATTCCAGGACTAAAATATTTAATTCAAGAACAGTCTTTATCTGTCATTCACAAGCTTATAAAGAAAACGTAGCTTAAAATGTTAATAAATAAGATGATTAAAACTAAGAGCAGAAGTTCGCAAGAAATCCAGAGAGGGTCATGACCTTCCTTGCCCACCCCTAAACTGGCACCTGCCAAAACGGTCAACTGCCAAGCATGTGAAGGCGCTGTGGACGTCGGGCCATCGTGAATGCGGTCACCGACTCCTCTGGGTTTGTGGAAGAGGCGTCGCTGTTGAAGAGTCGACATGACGCCGGCTTCCTCCAGAGTGCCTCGGCTGTCACCGCGTACGCTAGACCTGGATAAATGGCGGCGAGCGACTGATACCTGGCCCCGCCTCATCCAATCACAGTGCCGCTTTGTTCAATCGCCGTCGTTCATCACCGGGACGTTGACGACGAGGTTGCCGGCGTGCGGAGAGGGATTTTTCGACGCGATGGCGTTTCTGTATTCCCCCGAGGAAGGAAGGATGAGGTGACAGCTCGGAAACAAAAGGACTCAGAAATGCTAAATGAATCGCCGCCTTTGTTTTCGCGCAGAGGAGGGGAAAAAGAATCGACCGCGATATCCCAGGACAATGAGGCTACACATCAACACTCTGGAGTCCAACGTAAGCACCGGCCCGCGGAGCTGAGAATAGCTCTGTGGCTTAGCGAAAAACCATACGATACAAACCTCAGAAGTCATTATATCCTTTTAGCACATAGCATAGGTCCCTGTGGATGACTGCACATTTCACAGTATTTCAAAAGCAGCCTGAGTCTATATACAGTTTCTTTTAGGTTTCCAATAGTTAAGTCCTTTGTTTTCAACAGGTGGTCCGTGGACCCCTGGGGGCCCTTGAAGGTACTGCAGGGGCTCCCTGGCCAGACTGGATATGCAGTGAATATATATAGATGTTGGAAATTTCTTAAAATGCAACCATTCTTAACTTATGATGTCCCTGGATGAGAAAAGGTTGAAAACTTAAGCAGATGGGTCACTGCTTATGATTATGAAAGCTCCATTAGAGTCACTTATAAGATGCTTAAGAAACATGCACTTACCTCAGCGGTTTTCAACCTTTTGATGAAATAGGTAACATACGGTCACATGACGCCTCCATAGTGAAGCGTATAAACGTTTTGAAGACTTCCAGGTGCTTTACCTGCACGTTCACCACTTCTTTTTTTCCATATATATTTTTTAGTTTTAGCTTTATTGCACAGCGTAGAGGGACAGGAAGTACAGGGAGCGAGAGAGAGGGAGAGACGTGCAACAAAGGTCACGCGGTTGGATTTGAACCACTGACGCCGCGGCTCTCAATGAGCATGCGGACGGTGCTCTTACAGGCTACGCCACAGAGAACACCCCTGACCACTGTTCTTAAACGCTCCTGACGAAGGCCTTAGAGCTCAAAATGCAAGCCCGTCTTCAGGACCAATAAACTGTTTTGGACCCTACAAGTCATCATGGACCGACATTACATTACATTACAGGCATTTAGTAGACGCTCTTATCCAGAGCGACTTACACAACTTTTTTTTTAGCATATTATCCATTTATACAGCTGGATATATACTGAAGCGATTCAGGTTAAGTACCTTGCTCAAGGCTACAACGGCAGTGTCCTACCTGGGAATCGAACCTGCAACCTTTCGGTTACAAGTCCAGTTCCTTAACCATTATACTACACTGCCGACAAAAGTTTTTCATTACAACACTTAGCCACTCATGGCATTCTTTTAATACCATGTCAGAAGGAGACGGGGCCAGTTTGGGATGTTGGCCCTGGGAGAAGGATGTGGGTGGAGTCGGGGTGTCAACAGGGCGGGTGGAGGCGTAACCTGCACCTGCCTCTACCCCCTTTAAATGTCACCGCATCAGCTGGTGTCCCACGTGGGGCACGGCTCTGACAGACATGACTAAAGCCACGCTGGAGTGGTGGAGACAGCAGCTCCTGCAGGCACACAGTCCCTCTCTGGCTCAACCAGTCGATCAGCTGAGCACAGCAGCCAGAACAAAGGCCTGGGGCCTACGTTTCCATTACAAAATAACCAACACGGCTCTCACGACTTCGCAACGTCTACAGAGGAAATATTACAGAGGATCTCAATGTACTACTCACTGCCATCTGTCTACCTGCAACACTAAATAATAAATAAATAAATAAATAAAAACTGCAGCACATTTCCGCCCCCCCCCCCCAAAAGTGTTTTTAAAACATTTATTATAAAATTGTTACACAACATTCACAACAACCACACACGCACGCGCACACATACACACGAACAAACACGCACACGCACGATCACACGCACGATCACACACACACACACACACACACACACACACACACACACACACACACACACACACACTAATTGAAAACAACACGCAAATTCACCCTAGCCGACACCACAGTGATCCGTGAGGACAAATAGAATTAGTCTCCACGAGGACGGGAATGAGGGGTAATGCATTATAATTAAGGAAAAGCGGGCACACGCTGCTTTGTGTCGTCTCCTGGGAAATTGTTATGGTAATCTGTGGAAACGCCGACCTACTGGGCCGTGCCTGACAATCTGCACACTGCAGAGAGGAGAAGCGGAAGCAGATAAACAGTTTGCTCTGTTTGGGCTCCAGCAGCAACTGGCTGTCCTGCCTGCTACCTCTGTCACTCCCAAGACAAGAGGAGATTTATCTGGCATGTTCTGGAGGTCTCACTATTACAGCACACTTAAGCACTCCCTTCTCTAAAATCCTCTCACTATTACAGCACACTTAAGCACTCCCTTCTCTAACATCCTCAGACCGACAGACCAGAGAGAATCCAGCACATGTATATGAAATACTTACATAAATGCATATTTCAAATGCATGTAATTGAAATACTGGCCATCCCTGACTCCACCTCTCTGGGGGTCTGGAGACGCCCTGCAGTTTTAATCCCCATAAGTGTGTGCGAGTCCCCATAAGTGTGTGCGAGTCCCCATAAGTGTGTGCGAGTCCCCATAAGTGTGTGCGAGTCCCCATAAGTGTGTGCGAGTCCCCATAAGTGTGTGCGTGTCCCCATAAGTGTGTGCGAGTCCCCATAAGTGTGTGCGAGTCCCCATAAGTGTGTGCGAGTCCCCATAAGTGTGTGCGAGTCCCCATAAGTGTGTGCGAGTCCCCATAAGTGTGTGTCAGTCCCCATAAGTGTGCGTCAGTCCCCATAAGTGTGTGTGGCATAAGTGTGTGTCAGTCCCCATAGGTGTGCATCAGTCCCCATAAGTGTGTGTGGCATAAGTGTGCATCAGTCCCCATAAGTGTGTGTGGCATAAGTGTGCATCAGTCCCCATAAGTGTGTGTGGCATAAGTGTGTGTCAGTCCCCATAAGTGCGAGTGCGATCTGCACAATGCTTCCTCACAAAGGGATGGTCTCTTACATGCTGTTGAGCTTCACAATTACTGTCACCATAAATCATTCAAGGCTGCGCTCAGTCATGCCAGGCGGGACACACCGATTGGGCCACTCTGCCCACTGGCCCCGCCCACGCTACCCACTGGCATCCTGTCTTCAGGGCAACATGGAAGAGGTCCCGCCCAGGACAGACACCATGAGGAGGACATGTCACAGTACAGAGCAGTGGTATTGTGGTTAATTATTCATTGTTGCCCTTGGAGACCCACAGGGTATGCTGGTTAATCGTTTTCACCTTAAAATCAGCAAACAGTTCAGAGCTGATTGACCGATTGATCAACTGCTTTAATTTGTCACTTAGCCTATGTGGTGAGTAACAACAAAAAACAGTGCAAGCTATGGCCAAAATGGTGTGAATACCACTGGTCTCGTCTAACTTCCTTCCACAGCGCAGCGATAGACAACCTTCAGATCATTTATGTGACTCAGTCTAGTCAGATATGGGACTTCCTGTGCTGGTAGAAAAGTGAAACAAAAGAAAACATTTTAAAAAAAAAGACAAAACAAAACAAATAAATTCAAGCCTACCTGCAAAAATTAAGAATATAGGCCACTATTAATATGCCTACATTGAGCCAGCTGCTTTTTAAAGCACTGATATAAACAGCCATGTTCACAAATAGCTTGCCCGCCACAATAATGATCAATACCGACTTTCGTCTGTGCCTGCAAGGAGGTCAGATACCACCACCTAACATTTTAATTTCCATTTGCGAGAACAGCAGGCCTAGCTCTGTGTGTGTGGTGTGTGTGTGTGTGTGTGTGTGTGTGTGTGTGTGTGTGTGTGTGTGTGTGTGTGTGTGTGTGTGTGTGTGTGTGTGTGTGTGTGTGAAGCAGGCCTAAGTGAACTGACCCCCAGGTCTAACAATGTGGCTTCAAACTAAATACCGTGCAATTTTTTTCTAATAAAGATATGCTTACATTTATCTACAGAAAACCGCTGTGCTATCCCAAAGTTAGCAGAACAGGAAGTTTGATAATGCCAACACGGCCACATCTGCAAACATGGGGCTACAGTCAGGAATCTCACTGGATAACACCAATATTCCTGGGAGGCATTCACAAATCACAATCCCTGCTCCACTTTCTATTTTATCAAAACAAAATGGAGATTCAGGACAAAACCAAAAGAAAATACTTCTAATAAACAAGCAGATATGACGACTGCATCCAACCCCATGGGCACTCTTTGTTCATAGTACAGCAGACAGAATAGCTGGCAAATATTGTTGCATCTCACCTTGCTTTATGTGATCAAATCATGCTGACCTTCTTTGTTAATGAAAGCATAATTAAATAAGCATAATTAAATAAAAAGAAATGACCCAAATTAATCATACCCCAACGTGCAAAATAATACTTCAGCACACTGAGATAAATCGATACAGTACGTGTTCTCAAGGCTGATTGATCGTGTCTGTTTTGCACATTCAACACGACTTATTTGAGATAGAATATTTGATTTTTTTAAAAATCAAGTAAACGTAATTTGCGTTGACAAACAGAACTCAAATATCTACAGTAGGATATAAATAAACAAGCAACTCGATCGTTATTCAGCATAGTTGTGGGGGAATTGACCTAAATCGCAGCTCAGCAGCTGCCTGCCTTGCATTATTAATACACGTTTGTAATGTATTGTTTTATGGTCAAATACTACGTCTAGTCTGCTGAAGTCAGATGCAGTCTCGTACAGTTGAACGTAATCGCACAATCAAGCCGTCCAATACAGAAACTCTACTCGCCACTTCCTGGTTTCAGTTTAAAGCGCTTCGCAGTTTGCATGATCATATGTGAATCGTGTCAGTAAGTAAACTATGTATAGATGAGCTGAGACATATATTAGTGTTACATTGGGATTGCGTTTAATATAATAAAGCTGGACAGTTGGGTCTAGCATTCCAGCGCTTAACGTACTCATTCGCAGACTTACCAAGAAATGTGTTCACACACACACACACACACACACACACACACACACACACACACACACACACACACACACACACACACACACACACACACACACACACTCTGACAGACAGGCTGACTAACATTGGCTCGCAATAGTACAGGCCGGCGTGCAAAAGATATCACATCCATGATAATTTTTATTGGAACCATCTAACGTTATAATAATAGAAACATGCAAAGTGTCTATGGTGGCACTATCAGTCCGTTATATAGCGGTGTTGCTTCGCCAAAAAGACACCATTGCCAGGCATGACTGTTAACTAATAATAAACTAATAAACTGAAAGACACACCTTGTTGTCTTTCAGTTTGTTGACTAGCAGACTATACCCAATGCTGTACTGTCCCCATTGGCCTCTCTGCACCTAGAAGCAGAGCGATCTTGCTAACCTTTATCATCCTCGTCGATCCTCAGTGCCACGGAGATGTACTCGAAGGCCTGCTTGTGGTGACTGCGGATCAGCTCGCCGCTGTCGTCGTATTCCTTGCTGCCGACGTCCTCCGGGCGCTTTGCTCTGGCCGCCATGGCTCTGGAGAGCCGCTCGCAAACCCAGGCGAACAGAATGCCCAAGTGCAGGGCCAGGACCCGGAAAAGCGCAAACACCGCCAGCAGTGGGTAGGAAAAGAAAAACAAATTCCTCTTATGGAGCGACACCTGATCGGGGGCGTCGCCTTCCGGTGCAGTGCTCGTGCAGGCTGAGCCCTTCTTCTTTCTGCCTCTTCCACCCGGAGAATTCATTCACCTGCCTCACCGTCGCCTCCATAACACATAGCGGGCAAGCTTGTTGGGCTTGGGCGTTACTCCACTCCCCCGGCTACAGGCGTTAAATAGCCTAAGCATAGTATGGACTTATCCCAGTGTCAGCCAAAGCTGAAGGGGCGTCATCTAACTCTTTCACTCATAGGCTCTTTAACAATGCCGGCAACTGAAAGAAAAATGGAGGTGGCTCTATTGGTTAGTTTAGGCTTTGCAAATTTAGGGCGTCCCAGTGCGCATGCGTTTGGGCGGTCAAACCGGACCAAAAGCGAGTCCCATTCATAGACTGTATAAAAATAGGTCCCATTCAAGAACCATCGTAGCACTATGAAAGACCGAAACATTCTGGTATGTTGTGAAGATTTTGTCCAATCTGATTACAACTATAACGATCGGTCCTTTCGCCGTTTTATTGTGGCCAATCTGCAAAACCCTTCAAGTTAGAGGGAAAGTGTATAATTAACAAAGATGTCTCTTCTGTAGCCTAGTGCATTTTTGTTCATATCCTCCTGAGACCTGGCAGAAAAAAAGTTATAATACAAGTGTCTTTGATGACAAAAACATGTTGCAGTGAAAATATTGTCCAAAAAATATGGTTTATTTTATTTTTATTGAATGTCCATTGTAGTGTAGGTTTCAGCATTGACTATATGCAGTTCTTGAGATTAAGACCAGAGACTCATGTCCCCTATATGGGACAAAAATTAATTGCGGGGTTTTATGAGGATACGGTGGCTATAACTCCAGTTAACTCATGTGTGTTTCCATGTTATGTCAGACATGTACGTGTAATGTGTTGTTATAGAACCCTGTGTACAGGATACACTCCATTTCAAGGCTACAGGGTCAATTGCAGCATACTTAGCTGGAGCGTGAACCTCAGGATTAAACCACAAGACCACAGAACTGCTTATAACAGCTATCCAAATCTGTGAAATAGGGAATAGCTGTTCCAGTTGTAATGTTGCTCTGTAGTATAGGGGGTTTAAACAACAGCTAAGCAGGCTGCAATCGACCCATAATGTTTTTGCTTTATTATATTAACATATATCAAGTAGGCTATCAGTTATTTCAAAAGCCAACTGTGCCTTAGGCCCACTGCACTGGTTGGCTGTGAAATGGTTCACACAAGGCTTAATTATAGAACACATTAAGCTTCCATTGATAAGGACGATACACTCTAGCTATCAAACAATCTTTAAAGTGACAAACATTTCCTTTGTCTGAATGTGTTGTATACATGTAGCCTATATATAGAGCAAGTATGCTTATGGACATGCACATGGATTTATGGATAAGCCTTTAATGCGAAACACCTGATTCAATTGGATGTCTTTATTGAGCATGTTTGTTTGTGTTTTGTGGGTCTGCCCACTGTCTGTCTTTTTTTTTTATTGCTGGAAACTTCAACTGAAGTTCCCTCACAGGAAAATAAAAGTTATTCTATTCTGTTCTACAAATTAACCTCTTTACATTGCATAAGTCTGTCTTCAAAGTAATGTAAAATGGAGTTTGGCCCAAGCATGACTGGAAGACTAAGAGTAATTTTATGAGATTCCCCCATGAATACAACATTTTCTAAGAATGGACCACTGTTGAAAGGACAAATCAAAGATGCTAATTTTTCCTTATCCTATTTGTCGAAAACGCACTGAGATATGATTATTATACACGTCCCATGTAACGCTGTCCAACCAAAATAAGTAAGTGGCAAGAAAAAAAACAATATTCCCTCCAGCAACTAACCGCCTTGCAGAAAAGTTGGAAGAAATTTGTTATGGGGAAAAAAATAGCATATTTTGAGTTTTGTTCTACTCTTCCGGGTTCTAAGGGTCCGGATTTCACGTTTAGCCAATCATGACCCAACTTTCCTATATTTTTGCTGTGATTGGGCAGCTGGTTGTGCCACAGCGCGTAGAAACCACACAACAAACATGGCGGACGGTAAGTTAATTGTTGCAAGATCTGTAACACGCTATTGTCTTGTAAAAGAGTTATGGTTGTCAAAAAGTGTTAATCCACAACCCAGGTTCAGTTACCGAATCAAATGTAGCAGAAAGGCCCAGTCACAGCGAGGACGGGCCATGCGTTCATACCATCAGAACAAACGTGACGGAAGTTGCCTAGCGTAGCTAGCTAATATTAGCGGTGCATCCTAAACACAGAGAATGGACGTGGCTAAATGTAACTGCTAGCTAGCGATCTTTCAGGGTTTTATTGTGGGATGGCGACATTTTATTTTAGATTTAATGATCATTAAGTGATTGATATTGTAGCAACAGCGGCTTTCTATGTGTTGCTTTCAACTGAAACGCAAACTGCACCTCGTCCTCTTGTAACGTTAGCTAATGAATCAGCTATCCGTAAAGCTAGCTAGCTAGCTATCACCAACTACTTTCTACCCTGTACTAATGTTAGCCAATATTAGCTAGCGAACGTGGCTACCTGATTATTATTTTCTTTGCTAAAACTACACTATCTGCACAGTACGTCATTGTATGATTTCCTTTAGCCAATTGGCTGGTGTTCACTATATTGCTAATTAACATTAGTTGTTTAAAATGTGCAGCATGTTAGCAAGCTAATGCTAGGTGGCTAAATGCTCAGCCCAGTGATGATTTGTAATGTATTTGGTTGCCAAGTGCTAACGGACCTATTTCGATATCCGGCTTGATCACCTGTCTATCGTAGAAAAGATTCCAGCCAAAGTTACCTGTATGAGTAGTTCGCGCTATTTTTATGTTTATGATCTAGTTGGATTTATTTGATAGGTTTTTTAATTTTTGTAACGTTACCTTTATATTCTGCTGTCTCTCACCAGTACTTGGCTTCACATCAGTGTAGTAGCCTAAGCTATAACGTTATATGCTTTGTATTCATGCATACTATTTAGCGACTGTTGCCATTGGCTGTTAATATGCTTAGTATTTATGCATACTATTTAGCGACTGTTGACTTTGTCTGTTTATAATCATACAGTGGCTACATTTAATTTGATATGCATAAGTTTACCTTGTTTAATATGCATACTTTCTCTTAGATCACGCTGACGCGGACCAAAGTATGGAAGGACCCACACCTGTAAGTTGGTTAATGGGAATATAAGCACAACCATTCATGCATCTGGCCGGTGTTTGTATGTCATAACAGTTGGCTCTTAATTTCAATTTTAGGTTTCTGAAAACCCACATGCAGAATATGGTCTCACAGAAAATGTTCAGGTACAGAATATTGTATTCTTCCTTTTAATGCACTACGGTACGTATTAGAAAAGTGGATTTATACTGCTGCATTCCTCACCCAAAATATCTTCTATAGAGAATAGCGGAGAACGAGAAGTCCAATGCAGAGAAGATTTCCAAACAGAAAGTGGATCTACAGTCTCTTCCCACACGTGCATATTTGGACCAGACAGTAGTGCCCATACTTCTACAAGGGCTCTCGGTACTGGCCAAGGAAAGGTACGTTGTGAATTAATCTTATTCCTTTACGTCAAAATAAGTGATTTTAATGTTTTTAAAAAAAGATGCTAACTTGACTTGCACCACGCTGATTGTTGAGCAGAGCTTGTTTAACATAGCTTGTTGATTCAAGTGCCAAAGATAAAACCTTGTATTGATTTTCCAAACTCAACTTTCAGTGGTCTTTTCTTTCAGACCCCCAAATCCCATTGAGTTTTTAGCGGCGTATCTTCTGAAGAACAAGTCGCAATTTGAAGACCGGAATTAACCGGAGGGGGACAGTGCCACCCATCTGTGACCATATACACATACACTTTATTTTTTTTTAGTGAAGACACGTGGCATTTTCTCAACTTCTCAATAAAGTAGTTGTTGCAGAACACCATTTTTTTTGTTGAAGTGGTTTGTTGGAAATTAATACAGTGACAACCCTGTCTGAAATGCATGCAAAATGATTATATTGGAAGTTGTGGAAGTGCATGTTGAGTTTAATATCCTTGCATAAGATGTAGCGGTCATACCACTGCGTGCATATACAATATGTAAAATTTGAGATTTGGTCAACTCATTTCTCTTTGTAAATGAAAGAACAAATGTAGTATTCTGCGCTTCTGAATGTAGGGTTTCCAGGATAACGGTTAGGGAAGTAGAGTTGTAACTCAGATTGTAGGTTCATTTTCCAGGTAAGGTGCTGCTGTTATGCCTGTGAGCATTGCTTCAATAAAATATTTTCTATAAGCCGTGTAAAAGTACATTTCTGCATACAATCCATACATGTACTCAGGAGCATCTACTGTTATGAAATTGTCCATTTCTTAAATTGGACTCAATGCTCATAAAACAACGATGGTGAATATAGATTTATAAAAGCTTCCACTTTAAAAAAAATAAGGCCCCAGTGCTCATTTGCTAAGGGTTTTATTATAGCACATGACATTTAAAACAGTACATGACAAACCCACAGAGGGTAGAATTTACATCAGTATACCTTCAGATATAAAATAAATTTAAACATTACACCTTTATTAAATTCTAGAAAATATATTTTTCATTATAAATATACGTTCCGAGTATGCAATCCAATCATTTATCCAGCAGGTTAGTATTACCAGAGCCAACAAAATCTTCCCTCAGACTACGGTCATAATTGCACTCCGGATGTACAGTTTCTGCCCACCACACATTTGTAGTGCGGGATGGGTCCTGCATTATGTACACTCCTTCTTTGTAAAGACCTTTAGGCATCAAAAACACAAATAAAAAGCGTATCTTGCTTCCTCACTGGGAAGGGAGTATTGGGGGGGAAATGGGAAGATAAACTCTCCAGACCTTCAAACAGTGTACGGTCGTTCTGAACGCTCCTCTCACCCTAGCGGCCCCTGGGTCTTGTGGCTTTCTGCACTATGGGTTACAATTTTAGGCACTGATCCTGTTGCAGTTGGCAGCTTTTTATAGTGGTTTGCTCCGTTAAAGGGATATATTACCTTCTGGGGTTTTTCCTGATATTTCAGTTTAGGAGTGAGTGTTTTGATTGGCCCAGACGCGTGTTGTGTGTGAAGGATATTTTAGATATTTACAGAAGTTTCTGATCTGCTGGCCTAAAAGTTAGTCTGAAGTAGCTTGTACAGCCAAGTAATGCCTCCAGAGGCTGTACATCTTTACAGTACCAAATTTTCTTCAAAAAATAGTTATTTTCCGTTGGAACTATTTCCTATGGCACACGGGACCTGAAACTGCGCCACTCAAAGAAGTGCAGGTATGATATAAAAACTGATACTTAAGCGGATATTTGAGAATAAATGCTACAATGTGTTAATATGTGCAGCCTCTGGAAACAATGTCGCTGTGCAAGCCGTTTGGGATTACTTGGAAGTATATTTTCTGACTTTTAGACCATGAATGTGGACCTCAAATCCAAATCTGGTCCTGGTTTTCCTTCTCCCAGGTAATTAACTGAACAATTGGTGCTACCGATTGGCCAGACTCAGGTCTTCACACCTGACTCCCAGGTAAAGGGAGGGTGGAAAACCAGCAGTTCTTGGACCATGAACCCTCCAAATGTCCGTACAGCAGCCACTGCAATGTGGCCTGGATATCAGAAACATCTCTAATAACAGTTAGTTATTTTCTAGGTTTCTAGGCTTCTAAAATATCTTTCATTGAACATAAAATCTGTCTGGGTTAATCAAAAAAAACAACAAAAAAAAACTAAAATGTGTATATATAAAAAAACCTCAGAAAGTGAACTGTCCCTTTAACATTAGTGTGTCTTAGGTCCAAAAAGCCCATCTGAAAATAATTGTGGCACATGCTATACATTCATGTAAATTAATGCTTCACAGAGAGAGAACACATTTGAAAAAATTAGGCAGCACTATTATTAACATTAGCATGATGCATCAAATTTCAAGCTTGTGCGCAATTTCTCACACGTTAATATTGTACCCACATAGTGTTTAATCTCAAAATGTGTACACGTTGGCAGGTCGGCACCACAACAGCCATCCTTTGACTAATAAGTCTTCCATAATCACTTAAAAACTAAGCGTGTTGAGCTGTTTTTTTATGAATTTTTTTAAAAGGTGGGCAATTCAAAAAAATGAACTATTCCGGCATCCTGTATATTCCTCAGAATCATAATCAGCACGTACTTATTCTGTAACAGACAAGGGCAAACGCATCTTCCTTCATGCCTGTGTGCGTGGGTGTGTTTGTGTGTATGTATGGGGATCCCACTTATACCATTACATGCATGATTATTTTTTCTTAAAAAATAAAAAAAAACTACTTCAACTGAAAAACTGTAAATAATAATATTATTACACCATAAGTCCTTAATCCCCTGAAAAAAAAAAAAAATCAATAGTGGCACATAATGGAAGGAGCAAATGTGGCCAACCCAGAACTGGGGTCACCCTGCGTCTTCAAGCCTCTTCCTGTGGGGGCTGTCAGATATAGAACTGGTGAGCGGCCAGGCTATCCATGAACGGACGCACCAGGTTGTCGGTGGAGAAGTAGAAGATGAGTCCGAAGGTGATGGAGATGGGGAGGGCCGGCAGGGCCTTCTTGAAGATGGCCAGAAGCAGGAGAGTGAGGCAGAGGCCCTGTCAAAGGAAGCATTTGAGGCACTGAGCGGTGGCCAAGGTTCAAGCAGCTCCGCATTGACATTTTTGTTTAGACATTCCTTTGTACAGAGACGGTAGGGAGCCCAATCGCTTTCATTGTGCTGGCGTGTCCGGTCTCATCTGTAACCATTTAAAGCTCTAGAGCTGGCAGTAGCAGACGTTCTGACATTAAAGATACTTTTACATTACATGATATGCTTACATTACGTTACATTATATACTTGAGTCAATGTGGGGAAAGCCAGCGCCAGAGCGGAAATAGGCCTGCATCACACATTAAACCGATGCGTAGAATGTCATATTAATAACGACTGGCCGTACAGCGATCCCATCGCGGCACATCTTTAACTTACTGCTTCAATAATGGCAACCGATACCAATATAAATAATTATTATATATAACAATTTGTTGCCAACTACGTAGCTGCATTTTTCCATGTAAAAATGTAGTCTGTACGTAAAAAAAACAACAAAAAGAAAAGACTAATACATGGTCTAAAACATCCTCCACTGTCAGTGAAATTACGCATGCATCCAGGAAGCATCGACTTCAGCAGAGTGTTCTGCAAAGCTTTGCAAAGCTTTAATTAGTCTGCTGTGGGCGGTGGCCTTCGCTAAAAAGACTGACATACCGGGCCAAACAAATTAGCATGCTGGTAAATCTAGAGAACAGTTTCAGAAGCGCGTCGCAAAATGTAAAATGTGTTGCAGAGAGGGGGGTGTTCCACAAAGCAGGGTTACCGAGTTAGCTGGATAACTGCACCGAGTAAAACCCGGAACCCTCCCAAATCTGGAACATGGACTACAGTAAAAAGAGCTGTTCCGGGTTTTACTCAGTGCAGTTATCCAGCTAACTCAGTAATCCTGCTTGGTGGAATACCCCCCTGGTTTGTGGAATACGTGCAATGTGACGGAAACGTAGGCGGTGACGCGTCGCACTCACGATGAGAATAGCTACGAAGCAGGCCAAGGTTGTGTTCCAGTCCCCTCCGGTGGCGGCCGCCTTCCCCACCAGCACGCTGTAGAAGATGAAATCTCCCAGGCCCAGTTTCACTCCCCCTGCAGACAGACACACTTTCCACTGAAACCACCACAGGCTCATAATGAAACCGAACGCAGCTCCATGTGGAGATCCCATTAGAAACCTTCAAAATTACAGCTGCCAGATCTGCTCTCGGCTGCAAAGATTGCAGTGATCAGCCAGAGCTCGAGTAGTCTTAAAGACTCTGCAATCAACATCACCTTTTTTTAATAGTTATACATTAAGAACCACAGAAAACAAAGACGATGATATCAAGCCTGTTTTATTCTGTTTTTTTAATGCTGCGAGAAACTAAGTTCTTACACTGGCCACTATCAGGACTATCACCATTTGTATATTTGAGCAACATGCTTATTTATGCTAAAAAATCAACAGTGGCGTGTCCGATTAGTGGGCTGTCAATCAGAAGTGAAGTTGAAATCCATTGTGTCACACACCGTCAGGTCCCGTGTTGAGAAATTACATACTTTGTCTCAAGTGGAAATTTTATAAATTTGGGTAAAGTTAATATAGGTGTTTGGCTTAACAGATATAAGACCTGTGCTGTCACTTTTAGTACATATATTTAAATATAAACCATTAAATATAAGAGCAAAAAGTGACTGCACAGGTTTTTCGGGACCAGCTGGTTGGTGCTGAACCGGATTCAACCAGTTGCAACCTGTTTGCAGCCGGGTAGAGTGTGCACGTCTGCCAGGTGGAGACTAGTTTAACTCACTGTCCTCCTCTTGGTCCTCCCCAGCGATGTACACTTCCTCCCTCCCTGTGACCACCTGGCACTCTGGGTCCCCCTGGCTTGTCTCGAGGTCACTGCGGTCACTCTGCTGTTCTTCCTCTTCTGAGATATTGAGCAAAATAACTTTCATTTATTTACTTATTTAAAAAAAAAGAATAAAATAGAAACATTGAGGACATAGTGGGTTTTTAAACGTTTGTGGAAAGCATCTGTGAATATATTATACTGATCAAGGACTGAATAATTAAGAAGCTGTGTCCAGCTGTGAAACGTATGAAAATAAGGAAATTAATAACATTCATGTATGAATCTGTGAAAGGTGGGAGTATTTCATTTTTCAAACAAGTTAAAAAATGTGGGTACACACACACACACACCTGTATCTTGAACAGTGGGCTCGGAAACTGAAGGAGGTTTGGCCATTCCAACCATCCAGATCATAGCGGCTAGGGAAATGAGGTCAATGCCGGTTATGCGCACACAATACAATCTCAAGGTCACTGATGGCAGGATCAGTATAACTGATCTCTTAAATATATACACACACCTGAATTACTCCTTACCACAAACCACTTTGGTGACAAGTACACTTATTGCTAAACAAATTTGATGGCAGTCAAAACCAGAGCTGTCAGAAATGATGAATCAGAAATGAAAAAAACTGCCTGAACAGGGCAAACGGAGTGCTGACGTGTCAGTAAAGATCCCATTGTTACCTCACTGCAACTGTGTCATGTTCATTATAATTAAGCAGGAAGTTGGCATGTCTCTCTGAACTCAGTCCTCAAGGTCCCCTAGCCTATCCAGGCCTGGCGCCGTTTAAATACTGAAGTTATTGTGTGAGTCTGGCCTCGGTTGTATTCAAAGCCAGACCCGATAACGCCTTCTGTTTAGACAAGCCAACTCCTAGCACTTCCAGCTTTCTCAGATTGACATGTGCACTCCCGTTGCCTTCAGCAAGATTTTTATCCCTTTTTAAAAAAATGGATAACACCCTGACAGCGTGTTATTCGATCTCGCAGAGGTATTGGGTAACACTATCTCACAGTTCCCTCGTATACTTACAGGAGTATATGAGAGCAGGGAAGATGGGCTCGTTGCGCTCCTGTGCCGTCTCCACCAGCATTCTCAGCGGCCCTTTCGGGCACAACACCGCCATTAAATCTGCAGGCAGGCAAAGATCCGCTTCAAAAGTAGAACTCTGGACTCTGAGGCAAATGGAACTCTGAAGCAAACAGAACTCTAAAGCAAATGGAACTCTGAAGCAAACAGAACTCTAAAGCAAATGGAATGCTGAAGCAAACGGAACTCTGAACTTTGAAGCAAATTTAACCCTGACGCAAAGCGAGGCGAGGCCTTCAGGCCAAGCGAGCCGAGCGACACCATGAGCTAATCAAACGGGAAATTGTGCGTGGATGCTGAGGAGATTTATTTACACAAACTGGTGGACATGTTTGGCCAAAGTTTGCTTAGCAGCAGGATTGGAGTGTCAAAGTATTTCAGTTTAGGAAATTATGAAAATTCAACTTGTTGAACTGAAATTCAATGTGTTGGATAACTGAACACTCCCAAATCTGGGAACTGAACACAGTTTTTCACTCCTTAATTTAACTTAATTTCCTCAATCGACTGAATTAAAATAGAACTGACCCCCGAACTCTGTGTGAGGGAAACACCGTGTGGGAGAATTGAGAAGTTGAGAGAGAGAGGGGCTCTCACCGTAGACAGATATGGCCCCTAGAATGACCCAGGCTGACCATTCGGGCAGGTACTTGATGAAGATGAGGGCCATGAGTGCGCTGATGATGATGAGGTAGGCCTGCTGAAGCTGCAGAGGCCCCTTCCAGTGAATACACACCATCCCCACCGCCCCAAAGTTCCAGATGATCATCACCAACGTGGGGTAATCCATGGCCACATTGTAGGTCTTAAATACCTCCCTGTTGGGAGTCACAGGGTGACAAAAAAAAACACTTCAGTGGGATTTTAATAGGCACCTGCCTGGATCTACTATGCACTACAATCTCATAATGACTTCACAATAAGCACAAAAATGTAGAACTAAGAAGGGGGAAGTACAATAACGTGTGTTTCAGACCACGGTTTTTGGGCATTTCCTTTTTTTAAATTTCCTTTAGACGTGCAAGTAGGGCAGAACACCTTTCGCGTCCTGGTGAGGTTTAGCCACCTCTGAATTCCTGAATCCACCATTTTAAATCTGAATTTGATCCTGACTCTGCCTCGCAGGCATTCAAGCGCTGTGCGATATTAATGTCACGATGAAAACAGACAACGGAATAACTGACCCCAGGTACATGAAGCTGAACCAGAAGAGAAACATCAGGGAGGAGAGGATCAGCCACCCGTGAATGAACTGCATCAGAGAGAAAACGGTCATTTCAATGCCAAGGCTATCGCTAGCTACGCTAATGCATAATTTCAATGCCAAGGCTATCGCTAGCTAAGCTAATGCATAATTTCAATGCCAAGGCTATCGCTAGCTACGCTAATGCGTCATTTCAATGCCAAGGCTATCGCTAGCTACGCTAATGCGTCATTTCAATGATTGAACTCTCTATCAGTAACAAGGAACAAACAAGACATATTGATAATTTTACACTTTTAATTTTACAATTTTATTCATTGAACAAACAGTCAGGAGCCTCAGTAGCGGGTGGAAGAACCATACGCAGCCACAACAGCCAATGAATAAAGTGTAAAATTACCAATATGTCTTGTTTGTTCCTTGTTACTGATAAGAGTTCAATCATCCAATCCCCCCAAACAACTCAAAACAATAAAGTCAATACCAACAGGAGAATACACTGTTTGACATTGGCAGGGAAATTTGGCACATTTCACTTGGGACCCCACCCACATAATCAGCTGTGCTGCTCATCCCACAAATGAATGATCCCTACAAATGGGACATCATTGTAAAGGGAAATGAACAGGCTTTCCAATGATATAAGATACAATGCTAATAATACAGTGACAACAGAGATATGATCGACCAAACACAAATTTCCAAACTTTTTTTGAGGAGTTTAAATAAAAAAAACAAAAAAAAAAAACAATATTGAATATAACACGTGAAATGACATGGTCCTTCAGATGACCCTTTTGTGTGTGTTTTAGTTTTTCTTGGTTCTCCTCAGTGTCATTAGCATTATCATTCGTTTCCAGGCTCTGAGAGAGCACGCACTCACCTTGTAGCAGCGGTACTTATAGAGGACCACAAGGAAGATGGTCATTACTACAATGACGCTGATCATGATGATGGTGTTTAAGACGGAGTTGAGCAGCCGCTGCCCCACTGAGGCGGTGTCCTCCGTGAAAGGAGTGTAGATCCTGCGGGCGAACGACAGAGAAAAACTTTATTATCCCCGTTCTGACAGAGAAAAACTTTATTATCCCCGTTCTGACAGAGAAAAACTTTATTATCCCCGTTCTGACAGAGAAAAACTTTATTATCCCCGTTCTGAGCTCTCTAAGTACGGCTGTGGTGTGCGAAGAGGGTTCACTCAGGGTCTGAAATGAACAACATTTTTGATTGCGGCTGGTAAGATTTTTACTCTGGCAGCCACTTTGGCCGGTGACCTACCAGGTTGCGCTATATTGTGAAAGGTAATGTGGCTAGTAGGATGTTGAAAATGGCTGGGGATTTTCAGAATCCACAAGCCACTCTGGTCAGTGGAGGAAAAAGTTAATTTCATACCCTGGTTAACTGCTTCACAAAGTTTAACTGCTCAGTGCTGCGATCAAATTATAATCATCTACTTAACGTGACCTCAGGGGTGTGATGAGCAGGGGTTGGTTTGAGGGGGGATGCAAGGGGATGCCACCCCCCCCCGTTAAACAAAATTGACAAAAGCCATCGCCTTCATAAAACTGCCGTCGCCCCCTTTCCATCCCCTTTGGGTAAATTGTTTTCTGTGACATCACAGACTCCATCATCACCCCTTGAACAATTTTTACAAATCTACCACTGTTGACGGGAGAAATTATGCAACAAGAAGTGGTGTAAAGAATATGGCATTGAAGCTGGCACAGGGACACGGGAGGCTCCTTGTGTTCGTGAGTCACCGGGTAAAGAAAGCCACCTACAGCTGCTGACCGTTCTTCTCCGTGTAGAAGCTGACCGACTTGATGGTTGCCACGACGACCACCATGCAGAGGGTGACGGGGACGAAGAGCATGATGACGTGCTTGGCCCCGTACTTGAGCGTGAGCTCCTCATCCTCGCTCTCCACGGTGGGCTCACGCTCCACGGGGCCACGGACCGGCCTATCGGACGAGCCCACGTCTGCGGCCGGGCGACGCTGCGCGGCAACAGAGAACAGCGTGAAACTTACGCACGCACGCACACAGACACACTAGGGGTGTGCTAAAATATTGATACGGAAGATATATCTCTGTTCATGTCGTATCGATATGCGTATCGATGCATAAACGCCCGTATCGATATTTTATGTAAAAAGTAAAAAATTTTACTATTGTAAAAATAAACTTTTTAAGGAGAATATAAATAATGGTACCGTATCGTATCGTGACTGCAGTATCGGGATATGTAACGTATCGTGAATTGCTTGTGAATACCCACCCCTAACACACACACACACACACACACACAGGCGCGCGCATGCACACACACACACAACATGACTCGGGACCAGGGTTCTTCCTTGGGGCTAGATTCTTTATAAAACGGTTCCCGCTGAAAATTCCAGCTTAAACCAGCCTGGTTTAAGCTGGAATTAAGATATGTTTGACACTTCTAGCTGGCTTTAGTTGGTCGACCAGCTGCTCACCAGCTGACCAGCCTATAGTCAGCTAGTCCATCTGGTTAACTCTACCAGTTTAACCAGCTTTGACCAGGCACACACCAACTTTGACCAGCCACAGACCAGATATGACCAGCTAGAAGTGTTGAAAACACTGGAATTATCAGCAGGGGTAGAATAGGGGGCCAAATGCATTTCCATGTGCCGTTTATAAATCAATGCACAAGTAAGATGTAGTGTACATGTGTCTATGCAAATTATTTGTCTAAATAGGCATAGATGTTATTATTATTCTGTTACGAGTTGGAAGAATTCTGACATTGTGTAGATGAAGACATGGACACAGTCACTATTTTTTTTTTGATGCATCTGAATTTCTATTTATTTATTTTTTCCTATTCAATGATCAAGAGGGTGAAGAGTATGTCTATAACGGGCTCCACTTGGCCCCCAGCCCTTCCCTAGAGCATAGTGCATAAGCCACATAGCACCTACCCTTATGGTCTCTGTATCCACCTGTCCCGAGGGCACATTATCCTGACTGTAGGGTGGCAAGGTTGGACTGTCAGCTGGCACCAAAGCTGATCTCTCATTGTAAGAGTCTTCTTCACTGTCTGAGGTATTCATTAAAAGTGTTCACGAAGACGACGACGCAAAAGACACCTTTGAGTAAACAAAACACTGGAGGTTATACATCTAAAAGAAGAGTTATGTGTATCGGAGGATCATGAAGGCTCGAACAATCAATCTATAAGGAAGACGGCTCCTGGAGGGGGCTTACAGCCCAGCTAGCTAACGATGCAGCATTCAATTTACAAGTACAAGTCAACAAAGTCAAGTTACATTTAGAAACCAACAGTTTTGTCCTGACGTGCAAGCTCCCCAAAACTGACAGATTCCATTAACTGCCTCAAACGAGACTTCAAGATGATGTGACGCTGAAACTGATAGCAGGCTAACACAGGCTTACATCGTCATGTCACTAATGAAAACATAGCCAGCTGTCGTACAATGCTCTGTACGTTAAGAAAACCAATAATGCTACCTGTGTTCTTAGTAGTTTTTCATAAATCAGGACAAGGTAGAGATATCGTGGGTATTTCCGCCGTGTTTTTCCGCGTCAGTCGCTAGGTAGATACTTCCGTCAGTTCTAGTTGCAATTCCCACAAAGCATCAGCTGATCAGGGCGACCACGTGACATGTCAGCTGACCGGACAGTTCTCGTTTTCCTCATTTTCCCCCAAGGGATTAAAGTTGAAAGTGGCATTTTCTTACCGTGGTTTTATGTAAATGTATTAATAAGTTTCCATTTTGTCCCCACTCAACCCTGCACATTACATAAGAGACCTGAGAATATGACTCTAATGGGATCTATGTTAAAATGAAATTAGAGGAAATAAGTCTTTTATCACATGAATAAGATTGAGAAAATGCATAACATGTAGGCTAATGTAAATTGAAGTGCTAACAAAAGTATTAAAATTACATCTTATTGGGAAGTCTACAAACAGTATTCTGTTGCAGTTTATAAAGATTCCGCAAAATGCGTGTAAACAGTTAATTATCTTCCTCATTTTTTCACTGAAATGGGTCCTTGAGAAATCACGATTACGTGATCAGAATGTCTTGGTTATGGGCTTAATTTGCTTCCCATGAATTTTGGCTTTTAGTTGATAATAAACTGTTCTAGTCACTTTGATAATTTATGCGTCTATAGTTGTTTTTAAACATCTGTTCTTAGTTATTTTACAATAACTTTGCTATTTAGGCAGTCTGTTAATTTGCCATTATTTTATTGGTAAAGTAGCAGCAAACCAGTCCTGATCTAACTTTGCATAGTGACAGAATTCAGCCTATCTTGGTGCCCGCTGCCTATTCATTATTCAAGCATAAGTGTCAGCCACACCCACATAAATATTTCAACAAATCAATGCCCCCACAATATCTGTAACTAGCCAATCCAGTTAAGCCTCTCTAGGCCACACCCCTTACCTGCCTCAATTTTGCAACGAATGGAAGCATTTCAACAGATTCTCATCCAATGAGAGGTTCTTTGTCGCAACCGAGGCACGGCAGCCGAGTAATGACAAACCACCACGGGTGACCAGTACTCTTCCAGCGGTGCATGGACGAACTCGCCTGGCTTTCTGTTCTTCTCCAACACTCAATATCCACTTTTACGCGTTGCAAAAGAAGGCTTCGAAGATCTCCATTCTGCTTATTTCACTGTAGTTTCCAACCATTTTATTTAGTCAGCAGAATATTTACGTAAATCGCTAGATAGCTCGCTTGCCAGCAAGTATCATTATCATCATACTAGTCGATTTCCCATTTTCCCATTAGCTAGCGCTAGCTAGTGAAGCCCACTTCACTTGTACTGGTAGGGGCTACTAGTATTTTTCTTCTTTTCGTCTTGTTACTTTTTTTCCTGAGAAGGTGTTACCTGAACAAGATAGGCGGCTTTGGCACTAAGATGTCGAACCGAGTGGTGTGCAGAGAAGCAAGTCACGCCGGCAGCTGGTACACCGCTTCAGGTAGAACCGGGGACAAGGAGGGGGAAATATTGGGTTTCCAAAGGGCCATGGTCCGGGCACAATGGGCTACTGTGCGGTGGGGGTGCGGTAGGCGATCAGCTGGGGGAATGTACGTTATCATCACAGGAGTATTTTAAAGGGAAAGAGACAGACAGGCCGTGCTTCTCTCGTTCGACATTATTTTAGTGAGTCTTTATCGGTCTTACAAAAGACCGAGCACACGTGTAAACCTAAACTTTTTTTGGCATCCTAGTTAACGAGAATACTTTCGGGTCTTGTGGTGACAATTTAAAAATGTCGGTTCTTTGTTTTTAAAAAATGTTGGGTTTGTTGTTTTCACTGTTGTGGGCCGCTTCCTTTCCGTGTTTGCTGCCTGCTAATTAACTGGCTAGCCAGCTGTAACAACGTTAGCTCGACGGCTACCTAGCCAGCAGCCTCCACTCGCTTGGTAACTAGCTAGCTAACCAGCAAACAACATACATTTTTGTTTATATTGTTCATATTCTACATTAAACCCTAGTGTGGTTAACAACGTATGTTAATGTTAGCTTGCTAAAGCCGCATTATAGAGCTGATTCAGCGCTTTGGTTTCTTAGCCGGCCAGACAGCGGATGTGCTCTATAAACAAAAGAGAGGCTTTTATTCGCTTTTCTGACAATAGCAGGGCTGAGTCACTTTCCTTTGCTAGCTGGGTGGTAATTATTATACAAGCGAGCTACGTGTCAAGTGACTGAAAGCGATTAAAAACTAACCTGCTGACTAGTGCCATCTACCTTGTCTACTCCATAGTGTGCGCAAGTAGCATGTCACGCCAGTGTATGAATATCATAACTCTTCCGATTATTAATGAGACAATTTCCAACAGTTCATCCTGACATTTTTAGCTTTATTACAGGGAGTCATCTAGCCAGCTATCCTTGCGTGTGTATGGCTGGCTAAACATTCTTGGTTTTAAAGCTTGTAACGTTACTAATAACCCCCTGTAGTTTTTACACTTCGTAGATAAAATAACATGGGTTGGGCAGAGTGCTTCTTTTCCAGCTGAGATGAAGATAAAACTCGGAAGACTGCCAGAGTTTGTTTTTCGACCGAATGTAACTAGCTTACAAGATAACGGCAGCTGTGTGTAGCTACAGCTTAAAAAACAAAGCAAGGTGTCTTTTCAGCAGCATGTATGAAAGACATTATTATTACGTAGGAAAACTTGAAAGAATGTAAACTAAAAGCACAAAAGTCATTTGGTAAATAGTATTCAAGAAAAACATTAAAAATCCTATATAAAACGGCTGAAGTTGAAGGAGGCTGTGCACGAGCTGTGAAGGTCCCTGCCCGACAGATAAGATGCAGCTATGCTCTCGTGCAACTGAAGGGGTTCTTGGTAAGAAACCCACGGCTGGGGGCTTAAATGGATGAACGGTCGAGAGTCGAAAATGGTAGCTTCACACACAGAAATGCAGTCTGTTGAGCTGTACTGCTAAAGTCTTTAGTTTTTAAAAAATAATATTTTTTAAGTTGGTAAAAAAAAAAAAAGTATATTATGTACATTATGTATATGTAGGCTATGTAGGCTACAGTGTATAGCCTATGTTTTCACCCAAACAGAGCAGGGGGGTATTCCACAAAGCGGGATTAAGGAGTTAGCCGGCTAACTTTTGTAAATATTTTCGAAGTAAACCAGGCTCTCATACAATTGGATGTCATCAAATTCAAAATATTTACAAAAGTTAGCCAGCTAACTCCTTAATCGCATTTTGTGAAATACCCCCCAGATCAAGATGTGAACGCAGATGAGTTTGTGTGTGCGTGCGCTTGCAGTTTGCATGCCTTGGTATACTGTGGAGTTAGGCCTATGGTACTATATTACAAGACCAATCTATATCGAACACAGAACTACAGGATACTTCAGGTCTGTGTGTGTTTCACAGTTAACTGACTGGTGATGGAAGAGTCGAGATTTGAATTAATTCTGTAATGGGCGGAGCCACAGAGCTGACAGTTGACAGCTGAATTGTTTGGACCAACCAAAAGGGCTGTGCTTATAACAGTGCAACAAAATGGTTGGTTCAAATCAGACAAAGCACCGATCGCTGTAATGGCTCACCTCGTTTCCGGAGGCCGACTTATTCTTCCATCACCATGAAAAGGTGCCAATAAGGTACCAGCTCCCCCAGAGAAGTGTTTCAGTGCTGCTTTTTATTGCCTTTTTTTGGTTGGTTGGGAGTTAAGGGGGTGGGGTGATGTCAGCTAGCAGCACGTTTGCTGTCGGCATGGTTTTTCTCAAGGGCTGTGTCTGAATCGGAGCCCCATCTACTGCGTCCTGTATATCGCCTACTGCATACCGTTTAGTGACATGCAGTATGCAAAAAATATCCTCCATACTATTAGCCTATCAAAAACCTGGAAATAAGTATATCATCCCAGGGATATTAACAACATTCAATTTTCAGAATTCTCGTGTACTTAACAGCTTTAAAAAAAAAAAAAAGTATACTCAACTGGCACACGCAATAATAGGCAAGTGCACTGATTCGGAAAACGGCAAAGCTCTGCATAGCTGTCTGTGACCTCTCCAGTCACAATTTTCTGCCTCCTCTTGTTCTGTCCAGAACAAGGTGTCTAAGGTCATGTTATTCAGGGTGTGTGCTGTGTGGTTAGGATTCTTAAAACTTGTGTAAAGGTCAGCACTGTCCAGGAAAACTAACAAATGCGTAATCAGCGTGTAGTGGTGTAACCTAATCTTGCCAATTCATCTGCACCTGGAAGCGATTCACACTGAAAGGCACACCGTTTATAGTTCACATTTAGGCTTCGCACACAGGGTGACATCCTGACTTTTTCAGCATGGCATCATGGGAAAATATCCCAGATGACAGCCTGATGCGCCAACGCGCACGACTAAGTGGGAAAGATATCAGCACTACATCCAAACACTTATCTGGTTGTCTTCATCGACGCTCAAATGAGCCCTTGACAATTCTTCCGTTACTTCCCCACTGGGAGTATTGCTGGAGAACAGATTGTCATCTGCGCTTGGGAGTGAAAACAAATTTATTTATTTATTTTTTCCTTTCACACGAACGTGCCATGGAAAATAGAACCAGCGTCTGCCTAACGGACTTCCTTTGCCAGCCTGGCACGCCGCTGCTACTGCTGCTGGGAGATTTTCACCCACAGTGGCAGATAAGAGGTGCCGTTTCATTTGGTAACTTCCGCCACGTCTCTCTCCAGGGGGGAGAAAGTGGGTGCCGTTGGCAGATTTTCCTCCACCGGTGAACCGGCACCAACACAATCCATTCAGCGGAAAAAATAAAATAAATAAATAAATCACTAGATGACTAGAGTGACGTCAGTACCAACAGCACATGTAAATGAGGAAATAAAATGAGGCTACTGTTCAGATTTTTAGGTTTAAACTAGAGAAAAGGCAGCGGAGTGTTTTTTTGTATGGGCCTTTCCATACATAGAAGGCCAGGAGCCAACTGAGGGAGCCATCACTTGTATGATGACACGTGTCGTTGACCTATGCATGCGGCTAAGTGGGGGGGGGGGTATTTATTTCTGTATTTTAGCTATTCTCTTCTCTGTCCCACCCCCCAACCCCCCAGGGCTCCCCAACATCGCAGGATTATAGAGAATGGTAATGTAGTCAGCCTTTTGCCCTGATGTACTTTAAAATTCATGCGCATTCTTTTAACGGCTTGCTTTATTCCCTCCCCAGGATCTCAGCTGAATGCACAATTAGAAGGTTGGCTGTCTCAAGTGCAATCTACAATAAAGCCTGCCAGAGCAATCATCGCACCGTAAGGCATCGCATTATCATCTGAGAGGACACTCATGTCTCTGATTCACCTTATTCAGCCGGAGAATGACTAGACTTTCACACAAAAAAATGCAATGATTTTTAAGAGCAGAAATGGGGCTTCTTGTACAGTGTAGCAAACTGACGTAACTGAACGCATGGGGAGGGGGCGTGGCTAACTTAACTATGCGACTGTAAACCCAACTAGGGCCATTTGTAGAATTTATGAAAATAATGCACATGACCACTTGCTAGTAGTTACAAATCTCAAAAGGTCATGTTAAGTGTATTTCGTTACTTATTTAACCAGGTAAACGTGTTTGAGAACAAATTCTCACAACACTGACCTGGCCAAGAAGACATGAATTTCCCCCAAAATATGAACAAGTTAACATTTGTAATTCGGGGGGGGGGGGGGGGGGGGGGGGGTTCCACTAGTCGTTACAAACTGTGACTTCCTGTTAGGATTCGTGTCCCTGTTGCCATTTTGGTTCCTGGTATTGCATGTTATTGGGAGTGCTCACACTGAGACAGGCTTGTCTTTGCAGGCACGCTGGATATACATACTGTGGATCTTGTGCTGCATACGCCTATAAACAAGTGGACCCTACTATCACGTGAGTTAGGCAGTTTAAAAAAAATATTATATTTGTTTCCTTTGTTGGCATTAGTGCCCTTTTTCTGATCAGAAAAGGACCCCCTCGTGGACACCCCAAACTTAAACCCACCCACCCATCGAGTGAAAGTGGGGTCTGGGTAACCCTATATTGAATGGAGCCGCAGTGAGCTGTCAATCACTGGCTTGTTTGAACCAATAAAATGGTTTTTGAGCTGAGCAGCAAAACACAGCGACTTGTTCAAGTCGCCAGTAACGTGCAGCGACTCCAACCGTTTTTTTTTTTTTTTGTGGTTTGACGCCTCGGACGAAGCCAATTGTGTTCAGTCACTGCCCCAATCCCAGTCGCTGCCCGAATCCCAGTCGCTGCCCGAATCCCAGTCGCTGCCCGAATCCCAGTCGCTGCCCGAATCCCAGTCGCTGCCCGAATCCCAGTCGCTGCCCGAATCCCAGTCGCTGCCCGAATCCCAGTCGCTGCCCGAATCCCAGTCGCTGCCCGAATCCCAGTCGCTGCCCGAATCCCAGTCGCTGCCCGAATCCCAGTCACTGCCCGAATCCCAGTCACTCACTGCCCGAATCCCAGTCACTCGGCTATTAAAAGTATAGGGCTCTCGCAATGAGCATCTTTGCCAGCCCAGGATCTTTTTGAATGGGTTAATAGTAGATTCCAGGGATTTAAATAATGTACATCCATATACATGCATACAGAGTAGAGGAGCTGCTCTGAACCTTTACTTTAAAATTATACCCGTGAATGAACGCCTATCTTGCCTTGGGCTGGTGGCGCTATGGGCTTGTGGCGCTATGGGCTCGTGGCGCTATGGGCTCGTGGCGCTATGGGCTCGTGGCGCTATGGGCTCGTGGCGCTATGGGCTCGTGGCGCTATGGGCTCGTGGCGCTATGGGCTCGTGGCGCTATGGGCTCGTGGCGCTACGGGCGTGTGGCGCTACGGGCTTGTGGCGCTACGGGCTTGTGGCGCTACGGGCTTGTGGCGCTACGGGCTTGTGGCGCTACGGGCTTGTGGCGCTACGGGCTTGTGGCGCTATGGGCTTGTAGTAGCGGTGCTGGGCGATGAGTCATCGGCGCTCTCCAGGTTGAGAGAACTAGAGAAATATGAAAACCCGTCTCCTGTCCTGGAATGAAGAGCTCCTCTCTGTTATGTGTAATTATTTAAGGGCGCTCAGGAGGATGCTTACAGTGATAGGCTCTGAGTGTGTTGATATCTTAACATGCAGGCGTTTGCCACAAAATAAAACTGGGTTTTATTTAATGTGGAGAAAGAAGCTGTCTGATTGGTGGGGGGGGGGGGGGGGGGGTGATGGGCAGAGACTGAGATGCTTTTGGTCATGTGGTGTATCCGGACACCCTTGGTCTGGGGCTGTTTTTCACGGGTCTAGTGAAGCAAATCTTAATACAATAACATTCTAGACGATTGTGTGCTTCCAACTTTGTGGCAACAGTGTCCTGTTTCAGGATGACAATAAACCTTGTGCAAACTGAAGTCGCTGCGCTTGACAAATGGCGTATAGCTTTCGTCAGTGCACTGGAGCAGTGTCCTACCTGGGAATCGAACCTGCAACCTTTCGGTTACAAGCCCAGTTCCTTAACCATTATACTACTCTGCCACCCACTTTTAGCTTTTGGCCTGACTGTAGAAATGGGGGTACTGAGTCCTTGTGATGGTGTCCAGAGCCTGTGTCACACTGGCCTTCCAAACAGCACAGGGAGATGCGTCGTATGTGTGACTGGGGGTCGGAACCCTCCCCCCCCCCCCCCCTCCTCTCGTCCCCGCAGTCGAAGAGTCTTCATTCTGGGCCCCTCCCATCATGTCCCCCTGTCCCGCTGTGCCCTCTCGCCTGCCGAAATCTACAGAACGCCGCTGTACGACCTGAAGATCGACCAAAAGGGTGAGACCCGGGGCTAAACCACCACACAACCCCCCCCGAAGGATCGCTCCAGAGTGGATTTTATCCAGATTTTTATACTCACACTATCAAATCAGGAAGTGAGTTTAAATTCAATTAATGAACTGAAAAATACTTGTACCACATTTAAAAACAAATGTTTTGAATTGAATTTCAGTTCCTTTCATAAATTGGTTGAGTTGATATGAGATTGGCTCCCCCAACCCTCCACTCAATCCAATGTCTAACGTCAGGTTACCACAGTACGCATCAACTTGGTGGTACAGAATGAGCTTGGTGTTTTTTAAGACCTAAACTACATTGAGAAAACCACAGGTAAAATGTGGTATTGCGCGTCAGCAAAGTCCCCATCTCAAAAACAGGAGTAGTACTTTATCTATGACAGGCTCCAAGCGGCCTTACAGCTGACTCTGCATTGAAAAATGACTTAATAATATGAAAAAAATGCACAGTATGTGAATTTCTATCTGGTTGAGCCTCGCGGGAATAAGTTTACCTTTTTTTTTTTTTTTTTTCTCTCCCCCTGCGGCAGTCTACGCTGACCTCTGGAAAACGGGAATGTTTGAGCGGATGAGCCTGCAGACGGACGAGGACGAACACAGCATCGAGATGCACCTGCCGTACACAGCCAAAGCCATGGAGAGGTAAAGCAGGAGGCGGGGACTGCCCATCCCTGTCCAATCAGCAGTGAGAGTGAGACGATGTACGCAGAACAGTTTCCTGAAAAGGCAGCGAAGTTCGTTCATGTCTCATTCGTTCCCTTCACACTGTGTGACGGGATGGCAAATCAAGTTTTCGGTGACGGTGACAATTTGAAACCTATGAGCAAGACAAGAGTAGACTCAAGTAGTTATGGTGTGGAGCGGCCTAGCATATGTTTTTCAATATTTAATCAACTGGATTCATCATTCAAAACAACAATCTCAAAACAAAGTTATGTTTGGAATAACATTGTGCTAAAGTCTCTGCAGGTCACCTGGTAGATCAGGGTTGGGCAACTCCAGGCCTTGTGGGCTGCTGTGTGTGCAAGTTTAACTCCAGGCCTTGTGGGCTGCTGTGTATGCAGGTTTAACTCCAGGCCTTGTGGGCTGCTGTGTGTGCAGGTTTAACTCCAGGCCTCACGGGCTGCTGTGTATGCAGGTTTAACTCCAGGCCTTGTGGGCTGCTGTGTGTGCAGGTTTAAAACACCGGCCCCCCAGGCCTGGAGTTAAACCTGCATACACACCGGCCCATGAGGCCTGGAGTTAAACCTGCACACACACCGGCCCATGAGGCCTGGAGTTAGCCACCCCTGTGTTTGCCCCCCCCCCCCCCAATTTGACTTTGCCATTCCAAGAACAATAGTAAAACTCCCTGCACAGAACAGCATAATTTAATTTGTTTCTCCTGACAGATGGGATCATCATGTCTTCCCATCAACTGAACCACTCGAGTTATAGTCTGGATTATAGTCCGAAATATAATCCAGCCCAATTGAAATTCAGAATTTAGTCTCCCCACCCCAACCCCTCCCATTCTTGGTTTTTTTGATTGTCAGGGTGCAGACATAATTCTTATTTCCAAGAGCATCGGATTCATTCCTGAATGGGGTCGAGGTGTGGAATGTTAGGTAGTTTCACAACATTACCACTGCGACAGGAAGATGCTCTGCCATTTAACCGCTGACTATTCAGACGAGGTGCTGTGCAGTGAGCTCATCGCCATGGCAGCACTGGCTGCAGGAAGTACCTGCTCGTCATGGTTACCGTTCCCCCCCCCATTGACTGCAGCCTCAGCCTCTTATGAATCCATTATGCCACTGGATCTGTGTGTTAAGTGCGCAAGACGCTCGCCTAATTGGCCCCTGTGATGGGTGTGTGGTGATTAATGAGGCCTACTCGCGCCCGACAGGGGCCGTTCCTCTGAGCAGGCCCGCCAAACTCATCTAGTATTCCTGTCCCCCAACACCCCCCTCCCCGCTCCTGTCCGTCGTCTAATTACAGCCATAAAGACGACTTCGCCATCGTCCCCGTGCTGGTCGGCGCTCTGAGTGAATCGAAAGAGCAGGAGTACGGGAAGCTCCTCAGTAAATATCTGGCCGATCCCGCCAACCTCTTCGTCATTTCATCGGATTTCTGTCACTGGGGTGAGTGCCGCGGGCGGCCTCTGCTCCCACCTAAAAACTAAGCCTGGAAATAGCGTGTCCATGCTAATGTACGACCAGGAAATAGCGTGTGTGTGCTAATGCACAACCAGGAAATAGCGTGTGTGTGCTAATGTACGACTAGGAAATAGTGTGTGCGTACTAATGTACGACCAGGAAATAACACTGCATGCTAATGTACAACCAGGAAATAGTGTGTGTGTGCTAATGTACAACCAGGAAATAGTGTGTGTGTGCTAATATACGACTAGGAAATAGCGTGTGCGTACTAATGTACGACCAGGAAATAGTGTGTGCGTACTAATGTACGACCAGGAAATAACACTGCATGCTAATGTACGACCAGGAAATAGTGTGTGTGTGCTAATGTACGACTAGGAAATAACACTGCATGCTAATGTACGCCCAGGAAATAGCACTGCATGCTAATGTACGACCAGGAAATAACACTGCATGCTAATGTACAACCAGGAAATAGCACTGCATGCTAATGTACGACCAGGAATAACACTGCATGCTAATGTACAACCAGGAAATAGCGTGTGTGTGCTAATGTACGACCAGGAAATAACACTGCATACTAATGTACGACCAGGAAATAACACTGCATGCTAATGTACAACCAGGAAATAGCGTGTGTGTGCTAATGTACGACCAGGAAATAACACTGCATGCTAATGTACAACCAGGAAATAGCGTGTGTGTGCTAATGTACGACCAGGAAATAACACTGCATACTAATGTACGACCAGGAAATAACACTGCATGCTAATGTACAACCAGGAAATAGCGTGTGCGTACTAATGTACGACCAGGAAATAACACTGCATGCTAATGTACGACCAGGAAATAACACTGCGTACTAATGTATGACCAGGAAATAGCGTGTGCATGCTGATATATGACCATGAAAGTGGTTGTCACATTTGTTTATAATGGTGTATATGAGAGATGTAAGGGAAATGGGAGTGCATGCACTTTAAAGAGCTGTTGGTATGTATTGCAACACACTGCTACACCATAGAACAACAAGTGGGCCTGTTCAGCACTTCTGATTGAAGGAAAATACTTGTGACTAAAAGGTTAAAGAAAGTGCTACTGTGCTACTTAAGTCTCGAATTAAGCAGTTAATAATAATGAAAAAAAAACTTTATTGTACAAAATATGGAGTGATATTTATATACAATTGCTCGTCAAACTTAAACTGCAGTTGACATGCCAAATCAAACTCAATTTTAAGAGCCATCTGGTTGTGCTGAACTGGGCTTCATCTTGTGAACCTTGAAGGGCTGTCCAGCCAGGGATCCATTATGCGACATTAGGAAAATTACATGATTACATTTGTATTGTAATTATGGGTTTCACACATAACTGCATTAGCCCTGGGCTGTCCTTAAACCTGGGGATAACTAGCCCTGGGCTGTCCTTAAACCTGGGGATAACTGTAGCCCTGGGCTAACTTCCAACATATTTAATGCTAGCTAACCCAGCGCTAACCTGCAGATTTGAGTATGTTCTTGACTTCAAAAGGGATGAATTGACTCCAATTGCCTCAGGCGAAGCTGCGTTTCACACCAACGTCCTCAGAAGTGCAAGAGCACGGACTTAGTCTGGGCTTATCTTTGCCTACTCTGGACAAGCTTATCACTGAATGTTTGCCGACACCTCAAAACTGTTGTGTGTGTGTGTGTGTGTGTGTGTGTGTGTGTGTGTGTGTGTGTGTGTGTGTGTGTGTGTGTGTGTGTGTGTGTGTGTGTGTGTGTGTGTGTGTGTGTGTGTGTGTGTGTGTGTGTGTGTGTGTGTGTGTGTGTGTGTGAGAGACTAGGCTCAGTCCCAGTTGAGGCTGTGAACAGGCTAAACGTAGTGTGGAAAACGTAATGGGTCGTGCTGCAGTCTGCCACCGCTCACAGATTTGTCTAATGAGTGTGTGTGTGCGCGTTCGAGAGAGAGGAACAAACTCGGCAGATAAATTGTGATGCAGTTACACTAATTCAAGGCCAGTCCCCAGGTACAGTCAGTGATCTATTGTACGGAACGGAGATTCGCGCTGGGGTACATTTATTTTCTCTCTAACCTTCTCCTCTGCCCCCTCCCCCCTCCCTCCCTAATTCCTGAAGGGCACCGGTTCCGCTACACCTACTACGAGGAATCCCAGGGAGAGATCTACAGGTCCATCGAGCACCTCGATAAAATGGCAAGCACAGTTCCCTTCATTTACACTGACCACTGCTAGAACGGTTTATATCAACTGTGGCAGTTTACATTTCTGCCATTTAGCAGACGCTGTGATCCAGAGCAGCTTACAGCTGGATTTATACTGAAGCAGTTGCCCAAGGGTACGACAGCAGTGTCCTTACCTGGGAATCTAACCAAAAAAACCTTTTGGATTACAAACCCAGTTCTCTAACCGTTATACTACACTGCCACACAGTTATCCCACAGGAGCTTGGAAGGCTGTGGGACAGAATTTCTGGAAGTTTCCACCCACAAACACGGTCTAGACAAGGATAACAGCAGTATTGGCAGGCTTATCTGACCCGTTTACCTACCATGCAGGTGGCAGCATAGTATAACGGTTAGGGAACTGAATGGTTGCAGGTTCGATTCCTGGGTGGGACGCTGCAGTTGCACCCTTGAGCAAGTAGGGTACTTGACCTGAATCGTTTCAGTGAAATATCCGGCTTCATAAATGGACTGTAAGTGAAAAATGTAATCTTGTGTTTGGTCGCTCTGGATAAGAGCTTCTGCCAAAATTCCTCAAATGTAAACGTTACGCTCCAAAGCTTTTGTCATCAGTCAAGCTGAACGGTTGCAGTGACATGTGCTTTGTCCCTCAGCAGGCTATTAAAGTTTTTTTTTTTTGTAGATTAATTTGTTAGTTGTCTAGTCTGATTCATTATTTCCCTCTTAATGATGAAGCCACCATTTCACACAGCCTGCTTTTATCACAGGATGCCTGAGCCAATTATACTGTCTAGTCATATTGTATGTGTCACAAGGCTGGCAGTGTGCTTAGCATTTAGCATTAGCACCCTGTCAGGCGTACGCTTTGCTAGTCCTACAGCCAGTTTAGTCTTCACTGCAGCCATACAGAAAAATTTTAGTTTTTCAAAAAAATTAATGAAAGAATATGATTTTCACCCTCCATTCCGCAAACTGTCAGTGAAGGGCTGGGTTGAGTAATCCGTTAACTCACTGTCAACTCTTTCCTTCCTAGGGAATGGGAATCATTGAACAATTAGACCCTATATCCTTTAGCAATTACTTGAAGAAATACCACAACACAATCTGTGGACGTCACCCCATTGGAGTACTGTTAAACGTGAGTATCAGCCGCATAACATCATTATTATTTTATTAAGTTTCTTTTAAAAAAGACAAAAAGTAAAATTGAAATGAATGACAAAGGAGGAAAATAATTCCAAGTGGAATAGATTTGCACGATAATGTGCGTTATTTCACCTGACGCTGGGCTGCAGCAATTAGGGGGGAGAAAATAGTCCCTGAGAAAAAGTTTGTGTATAATTTTAGTGACACGCTCTCACAGTGCTGGCTGCTGGTAGCAGATGGCTTCTGACAGAGAATGAACAAGACCAGAGGTTTTCCTCAAAGTTTTTTTTAGTTATACAGAATTCCTATTCAGCTCATGTCCAGTGCCGCTTGTCAGTCTGAATGAAAGGCCACACCCCCACCATATAAGGTCAGTCTAAATGAAAGGCCACGCCCCCACCATATAATGTCAGTCTGAATGAAAGGCCACACCCCCCACCATATGTCAGTTGAATGAAAGGCCACACCCCCCACCATATGTCAGTTGAATGAAAGGCCACACCCACCCTATAATGTCAGTCTGAATGAAAGGCCACACCCCCACCATATAATGTCAGTCTGAATGAAAGGCCACACCCCCACCATATAAGGTCAGTGAATGAAAGGCCACACCCCCACCATATAAGGTCAGTCTGAATGAAAGGCCACACCCCCACCATATAATGCCAGTCTGAATGAAAGGCCACGCCCACATCAGGTCTTGGGGGACACGTACGAGTTTGCAGGTGCACACTGACACCCCTCCCTCCTCCCCCGCGTGTTTCTATCCGCAGGCCGTTGCCGAGCTGAAGAAAGTCGGACAGGACATGAACTTCTCCTTCCTGAACTACGCGCAGTCGAGCCAGTGCAGGAACTGGCAGGACAGCTCAGTGAGCTATGCGGCCGGAACGCTGGTCGTCCACTGAGGACCCGTCAAACCCCCCCCCCCGGCCCCCCCCTGCCACACCCCCCAATCCACACCTCCGCTCCCCCACCCCTCAGAAAGCCGTTTTGGCTTTGGACCCCCCCCCCCGCCCCTCAAACCCCACCCCCATTCAGGATGGTCTCAGACTGACTTGCTTGGGTATATCACGAACGCACAGCTACAATAACAAACACATGTAGGAGAAATATGCTCTCCCCCTATTATGGTTTGCTATTCCCCTCCCCCTGCCCTTCCTCCTCCTCCTCCTCCTCCGAACTTGCGAGTTTCCCAGCTTGAAACGAACGGTTGCATTTTTAGTCCCCCCCCCCCCCCCCTTGTGTTTGGGGGCGGCTGGCGTTGAGCTGATATGTTAGTGCAAGTGACGGCAGCCGGTTTTGTGTTCACTGAGTCGGTGGGGGTGTGGGGGGGTGGGGGGGGGTTATGAGGGGCATGCCAGGACTTTTTGATCTCCACACACACCCTCCCCCCCCCCCCCCATTTTCCTGAGTGGCAAAAAAAAAAAAGTAAGATTTGGGGGGAAATATATAGAAGCATTTATCTTTACATTTGCACTCTGTGCACTTGTATTCTGTAAAAAAAAAGAAAGAAAAAGTACAAAAAAAATTATTAGCTGTGCTGGATGTACATTGAAACTTGCAAAGAAGCTTACTTTTAATGAATGATACCAGACAGGAAACAGGAAACGCATCAGCTGCTCATGCATCTTGTTGGGAGCATAAGTATAAGCCGTTTAGGTAGCTACTGCCAACACAATACAACAGAGGCCTACTGTTGTAGTTTCTATTAAAGGGCTACACACACTCACCAAGTCCACTAACATTCTGCTGTACAATCTATACCAAAAAACAAATTTTTAGACATTTTCTTTGTCGGTTCAGTGTTTTTTCCCAGCCTATTCTTTTCCCCCCACATTTTGTCCATTTTTGGTTTTAATTCTACTTCGATGTTGACCTACAGGTTTAAAGACCTGTGAGCATTTGGTAGCGCATGCATTAATGTAGTTTTAGCCTTCATCCCTTTTTTCATTATAAAGTGAGATTTGTTTTTATGACTGGTGTATTTTATGCATTTGCCCTGGATTGAGTTATTTTTTATTTTTTTGGATCTTGTGAGGTCAGGAAGCTTCAGATGGAGTGTGTTACGCCAGATGGCGTTCCACTTGCCCGTTTTGGTGAACAGCAACTTTCAAATCACCTTTCATCTCGGAGTGAGGTTCACCTGCGTCGTCACAGACACGAGTTTTGCGTCCGTTGCATTGCCGAAAGTTAATTTCCGCGTTCCAAAAGTGCGAGGTGCCACATCGACCATGTTCGCTCACGGCGTCTGAACGGGGCAGAGTATTTTTGGGTGTACGCATGTGTCAAATGCAGTCTGTTTGACTGAGCGGCTTTCAAACTGCAGTTTTGCCTTCGGCTACAATTATCAGGATGTAAATTACACCCCTCCCCCCTTTCCGTTTTCCACAGTCGTGTCTACGCCACCGTTTCCCTGTATGTACGCCGCCACCGTTTCCCTGTATGTACGCCGCCACCGTTTCCCTGTATGTACGCCGCCACCGTTTCCCTGTATGTACGCAGCCATTCGAATCCAAAGTCAGGACAGAGGAAGTCATTTATTTTTGTTCCAGTATCTGACTGTCTGCTCCCCAGCTCCCCTCTGCTTTACAGAGCAAGTCTCTCCTTTGTCTGTTCACACCTCTTGTATTGAAACGTTATGAGGAGCTGTATATACATTTGGGAGTTACGGACCCATTAGCACAAGGCGTTCGTGCCACGCCCACCTGGTCTCCCTGCAGAGGAACCCGGCGTGAGGAGGCTAGCGTACGCACGTTTATCTCTTCATTATTCCGTTTGTCCGCGTCCATCGCAGAAAGAGTAATCGAGTCTGCACTTGAAGTCAAGAACCTCTGTCTGTTTAAAAAAAATAAAATAAAACTGCAGCACTCCAAAGTGGAGTTCTCTTATCTCAGGTTACATTTATTAAGCACCCGGTATGCTCTGCAGATGTTATCCAGAGATCATTATAAATGTAAACAAAAAAAAAAAGTAAAAAATAAAATGCTGAAACTCAATTATTATTTATTTTTTTGCCTTTGTGTCATTTAATCCTGTTTGCATTATTTTTTTTTTTTCACTCTTTGGCCAGAGTTCCAGGGTTGTGAAGTTGTTGCTAATGGAAAATATGTCCTTACTCAATCTGCTGTGGGTATTCACAGAACTTGTCAGCTGTTGACCTATGACCTATTGACCAGGGCAGATGCTAAAGCCAAAAAAAAAAAAAATCTAAAAATGAACTTTTTATTTATAGGATTTATAGGTTCTTCCTTAAAATGATCTTAATCTCTTTGATAGACCTTCCAACACACATCTAGAATTAAGCAGTGAAGACAAGATGTAGAGGAATAATCCTGCAAAATGGTTTGCTAGTTGCAACACATTTATATGCACATTATCTGGGCATTATATTTTACAACTTTTGAAAGAACTGGAATGTCCTGAAGCTAAAATTCAAAATCGCTCGGTGGTTAACGGAGAAGTGCTGATCCGGTTTTATGGCAAGGGGCTCAAACAACGTCCTCACATACTTTAAGGATCGATGATGCCTCGTGGGCTTCATATAACCTCCCCTGCTAAGAAACGGGCTTCTGAAATCTGGCCGTTATGTATAGGTCAGACATCGCCTCTGATCTTGTACAGCACACGACGAGTTATGCTCCACGGTTTGACTTTACGTTCAGGCAAAAAATGAACTTTTGCAAACTGTACACTGGTATAAACTGTATTCCCCTTTGTATTGAATACCCATGAAACACTATGGATTTGCCGGTGAATTCCATATACAGTATACGACTAGTGGCTGCTGGCCAGGTCGCCATTCCTTCCTGAAATATCTTTTCCTCAACCACCAGGGGGCGCTACAGAACAGCTGCGGTAGAATGGGAATTCAGCTATACACAAATTGCCGCGACACGTTGGAAGTCCAATGAAATTCCACACTGCAACGCAGTCTGCATGTGTGTGTCAGAAAATTCCTCTTTTCTGTCAGCTGCTGATAAGAATATCAGAACATGTAGCCCAAGTACTGTGATTATGATGGGACTGTGGTTGGTAATATGAATCACTGTTGCCAAGATCAGCATTGTTGCAGCCAACAACAAAAGCAGCGGGGCTAGATCTGAGAATCTATTTTCGGAAATTGCTTCCAGACTGCGCAGAACGCACAGGAAGTTCAGCCAACATCACCAAGTTGCCATGGTATTCCATCTCGGGGGGTGGGGGAGCTTGGGAACTGCCACTACTAAACAGAGTTTTTGCATTGTGTGACACTAATGTCACTGAATGCATCCTAAATCCTATCTGATTATGCAACATTTGACCAGTCCTGGGATGGGAACATGCTGATAATTTGGCTATTTTTGAAGGTAGGGATTTCTAAAGCTATCAGTGTACAATTGCACCTTCCTGTTCTCTCACCAAAAGCAACTAAACACAAGGAGGGATGGAAAAAAAGACCAAAAACTACTTAAAACAATCAAATTTCACAATTAAATCTTTTGACCTTTTCATTTTTTTTTTCTACACATTTTCTTTTACGCAAACGATGCCGGAAGGAGATGCTTGTGTGTCATGAGGCATAATAAATGTGCAAGACAAATTTCCTCTGTGTATATGTCTTTACAGATTTTCTTATTTTAGACAGCGTGGGACCAACACTGGTGCAATGTGATGTGCTTTACCAGGGAGTTCTGGGATGTATTCAATTGGAAAAGGCTGTCTGAAATGTTAGTTCCAGGAAAGGAGTGAGAGAGACCAATTATTATGGTTAAATTTTCTCCCATTTTCATGAACTCCTTTTTCTCCTCCAACAAGCTCCTCAAAGTCATGCCAGTAAAGTGTATTGAGAAAGAAATATCTTAAAAATAAACACCAGGTTTTGTATAAAATTGAGAGACGTGAAGATTAAGCAGACCGTGCTAACAGCCTTCATCAGGAGTGGACAGGGCTTTGACCAGAAAGCCCTACACAAATCACCTTATTTTCTTACATTTAAAGTATTAATTAAACCACAAGCTAAATATGTATACTAACATTTTCCAAATTTATAAACACAAACATTTTGATGTAAAGTATGCAATTTCTAAACACGAGGACTAGAGGTGTGACATTCCGTAATGGACATTTACTTCAGGTTAATTTCTGACTCGAAATTCACAAAAATGAACCGCTGATCATCTCCAACAGACCAAATACAAAATCTACCTGTAGTGTGCAGTATGATAATTTCAGGATGAAAAAAAAAATAATATTTTTTGCATTGGTACTTAAAGGTTGTATCAGCGATTTTGGGTGACGTCACTTCTGAAGCGAAATCCCAAACAAACATACTTTTGAATAATTATGTTATGTTTTAAAAAATAGTGTTCAAGCATCCAGAATTATAACCACGTTAATAACGTTTGTAAGAAACCAAACCGTTTGTAAATCCGTCAAGATTTCAGCGAGATAAGAGTATTAGCGTTTGTGCAGATCATTGTGATTGGTTGGAATACTGTTTATTTTGGTTTTGAGTGGTTGGTAGTACCATTTGTTTTTGTGTACGATCTCGGAGCATAGGCTGCCTACAGAGACGCGGTTTTTTGACGGCCTGCTTATGGGGCGGGCAGCTAGTGGATCGTGAGGAAAAATCAGATGAATGTGATCATTTATGTTTCCACCCAAAATCGCTGATACAACCTTTAATTAAAAAAATATATTTTTTTTGTCTTTAAAAATGTGAAAGTTTATGTCCTGCAAGGAAATGCTAAAAGTTAGCAGTCAGGCACCAGTCTCCCTGTATGTACAGTTGAAGTCGGATGTTTACATACACTTAGGTTGAAGTCATTAAAACTCATTTTTAACCACTCCACAGATTTCATGTTAGCAAACTATAGTGTTGGCAAGTCAGTTAGGACATCTACATTGTGCATGACAAGTAATTTTCCCAACAATTGTTTACAGATATTTCACTTTTAATTCACTACATCACAATTCCAGAAGGTCAGAAGTTTACATACAAGTTGACTGTGCCTTTAAATTTTTAATATTTGGTCGTATATCCTTTGCATGCCATGACATCCTGATGTGTGTGACCCAACAACATCAAAAGACTCTTGATATCTTATTTTCTGGTACTTACAAGCGATACTATAACGTCTCTGCATTTGAATGGATCTCTATGGGAATTGTGGGGTGGGACTAGATTTAGCTGTAAATTATGCTGGAACATTATGGAATACATGATTGGTAAAAAGTCAACAAGGGTCTGAGGTATCAAACAAGCCTCAAACTATCACTCTGCTGCCAGATAGTAGATATGGATGGATCACTTTAAGGGTTGTTTCTCCTGACAAATTTTCCTATTGAACTCTATGGAAAAATAAGTTAGGAGAAGAAACCCTTCAAGTTATCCATCCATATCTACTGTATTTCTGGCAGCAGAGTGATGATTTAAAGTTTGTTTGATACGTCAGACCCTTGATGACTTTAGCCAACCATGTGTTTCCATACTGTTCCAGTACAATTTACAGCTAAATCTAGTCCCACCCCCCAATTCCAATAGAGATCCAAGATTTTTGTCTTTTGATGTTGTTGGGTCACAGACATCAGGAAGTCATGGCATGCAAAGCCAAAGTATATGCGGCCAAATATAAAAAATTTAAAGGCACAGTCAACTTAGTGTATGTAAACTTCTGACCCACTGGAATTGTGATATAGTGAATTAAAAGTGAAATAATCTGTCTGTAAACAATTGTTGGAAAAATTACTTGTGTCATGCACAAAGTAGATGTCCTAACAGACTTTCCAACACTATAGTTTGCTAAAATCTGTGGAGTGGTTAAAAATGAGTTTTAATGACTTTCAACCTAAGTGTGTAAACATCCGACTTCAACTGTATGTACATGTTGTACAGATACAACTGACTTTTCATCCTTGGTGATGACCTGCCACACTGCAAAATGTTCAATGTGGAAAATAGACTGATAGAGTGCTTTTAATATATATTATATTTTAATATAATTTAAAAAAATTAACCTTTATTTTACCAGGTTAGTCTCTTGAGATCGAGAATATCTTTTTCCAAGAGACCAGGCCAAAATGGCAGCACATAAATAAATAAAAAATCGGACTAAGAAATGGAAGCAGAGTAGGACACAACAAATCAAGAGCAGAGATGTACACTAACTATTAATATAGTATCTGCCCCATGTGTTCAAATCACGGTCCGAGAACTGCTGGTTTTCCACCCTCCCTTTACCTGGGAGTCAGGTGTCAATCAGTAGCAGTAATTGTTCAGTCAATTATCTGGCAGAAGGAAAACCGGGGCCGGATTTTGAAAAAAAAAGCAGGAATGTTTCCTGTGTAGATCTAATGAAAAGGCCTTTTAGCGGATGAAGGGAGTGTGCTTGCGTTCAGCGCTGCATTGGGTCTGCACTGTCTGACCCCGTGACCCCGTGCGGTCTGCATCGCTCTGGTTTCTCTAGAGTACGCTTACCAAGAGTTCAGTCTTACCCGGGACATCCCGTATTTCAAAGCAAAAAAAAAAAATCAATAATTCAAACTTTTTTTTGTGTGTTTCCATTTTCAAACGGAGACAGACTGAAAAAAAAACAAAACAAAAAAAACTGAACCATTTGGCAAAACTGTGTGTTTGTAGAACGAGGGGGCAAAGATGGAAATTAGCACCGATTTTAGGAAGCATTTCTTCACACAGAGAGTAGTCACTGTGTGGAATAGCTTGCCAGGTCATGTAGTAGAGGCAGACACTGGGTGTTTTCAAGACCAGGCTTGATACGGTGCTGGATAGAGCCGGATTAAGGTTGCATGGGGCCCCTGGCTCTGATTCAAACAGGGGCCCTTCCATAAAAATGATTACTAGTGTAAGTAAACAAGAAAACTGACTTTGACTAAAGGACTAAAGGACAGCATAGGTTTCGAGTGTCATGCTTGCGAGGCTTAGCTGCTAGCCAAGTTTAATGCAACCAAGAGACAAGCGGGACGAAAAAAACACTGTTTCTTTCACCCCGCTCAGTATTTATTTTGCCCCGCAGCAGCTTACAATGTATTCTTTTGGTCTAAGCAGTGTCCGTCAGTAGCATGCTGAAAGCAGCTGACATTTTTTGGACTAAGTCCTAAAGTACTCTGACGTCAAAAAGCACACCCAATGGTTCTAAATATTTTCTCCTTTCATTTTTGCTATCGGCTTATCATAAATAGATAGCAACAAGTATCATAAATGGTAGAGAGACACCTCCCTAACAAAATACCAGGGTTAGTTTTTTGTATTTGGAACACAGTTCTTATTTTAAATGATTTAGCCTAAATAATATCCCATTATAAGCCTATTTCAACCAGCTATTGATTTGAACCCACAATTAAAAAGTAATTCTTGGCCGTGTTTAACAATTCATTAAAATAAGGAATACATAGACACAATAGATATGATATATACATTACAATACATCGATGTCTACAGATATATAGACCATTTAACGTTGTGAGGCAAAATTCTATTATGCAACATTATGCTTTTGACGCATGGTTGATTTTCATGGATTTTAAACTTATAGCATTATTCAATGACTCGTCACTAACATGGCATTTTGGCTGACAGTACATTTGTTGAAAGGAATGAGCATAAAAAACAAGACAGAGATAAGACCGCTAAAGCACGTTTTTGTCAGGTGCTTCTTTCGTCCCGATTCAGTGCATCTTTCATCCCGCACAGCAGGGACAAAAGATACTGCACTCATCCGGTTTGTGGCCAATTTATATCCGACTCGTTTATGCTGGAAACAAAATTCCAGTTGCTATTAGTGAGGGACACAGACACGTTGTTTCTCAGAAAATATGGCCTCTCTATCTTTACTGACTTTCGAGTAAACCGGATTAATGTAAAAAGTGTCGTCCCGGTTCTCCCTACATGTCGATTTTCAGGCATTCAGGGAAACTTTTGCACACTAGCATCAAATAAGATCTCAGTAGAAGGTCTAGTTATCCCACACACCGCATTGCTGACAGTCGGCATCGCTCCATCCTCATCTGGTCTATCTAGGTATGAAATTTATTTTACACACAAACAATAGCTTTTTCTGTTAATTAATTTTGGGAGCCCCCTGGCTTCAGCCCAGTTAACCCCCCCTTAATCCGCCACTATCACAAGACTGAGAGAAACATGAGACCATAGATGTTGTGAGAAACCCATTTTGTGGCTGAAATATGGGATGACCTGGTTAAATCGGGACTGTTGGCGACCGCAGATTGATCAGGTGACCAGCAGTGTGGTGATGTAATTCTGCAGCTGACTGTTGACAGCGTTCCTGTGGTAAGATTTCGTGCGAAGGGGGAAGTGGATTTTGGCGTTATGATCGAGGGCCAGGTTAAGAAAGGGAAGCGATTGGCTAAGTGGGGTTTCTTTCGCCTGAGGGAGTCAAGGCGTTTCTGGGTCCCCATGGACGGGCACTCTGTGGGGTCAACCCAAATGGTTCCGGGCAGGCCGACCTCCAACTTTTTTTTGCGCTTGGCGAAAAAGCAGTGGCTCGTTAGCGGCTGCAGCCCTCCTCGTACAGCTGGGTGGTTCAACCACATACTCCATTCATACTCCCACTCCTCTCCTGCACTGTGAACTTCACCCACTGGTGGCCACTGTCGGTAACGGAAAGGGACTTGCAAAATGGCTGCCGTCGTTTTTTTAATGGCTTACCGATGTTTTGGGTTAGATTATGATCATACACAACTGTTTTTGTCCGAAAATCTCATGTTTAGTCAAAATCGGTGTTTTTTGTGTAGGCTTACCAATATGCTGGTTTCCGGGGGTTCGTGACGTCACAAGATCCTTAACATAAAAATGGGTGGAGTTGAGTTGATCCTAGGGTGTTCTCGGCTGGGCACGTGGTATAAAAGCAAAGACCAACGTTTTTTTTTTATATGACCACACCTACTCATGAGTTCCAGTTCAAATTGAAGCAGTAAAAAAAGGCCTTAGAAAAAGCTCCGCAGTATCTCTAAAATACCAGGATGAACCCCTTATTTCCGGGGTTTTGTTGAGGGAATTCAGGAGCAGACTCATCCACAGAACTGTGCACTCATCCAACAATTTCAGTAAGTAACCCGGAAGTAAAAACGTAAAAGACATAGAGCGTATATGCTTATCCATGGTACAAGAGCGGGTCATATTACAAACTACTCTTTTTATTTTTGTTAATTCAATCTTCCTTCATAATCTACACTTTGTAATCATCGTCATATGTAAACTGATATTCTCAATAAAATTTTTTAAAAATATTACAAACTACTTCCTCACTAATTTGGAAAGAGTTTTGTGGGATTTCTTTCGCACACTGCTTGCAAAGTGAGGGGACAGGAACATAGTATACAGGGGTCTCAGTGGACAGTGGACAGGGAACAGGGGTCATTTTTGGTCATGGCCTATGACCCGTTCAAATAAACCCCACTGGTTCCAGTCCAAAAGAGGCGGCAAACGGGGATGTAATGGTGACATGTAGTCCAGCTGTCTCTCGTGTTCATGTTTGTTAATTTGAATGTATTTTGTTGTGTCTGGCTTTTTTCTTTTGTTTTTTTCATGCGCTGTGTGTCTGTTGTGGGACGGGGAAGCGGGCTGGAGATTGTTCAGGGCACTCATGCTGCTCATTTTGATAATATTGACAAATTGTCTAGTCAATATAATTTTGTTTGTGGTCGTCACCATGGAGACGCATTCGCAACATATGCTCGGGAATGTCCGTTGGATCTGCAGCTACGAAGTTTACCATCGCTCTTCACCGGAGTTGAAGATGTCGGGACTGATCTGGGAGTGCACGCAATCTTCAAAAGATAACCAACCAGGGAAGGGAAGGAGAAGATAATGCGGGGGAGGAGTGATGCGACGACTGGGAAGGTTGACGCAGTTCGGTGCTGTTTTGACAGTGTAGAGAGGCCGCAACACTGCGTGTACGGAGGAAAGTCATGGAGGCGGAGTTTGTGTGTTGGACTGCTTAATGACACTGGACATCTCGGGACAGCGGGGGCCATTTTTAATCATGGCTGTATTCCAATTTAATTCACTTGATTAATGCAATGATTCTATTGAATGTCTTTATTTGATATGTTTGTGTGTTGTGGGTCTGCCCCACTGTCTATGGCTTTTTTGTTGTTGCTGGGGCTACAACTGAAGTTCCCGAACGGGAAAATAAAAGTTATTCTATTCTATTCTACTTTGGTTATGTGCTCGTGGCAAGCTGTCCAACCCTAACGTTTTTCTCCAGTCTGCAAGAGCCACAACCAACAACAATGTGTCCAACAGACCTCCTGGCCGTGGAACAGTATGAAGGAAAATCCTGCTCTAATCCAGTTGGGGAGTGGGCACTGTTACACTGGTCACGATACCCAGGTAACTTCTCAAAATGGCCCCTCTGGCCACATCAGATGGGAATTGCTGAGACTGTTGAAGATGTGAGAGCTGGCCTGTGAACTCTCCTGTCAAAGATCTCTTCAGCTGCCAAGAATAAGGCAGAAAATGCTCAGTCAAAATACTTTCTTAATGGTTATATAACACACAAAGGACCAAAGAAAACAAATACCAGTAGTATGGTATTAAGCCAATTTTATTATTATTTTAAAAAAATCATTTTCTTTTTAAATCCCGAAAGCAACAAAGTACTTACACTGCCCCCTAAAGGAGGATTTGCTGTTAGTCTTTGAGACCAATTTTCCATGGAATTTACATTTTAATCACAATTACCTGCCTATCCAATTACTGGGCTGAAAATCAGCAGTGAATATACTTTTCAAAACAGACATGGGCCGTGACTGAATATGATCACCCCATTGAGGGCGCTTATTTGAGTCAACTTCGAGTGGGCGACTTTCTCACAAATGGGGGCACTTAAAATCCCTGGATGAAACCCTTATTTTCTTTTGTTGAGGGGATTCAGGAGCACATGCATCCAACAATTTCAGGAAGTAAACCGGAAGTAAAAACTACAACTTGTAATACAATACATAGAGAGTATATACATGTCTATGGTACAAAAGTGGGACGTATTACAAACTACTTCCTCACTAGTTTCGATTTAGTTCACAAGTTAAGATTTAATTTGCACACTGCTTGCAAAGTGAGGGGGGAGGGCACATAGTAAACAGGGGTCTGAGTGGACAGGGGACAGGGAACAGGGGGCAGGGGTCTGAGTGGACAGGGGACAGGGGGCAGAGGGCAGAGAACAGGGATCATATTTAGTCAAGGCCATGTTGTCAGACCTTCAACGGGAAGTACAAGGGTACGTCCCAATAGTCGAAAAATGCAACCTTTCCTCCTCCACTACCACTCCTCTACTCCGTGCCCCGGAAACGGATCTTTGTGTTTTAATCTAATGTTGCTGATTACATCTTAATTACGTATAAATGGTTACATATTAATTAATCATTAATTCAGGTACATTGTATATTGTACATGTAAATACTTGTACTGAAAACGTTCAGGCAGTTTTGCATATTTTCGGGTAGGAGAGGAGTGGTAGGGGGGAGTGAAGAATATTGGGATGCACCCCTAGTACACCCAGTAGCTTGCTTCGGTGTTCAATCTTCCACTGACAGCTTCCTCTGACACCGAGTCTAAGAATGCACTTGATTGCAAACAGGAGGAACAGCTGTACCCATAAATGCTGACCAAGAAGTGATGGAGTCAAGTTGGGGGAAACTTTCTGTTCAAAGGCCAGGACAGAGGATCGCCAAAACCATTTAACTCTCGCTGAGACAACTGAATGACGGTGTGGATTTGTACTGTATTCCATCAGGCTGTTTGGAGAATTCAAACTGCTTACCACACCACGCTGCATGGGTAGAACTGGGGTTAGGGCCAATCGTATTTCAGTTCAATCAGTTCAGGAAGTTAACTGAAATTGTTGATGGCCATTTTGTCAGGTCATACACACTGAAATGCAATTCGGTGAAAAAATAGGTTTAAGGTTTAATCAGGAATAGAATAGAATAACTTTTATTTTCCCGTTTGGGAACTTCAGTTGTAGCCCCAGCAACAACAAAAATACAGAGACAGTGGGGCAGACCCACAGCACACAAACAAACATATCAAATATCATTTCATTAATCAAGTGAATTAAAGTGGAATACAGCCATGCTGCCATGATGAAAAATAGTCCCCGCTGTCCCGAGATGTCCAGTGGCATTAAGCAGTCCAACACACAAACTGCGCCTCTGCGATTTTTCTCCATACACGCAGAGGTCTCTGTACACCGTTGAAACGGATCCACCGAACTGCGCCAGCCTTCCCAGTCATCGCCTCACGAAACGTCCCCAGCCTTCACATTAGGGGTCTGAATTTAGTGCTTCTTCCTCTGTGAGGGCTTGGGCAAGTGAGGGGTGGAAATTAGGAAATTCACCAGCCTGTTTTTGCAGGCCTCAGCTTGTATTGTCTGTTTGTGGGGCAGAACCGGAACGGAGAGGATTCCGCAGAACCAAAGGGTGCATCCCATCCAAAGGGTTCATCCCAGTTTATCCGCCAACTTCCTGCGGCTCTGGACTCAAGCTGGATGAGCAGTTTTTTATTTTTATTTTTTAATTCTCCCATGAGCCTCTTCACCCAATTGTCAACACGTTTTGCTGAAAGATCTACTGATTCTGTTCTGAATGTGTCACTGAGATGAAAAAAGTAGGAAACGCTTCAGTTAGCCGTTAGCCGTGCTGCCAGAAAATGTGTTCACCCACACAAAGCCGGTTTGGCGGCAGGAAATATCGTCTGGTGTTATTTTTCTCTTTACCTTTGAGACACGGCACCATGAAATCACAGTAAGTAATTTTTGTTTCGTTTATTGAAGCATAATTGTTCTGTAAAAAAAACAAAAAAAGCTGAGGCACAGCATTCTTGACTGCAAGTGTTTGTCAGACTCGCCTCTGGGGAAAACTACATCGCAAGCACTTAATATAGCGGCCCTTTTTTTTTTTTTTTTTTTTTAAATATGGCTTTATTATTTGCTGAAATGTTTCACGTTAAGTTCCTTTCTCAAGGGTACTACATGGCCTGTGGAACCAAAATGGTTGCATTCTGCATCCTGTACAGCCTAATTCACAGTGTCCAGGCTTAACAGAGTTTGTATGAGTCCAACAGGGACCAAATGTACTCAAGGGGTAAAAGCACTCTTGTCAGAACCAATGTTACACCAAACATTTTGATGTACTTCTCCAAGAAATAATACGCATCACAGAACCGCGGTTTATTAACAGGAAGGAAAAGTTCCAAAGGAAATGAGGAAAAACTATGTAACTACCTAGCCCAACAAAGGTCAAGCGATTATCCAAGCTTTGCCAAAAAAAATTAAAAAGATTTGTTCGAGTGTTTTCCTTCAATCAATGACAGCTGTTAACCAAGTGTCTGAAAATAATTAATTTCAAGCAGAGTTGTTATTTTTCCCCAAACTGACTGGTCATCTCAAAATGAATTCTGATCTGTGATAACTGCAGGGTTAAAAAAAGACTCATAAGACTTTGTACCTCGATGGTGTACTGCTTCGATAAATATATTTATAGAGTCGTTCCAGGAAGTCATCTGAAAAAAAAAAAATATATATATTTAATGGGTTTTCACTTCTTAAAGGCCAACAGGAGGGTTAAGCCAGACTTAACTTGAATTAATCACTCAAATGCTTGAAACACACCAAAAACCCAGTAGACACTGCAGACCTACAGAACTGAAGTCTGACACTCCTGGGGCCACATGTATAAACAGCGCTGAGCAGAAAAATGCCCTCAGAAAGCTGCGTAAGCGAGTTTCCACGCAGAAATTCAGATGTATAATATAACACGTGCTGTGAGAATCTGCGTACCTCTGCACCTGATGGACGCCATACGTACGCAATGTTTGGGGTCCGTGTGATATGGCGACACTATGACCGAAAGGCAGAGAAAATGCTAAACTTTTTACGACTTTCACCCTGAGTGTTCTTTTACTCAGAATTTTATACATGTGGCCCCTGGTTTCGAAATATTTAGCCAGAACAGCTGGTCGTAAAAAAATTCCCAGCATGCACCACCAGCCCTCAGGAATTGTGCAATAATCGGGCCGTCTCCAATCGTATGTTTCTCTGTTGCATGTGTGCGCAATAATTTATTTTTAACCTTCAGTGTTGGGTTGCAGTCTTTTCTGGTTTAACAGGGGAGAATCAAAGTAGGAAACAATTTGAATATAAGAGCTGAAGAGTACCCGTTTAGAATATCAAAAACATAATGATGCCAAATTTTATGCGTATTATTACATTATATTGCATTCATTTGGCACAGACGCTTGTATCCAAAGCGACGTACAATAAGTGCATCCCGAAGTTCATTGGTGCAGCCACAAAAAGCAGCTATCCATAGACATGAACAATAAATGAATAAACTATGGCCAAGTCTTAAATGTTACCTTTATTTGTTATTTTTTAATGAGTTCAACTGTTATTTCAAGTGGGAAAGTTTTTAAGATAGTTTTGGAGTTCAGTTCTGTCCAGCTGTACTGGTCGCCAGGCAACGCACTTGGTCACAGAGCTTTGGTTTACCTCCCTCTGATACGCTGGACGATTGCCTCGATCTCTCCCAGCTCTCCCTCTCTCTCTTGACCTGGCTAAAACAGACAAAATCTCTGCCTCCGACTCCCTGCTAATCCCCGCTAATCCCGTTCACTCACAGAAAGTATGTTGGGACACAGAATCGCTGCCTGAGATGATCTTTGGTTACATCACTGAAACGCTCACGCAGAAGAGAGCTGAACTGTGAGATGAGGCTGCTGGCGCAAGTCTAATTTCTGTGAGCTAACTTAATGATCAACTCAGGGCTTGTGCATTTTTGGCCAGTAATCAATCAATCCTTCCTTCAGCCGAGTCGGTGTTTAGCCCAGGAGAAGTTGAAGAAATAAAAATGAAAGTAAAAACTCCTCCGACAAAAATAAAACAAAAAAAAAAAACTGGAAAAACCTGTGACTCATTATTCTGTGAAATGTGTGATAGATTCCTGAGAAAAAACTGGCTGGTCTCCCATTTCAGCTGTGCTTTATTTTCAAACGAAGCCACGCTTTGTCTGAGGAAGAGGAGGAGGATCGGGGGGTGTGTCCTTTGCCGCGTGTGGGAACGAGGGCAGAGACCCCTCCTCGGGAGGCGATAATTCTGCGTGACGGAGCCTGGCCCCCTCAGTCCTCCAGCCAGATGGCGTGCAACGAGTTGGTGGTACAGGCCCTGAGTGCCATGTTCGTCCTGGGCGGCGTCGCATACCTCTACGCTCAGATCTGGATCAGATCCAGCCCCTATGGGCGCTACGCGGTCTCCGGTCCCGAGCCGATCCGGACCATTCCCGCTAGGGCGGCCTGGTTCCTCCAGGAGCTCCCATCTTTCCTGGTCCCCGTGGCCTTGATCTGCAGCTCGAGTCGACCCTCCGGACCGGGCCAGTGGCTGCTCGCCTGGACCTTCTGCGTCCACTACTTCCACAGGTACGCTAACGCGCAGGCTGGCTGCGTGCCGCTCGGCGGCTTACAGGAGTCACAGCTACAGAGTCACAGGAGAGTCACAGGGGTGTGATTATTCCCAGACTTATTGATTTTTCAATTTTATTATTCCCAGACTTATTGACTAAATGTTTGTAGTACGCTAGGGCGAGTACTTGGCTGAACATTCTCTCCTGCGATCACTGGGTTCGAAAGCGCAAAAGCTCTTGTGTCCTGTTTTGGTTGATACATTTTAGGGGCTCAAAATGAGCATTTCCTGCAATTACTTAGGAGGAAGAAACATATCTCTGGAATCACATGCAGTGGCTAACAAGCTAAGACATTCCCCCCGACTGACTCTCCTCTGAGAATTCTGCAGAAAAAAAAGGCCTCTTGGGGGTGCCCGGGCACATTAGTGAGCTTTTTGCTTTTCATGTGAAGGCACGTTTGCATTTTCCTTGGTATGGCAGTGCTATTGCAGGTGGGTGCTACACATTGGTGGTGGTAGAGGCGAGTTTCCCCCTCATCATTGTAAAGCGCTTTGAGTATCTAGAAAGGCGCTATATAAATGCCATGCATTATTATTATTATTATTATGTTCTCACATTCACAGAAAAAAAAAGGGAAATTTTTCATTGGAATATTTATTAAAAAAAAATAAAAAAAAGCCAGTTACCATTCCACTCAGGGAAATACGTTGTCATAGTGACCGTAGCAATGTCAAAAGTAAACACTGTTCCGCTTTGTGTCGCAATGAGAGGCTGTAATGAGAGGCTGTGTCCATTTCAAATCTCAAAGCGTGCACATAACAGGTCTCACTGGAATAAAGACATCTTGGCGATTTAGGGGTTAGGTTTTTTTTTGGGGGTGAGCAGGCGTGAGACATCACCTGAAAAGTTTGAGCGCCCACTTGAGGAAGCAGTCGTTTGCGGACACGGGGGTTGAGGTGTCATTTTCCGCCGTGGGAGTGTGGGTGGAAAGTTCCAGATGAGCTTATGGCCATTTAGCACCTATCAATTTTTTACAGTGAAAATCAGGGGGATTTACAGAAAAATATGAAATATGAAATATTTGGAAATTAGTTAAAAAAAATTATAAATAAAGCTGAACCAGTCAAGAAAGGTTTGCAAAGCAAAAAAAAACCTGTTCTCTAGTGAACAAGGGCTGTTTTAGCTCAGAGAAATAGATGCTGTGACATTTGAAAACACCCTACAGATCCCTGTAAATAGTCTACAAAACATGTATCTTTTGGAAACAAAATGTACAGTTAGTGAATGAAAGAATAATTTTGTCCTGAATATAGGTGAAAATAGATGGTTATTTTAACATATGGTGACTAATCAGGGGGAATTTTACTTGGATCTAAAGGGTCACAATATTATTTGACCCGAGTCTGCTTGGTAACTACTGTAATCTGAGAGTGGCTTTTTAAACACATAGCACAAAGTTTATACATTACCCTTGTTATGGCTATGTAAAAAAAAAAGAAAAAAAAAGTCCACAGGAAAAAGTTTCAATCAAAAATTTCTATTCATATTTTTTAGGTTAGACCTTTATAATTATTAAAGAACACTATTGACTACAAATGCATGTTGTTTGGCAGAGGTGGAAATCCAGGGGACATAAAGTAAAAGTCCTCCCCAGTATTTTGCTCCAATCACCTGAATTTGCTAATTAACATAATTCTTCAGCGAGGAGGTATAACTAATTAGTGAAATCAGCTGGCTGAGTCTATGGGTGGAAGAAACACATGGTAGGACTTTTACTTTATGTCCCCTGGATTTACACCTCTGTTGTTTGGAGGCATTACATGCACTTTCGTGATTCGTCACACTGGATTCCTTGCCATTCTGAAATGACCTAATTTCCTTTTTTTTTATTTTTAGGACATTCATCTATTCCTTCCTGACCAAAGGTCGCCCCTTCCCTCTGCGCATAGCTATCAGTGCTGCAATATTCTGCTCCATCAATGGATTCTTCCAGGGCTACTACATGCTAAACTGTGCCGAGTACGACGAGGCCTGGTTGTACGACATCCGCCTGGCTATTGGTGAGAGAGACGGAGCGAGAAAGGATAGCAAACTGGGTTTCATTCAGCATGACAATCTCCTGCTGTACTGGGGACGAGCAGTCATGGGCTGCGTCCCAATACTAACTTACTTTCCTCCGCTCGTCTCCTCCACTCATCTCCTCCGCTCGTCTCCTACCCAGAAGTATGCAAAACTGCCTGTACGTTTCAAGTACAAGTGTTTGTAAATGTACAGTATACAATGTACCGGAGATTGCCTTTTGCATGAAGAGATTAATATGTAATCAGCAACATTAGATTAAAACACAAAGATCGGTTTCCGGGGCACGGAGGAGAGGAGGTAGTAGTGGAGGAAAGGGGGTACATTTTTTTAGTATTGGGGTGCACCCTTGGGTAGGCAAGGGCAAGCACAGGGTATCACTGAAATATAGATCAGAAAATATTAACACTGGTGGGAGAAAATCACATGGGAAACACTAATGGAAAGGCAGAAAACTTTAGGGTCGTGTCCCATCCAGTGCCTTCCAAACTGTGAACCTCACCGCACATTACTGATATGTATACGAACAAAAAAAACATTTGCACCGCGCAGAAAATGTATTGTGAGAATTAAGGTTAATGAACAATTATACTGTTTAGTGCTTTTGATTTTTGTGGGTTAAGGCAGCGAAGCCCTCTGCCTACCTTAACTGCAGGTCATCGTAGCGTAGGTTTATAGGTACTGTGCCTACTTTAACTGCAGGTCATCGTAGCGTAGGTTTATAGGTACTGTGCCTACCTTAACTGCAGGTCATCGTAGCGTAGGTTTATAGGTACTGTGCCTACCTTAACTGCAGGTCATCGTAGCATAGGTTTATAGGTACTGTGCCTACCTTAACTGCAGGTCATCGTAGCGTAGGTTTATAGGTACTGTGCCTACCTTAACTGCAGGTCATCGTAGCGTAGGTTTATAGGTACTGTGCCTACCTTAACTGCAGGTCATCGTAGCGTAGGTTTATAGGTACTGTGCCTACCTTAACTGCAGGTCATCGTAGCGTAGGTTTATAGGTACTGTGCCTACCTTAACTGCAGGTCATCGTAGCGTAGGTTTATAGGTATTCCATTTTTCTCCCAATTTGGTAGCCAATTGGACCCTCTGCAATTAAATTCCCCGTGTAGCAACTGCTAGAGAATCGCCCCTTCGTCCGGTAGCAGGATAGAGGTCGCCACGTGATTCCAGCTCCCCCAGGGCTGTCTTATGTGCGACGATTCCCTCCGAGTTCCTCCCCCCACCTCGGGAGCAGCCGCCAATTGCCGCTCCCTCAAGGCACCTGCCATACTCGGATCTGGCAGGATCGAACCCCCGATCCTCGGGCGCAAAAAAAAGCCTTTGTCCGCTGCACCACTGCGGCCCGTATTCCATTTTTTTGAACAAGCTGGAAATGTTGTTCTAACCCAATTGGTATTCAGTAATTTTTTGGTAATGGTTTTAGTAAAGGTTGAAATGGTCACCATTTGAGTAATTACCCAAAGCAGGCGTGTGTCTGTAAGGTTCACAAACAGAATTGCTCCCAAATAAGACCTGCTTTATGGGGCCAAAAATGTCATGAAACCGACCAGCTCACGCATTGTCTTGGCAACATACTTTTACCACAGGATGAATTTGAGAGTACTGAACGGTGTGGATTATTTACGTCATGCTTTCTTATTACTTAGGATTGATTCTGTTCTTTCTGGGAATGGCCGTCAATATCCACAGCGACCATATCCTGCGCAGTTTGAGACGACCTGGTGAAGTCATCTACAGGATTCCCAAAGGTAACGTCACATTTACACGCCCCGGGAAAGCGGGAATTCTCTCCGCCACCTCGCCGTCTACCGCTCCAAGAACACGATACTTTGTACGATTCTTCATAAAGTTTGGACAACTTATTAGCCAGCCTATCATTGCTTCTTTCATTTAGCCTGTTTGAGTTTCCAACATAAAACAAACTGGTGAACTTTCAAGTGACCCAGGGATGCGGTGTTATTTATTTATTTATTTCTGGTGCTTCAAAGGGAACAGACTGAAGCAATTATCCTTACGCTGGCTTTGATATATGACACACAGAGCGACACGTACACCTGCAGGAGGAACACTTTGTACTCAAAGAACCAGGGGCCTTTACCGCTCCCAATGCAACCATTACCCATTTTAGGAAGGTCCAACTTCCTCTGACAAGAGCTGGCCACAGCTGGGTACGGCTTTGAAACACGGCTTTGAAATTAGCACCGCAATTAAACAATTAAAGCCACAAGTGGAGGCCAGCCACCACCTCCTATTACATAAATGTAAATGAGTAGTAAAATATGAGCATCGACTGTAAAATCGTTCATTTGGACTCAGTTGGACATGTTTAACATCCATATAAATTAATCATCGTCATCCTTGGAAGAGGTCAAATCTCTCTCAGAAATAATAGCAAGTGAAAATGATTCCCGCATTAGAATTCCTGCCCCTTTCTCCTCCCAGCACCTGCGCAACACCAGGGCTGTGTCCAAATCAGAGCTTACTGCACCCGTGTCCTAGCGTACTGTATGCTTGCTGCATACTGTTTAGTGACATGCAGAATGTGAAAAATATCCTCAATTAGCCTACCATTATCAGCGAACACCCGGGAGTATGTATATCATCCGGGGATTTAAAGTAGATTACATCTAGAGGAAATTTTGCCTACTTAACTTTCTCATCCAGCACACTCAACAAGCATACACAATAGTATGGAAGGGTACTGATCTTGACACAGCCCCAGTGTACTCTGCAAGCATACTCAATAGTATAGAAGGGTGCTGATCTTGACACAGCCCCAGTGTACTCTGCAAGCATACTCAATAGTATAGAAGGGTGCTGATCTGGACACAGCCCCAGTATACTCTGCAAGCATACTCAATAGTATAGAAGACTGCGAGGGAAGTTTGATTAGCTTTATTTATCCAGGGGGGTCAGTCTACTTACCTTCATTTTCAGGGGGCATGTTTGAGTACGTCTCGGGCGCCAACTACTTTGGGGAGATAATGGAATGGTTGGGTTACGCCATAGCAACCTGGTCAGTGCCAGCCCTCTCCTTTGCCTTCTTCACCATGTGCTCCATCGGACCACGTGCCTACAATCATCACAGGTAACCACGGTTACACCTCCAGCTACATCCCTGCAGTGCTGGGGCAACATTGCAATCACAAACTGGGGGGTGTGGGGAGGGATTGCAATCAAGGACTGGGGTTTTTGTTTTGGGTGAGACTGGGCGTGCCTAGGTCACCCAGTACACAGCATGCTTCTGCCAGTAGACAGAACAGACTGCATCTTCTGCAAGCTACTCTCTTCAGCACCAGTCATAGTAAAGCCCTTCTACTAAATATCTGCACTGTCATCCTACATGTTGTTTTTGCCCCCACCCCCCCCCAAAAAAAAACTGAATAAGCAAATGGTTCAGACAAGGGAATGCTAATATCCTCTTAGCCAGTCAGCCATCCAGGCCTTTTCAGCCATTCGTGCCGTTATCGTCTTCGCTGCTGTGGTTTTTATGTGAACACTGACCTCTGACCTTTTAACGTGATGTTTCAGGTTCTACCTGGAGAAGTTCGAGGATTACCCCAAATCCAGAAAAGCTTTGGTACCGTTCCTCTTCTGAGAAGAAAACAGGGCAATCAGACGAACCCACTGTGAAGCACCATTACGGAAAAGACAAAGGGGATTTACTACGGAATACCTGCTGCTTGACTACTCTGTTGACATTGCTATGTTCCAATTGGGAGAAAAGTGAACAGAAAGTAAGCCGTTTGTAAACCCCTCTTTGGAAAGACATGTCTTTGCATGACAAACATAACTTCATTGCTTTCACACAACAGTATTAGTTTCCATACATACAGGACAGACTGACCATTTCAGCTACAACTACAATAGACAACGGCTTCAAACAGCTACAGCTCAGTGTTGTAAGATCACAGGGGATCAGTGCAGTGATTATTAATATTCTGCGGAGAATTGCATTCTCTAATGCAAAGCGCGTAGCAGTGCCGATTGAAGGCTTGCGTCCATTTTTATGTTGAGCACAAGGCTTTTATTTTATTTTTGTTCAGTTGTACACACCTAAAATATAATTGAAAATCTTTTCTCTGAAAATTCCTTCAATAGTCTGATTCCCTTGTAATGATAATTATTTAAAATTCAGTGAATAACAACAACCTTTCCATTGTTCACTGTCACCCATGCATTGGATTACTCTTAAAGCAATCCAGGGACCCCCTCCCAGGCTCAGAACAATCCATGGGACCCCCCCCCCATCAGAAGTTATAAAGGGTTGCATTTAACTAATAATAATAAAAATAAAAGGTTTTTAAATATTTTCCCAAATCTATATATAGTCATTGCATGTCAAGTCAGGCCAGGGTGCCCCTACAGTACCTTCACAGACCCCCAGTTGAAAACCCAGTTCTTAGACCAGTAGGAACCCTCAGTATAGGGAAAAAAGGCCCACACAGTATTAGTCTAAATGCTCCCAAACATTCTGACCAGCAACGGTCTTTGTCCGGTACAGCTACCCTTCCAAAAGAAAACCCTCAACAGCTGTTTGGACGATACAGAGCACATGTGCACTGCAGATGGAGCCGCTTTGGCCCAAAACACACAGGAGAGCCGAGTAATGGAAAGCTTTACACCTTAGCCACAAACTCAGCGCAGAGGAACTATATGAGCTCTCCCTCAACTTGTGCCATAGCACTGTTGAAATGCCAAAATTGATTGTGCCACCCATTTAAAAATAAATAAATAAATCTTCAAAAGTGATACTCTGACAAATGCTTTAAAATTGCAATATGGACCGTTTTGCCTGCGACACGGAATTCCAGTCCATGCATGCATCCCTGCTGGATTTGTGGGTAAAATTGCATTGTGGGTAACGTTAACAGTAGCTACACCTTGAGTCTTTAAAGTGAACCACAGGTGCAAACAAACCTGAACTACGGGACATTAAGAATGTCTCACTCGATTCCTGCTTCAGAATTCCTTGCTTTTTTTGTTGTTGTTACCGTTTCTAGAAAGGATATGGCCTGTGTGTGTAAACACAATGGAGCAATGCACTATGGGATTGCTGGCTCTCTAGATCCTTGTTGAAGGGGTGTTGACTGTTCTGGGTATCCAGGTGTGTGGTTTTCATGGTTGTTGATTTGCATTAATATATCTGTACTCAACTGAATGCCTTTGCTTCAAATAAAATCAGTGAGTTGTTGCAGCCCATGTATATTTGAGCCCAGAGGACAGGACAAAAAAAATCAATACTCAGAACACTTCCATTTCTAAGCAAAGGAACATAAATAATTTTAACTGTTGTACTTATACATGTTCAATTCATATTTTTAGGTAAAGTACTTGTAATGTTACAGAGGAGACAATGTTCCCTTTAATTATGAAATGTAACCGCTAACCAAGTGTGCACCCACTTAAAAAATGCCAATGCAAGTCACGTTTAGTAAAGGTTATGTTCAAATTGTGAATGGGGGCACAAACTGCCATCTGATTGGGTGATACTGAGGTTTGATTTAATGTCCTTTACCTGCTGGTCTGTAGCTGTGAAGCAGTGAAAAGTACAGTGATGTGGTTTAGAAAAAAAAAAAACTTGTGAATGAGATGTCTGGTTTGGCACCAGCCTATATATTGCAATATACTTCTATAGAGTGAAAGGCACGGGGATAGAAACTATAAACTATAAACTAAAGCTGGCAAGGTGACAGACAGGGAGACAGGGAGACAGACAGACACACACTGAATGTGTGAGATAACTTCAGGTACCAATGATTTTCATCCACATCGACATCGTGATTGACATTTGACTGGGAAGCGATTAAATTATATCAGCCTGTTTTCACAACTGAGGCTCATGGGATAGATGAAAGTGAAAGGCTTGTGAGGGCTGTGTGTGCGTCACCCCCGCTTTCTTTTGAAGCTCTTCCCAACTGGCAAAAGCAAATATCCAGTGCAATACATAAATTAAAACGAACCATGGGCACTAGAGGCTTCGTTGCTCTGGGGTTGCTGAATGACAGAGGGGTTGAAGACACCAGAAATGTCAGACGCATCACATTTATAAAGCTTAGCACGTTTTACTCAAGATGGAGGAGCCAACCTGACTGTGGGAGCCTGTTGGGAAAGTCCCATTGAAGCATGTATGAAGCAGTAGGGTGAATTCAGATAAAGTGAGACACTTTTTGCAATTTTGCCTTCTGTTTCGATATTAGTCCCACACACATTTACACAGCACATGATACAATTCTGAAATCCTCAAGATGTTATCTGACCACATAAAAAGAAAAAATGTAGAAATCTTGCTCACAGGATGTGTGACACACCTTTATATTTCATTTGAGCCACAGCACATTTTTTCATCTGCGTTTGGGAATGTGGGACAGCTCATTAGGTAATTTGGGACACCAAATCTTTATAATAAAACCCCAATAACAAGCTATAATGTAGTACATTGCAATATATTTTAATGGTGCACCATGCTTAAATACACTAAGTAACATCAGGACCCAAGCAAAAAAATATTATACTTTAAGTATACTTTTAGTACGTCCTCATCATGTAGTAACTACTAATTTTGTGTTAAACTGGCCACACTTTAAGTACAGGCTAATAAATGCACTAAAGTTGTACTTTTGTAGAACTTCTGTACAACTTTAGTGTACTTACTGTACTTAAGTATACTAAATTGAGACACGTCTTACAAACAAAGTATATTTAAGTTTACTAATTGAAGGGGTGATTTGTAGGTATTGGAAATACAAGAGGCCCCTGCCACCGCTCCCCCCCCCCTGTCTGTCTCTCTCAGTTCCTTAAATCTGAGGGTTACATGGAAGGTAGGATGTACCCTGTAGGATGTACCCTTAAGGAACTGAGAGAGACAGATAGGGGGGGGGGGGGCGGTGGCAGGGAAGGTAGGATGTACCCTGTCATCATTTCTGCACAAACGGGAGTCTTGCTTCATGCCAATTCGACAACGACACACTCCTTTTAGTTTAATGATTACATACTACGGATAAATGTGCATTAAACATATATTGCAATAAATGTAAAGTAAAGAAACACTTAAATCAAAGGAATAATACGTGGATTAAACGTTCTTTAAGCACTTAAAAAATATATATATTAAAATCAGCTCAGCATTTTTATTAAGTCCTTTATTCACGGTCCCACACATTTACACAGCACATGATACAATTCTGAAATCCTCAAGATGTTATCTGACCACATAAAAAGAAAAAAATTATAAATCTTGCTCACAGGATGCATGACACACCTTTATATTTCATTTGAGCCACAGCACATTTTTTCATCTGCGTTTGGGAATGTGGGACAGCTCATTAGGTAATTTGGGACACCAATTCTTTATAATAAAACCCCAATAACAAGCTATAATGTAGTACATTGCAATATATTTTAATGGTGCACCATGCTTAAATACACTAAGTAAACATCAGGACCCAAGCAAAAAAAAATTATACTTTAAGTATACTTTTAGTACGTACTCATCATGTAATAACTACTAATTTTGTGTTAAACTGGCCACACTTTAAGTACAAGCTAATAAATGCACTAAAGTTGTACTTTTGTAAAACTTCTGTACAACTTTAATGTACTTACTGTACTTAAGTGTACTAAATTGAGACACGTCTTACAAACAAAGTATATTTAAGTTTACTAATTGAAGGGGTGATTTGTAGGTATTGGAAATACAATTTTAAATTATTAGAGTTAGTCTCGGCACATTGGATAGATCAGAAAAGGGAAGAAAGAGGCCCCTGCCACCGCTCCCCCCCCCTATCTGTCTCTCTCAGTTCCTTAAATCTGAGGGTTACATGGAAGGTAGGATGTACCCTGTCATCATTTCTGCACAAACGTGAGTCTTGCTTCATGCCAATTCGACAACGACACACTCCTTTTAGTTTAATGATTACATACTATGGATAAATGTGCATTAAACATATATTGCAATAAATGTAAAGTAAAGAAACACTTAAATCAAAGGAATAATATGTGGATTAAACGTTCTTTAAGCACTTAAAAGATATATATGGTAATCAGCTCAGCATTTTTATTAAGTCCTTTATTCACGGCCCCTCACTATGCTATCAGGAGATAAAATAAATTAGGCTATATTCCTTTTATAAGTACCCTAAAATACCACTAAATATGATATTTAGTATACTTATTTGAAGTTCACTAAAGTACAATTTAATTACATATATTTCCAAATGAATTACACATTTTAAGCATACTTTAAATTAAGTATTAAAAGTATAAGTACACTTGAAACACATTTGGTATACTTAAATTATATTTTTAATATACTTAAGTACACAATTTCTTTCTCTTAGGGAACTTGATAGAATATTATCTCTAAAGATAAGCTCTAAAACTCATATTAACTTAATCATAACATAGTTCATCTTGACAAAAAAGTTGAGACCACTGACCTAAATATGACTTGACAGCAATATAAAAAGTATTAGAATTGCATTACAGTTAATATAGGGTACATTACCACGTACATATGCAAATACTGAGGTTCCCTAAGTATAAAATGGGATAATTTTCCTCCATTAGAATAGCCCACAACACTGTCCCACATTACCAGAAACATGCTGTCCCACATTACCTGACTGGGTTTGGTAATGTGGGACATATCAGAAATGCCTGAATTAAAAAAGTCTAAACATAATTTTTACCACTTTAAAAAATGTTTTGTTGCACAAGTATTTCATATGCATAATTACATCATAATTAGGCACAGTGTATTGTTTACGACAGATTTAGAACCTTAACATTAATTCAAGCAAAAGCTTATGTCATTGACCTAACCATGTATTTTGCCGGGTGACCTTCATATATGAAGCTTGCCATGATCCCCATCATGACATGACATCAATGAAATCATGTGACTTTGATCATGTAGTTTCTCTGCAAAAACCTAGTTACAATTATTTTTATTGGCTCTTGACAGAGCAGGAAATAAACATGTCAAAGCTTAGTTGTCCCACATTACCTGATGTCCCACAATACCTGAATTCACCCTATTAAATTTAATTCACCTCGAAATTACTTTAGGATTTGTTATGACTCTCGACTTCGACCCCAATCACGTGTGTTGTAATAGTGTCCTACTATTTAAAAAAAAGTAGAACTACGATGTGTAGCGTGAAAGAAACTAAAACTAGGGCGAGGCGACTAACAAACCATCCAAACATCGAAATTGGTGGACTCACCCCAACCATACGAAACTGTCCTTTGACCCACGCGCCAGCCCCGTCTTCAGGCCTTCTCCCAATGGCTGGCGTTTTCCCGATTCTCTCCATTTGGAGCAGTTGGTTTACTTGTTTTTAAAAGTAGGCTACACACAAAGGTAAAACAAATACCAAACATTGCCGATGCGGGGAGAAAGAACTAATAATAAACTGGGATGAAGTTCACCGCTTGTGCACCCGGCCACCAGGCTTTCTTCAGCATCCATAAACAACGGTTATTAAAACGACTCAGCCCACTAGCCGTGTGTAGCATACAACTATGAGCTGTCATTTATGTGGGTAAATTACCATTTTAATCATAAGCTGGGCTTCATCACTACAACATCAATCGCGCAAAGCAATAACAAAAACGCAGATTTTCAAACTTCCGCCACCAATTGCTGTTGTTTTTCCTCGGGATGAGCACCTTCATCCCGTAATTAAAGAAGGTAAAATGCCGCCTGCGTGTGTTGCTTCACGGCATTCGCAGAATCGCAACACTTGCCCAAAATAAAACGGCGCGTGTTTGTGTGTGAGCGATAGCCCATAACCAAAGCCAATCTCTTAATCAATTAAGGTTCTTGAAAACATGTTCTACATAATTGTATGATTACTTATTTTAACACAATGCACGTTTGGCCATTTGCTGTCAGTAAACTCCATTCATTTTACACAGATGGTTTCAGGTCTCCACACTCTCAATAAATGAGACCCAACCGATTTCACCCGACAGTTTGTAATTGGATCAGTTTCCTTTTTCAATTGGTAGTGCCTGCCATATAGTCCTCGCAGCACACGAAAGCACACATTGGTCTGACTGATTGAAATTCCTGGGATGTGAATATGGGACATTTATTTTTTTTAGGGCATACATAGCTATTTCTGGCATAATGTGGCTTTAAGCGAGTAAATCGTCTTAAAATAGATGTAAAAAGTCTAATTAAGAACAATCACCGATTCTGAACAATTAGCAGATCATCAATACAGAGCTTGTTATTATGGTTGGAACAAAAACAAGCGCATACAGTGGGGTTGAGAAAAACTTGTGTAAATCATTACTATCCAGATATTATCTGAGGTAAACATCTTAAACTGAAATTATAGTGACACAAAACACGTACATGCCTCTATAATTAGAATGCACATTTTAAGCTGTTGTGGTAATCTAAACTACATGACACTTTGATAAATATGTCAGATATACTGAAATTCACAATGCCCACAATGCAATATTCACCTGGAATGAGTTTAAACTTTGACATTTGGAAAGATGCCTTTTCCGAGATAAAGGCCCAATTCCCAAAAAGAAATCAAAGCTACCACCTAGTGGTGATGTTTGAACACTACACAAAAATCCTACACTGAGCCAAGTGCTCGATGAAAGAGGTCCTTACACGCATTTTATCTCCCTCTTAAAGAGTGATAGATCTGAGCAAGACAAGGAATGTCGACCTGAAACCCTGGAAAGGCAGCTAACTCCCCAGCCTGCATTAACAAATGACGGGTCAGCAGGAAGGGCGGCACTAAGACAGCTGTAATACACCTATTTGAGTGTCAGCAATGTCAGCCGGTCCATTACACTGCTACGCTGTGGAGTCCACAACTTCTGAGCGCAGCAGAATTCCACATTTTGCTTGCAGCACCATCACTCCCCATGAATTGCACGCGTCTTACAAAGTGCCGTCATTTTACACCAAGGACAAGCAGGGACAACCACAAAAATGTTCAAATATCTAATTAAACCCAAGAATGGAATGGTGTTGAAATTGTGCTACTGACAGAGGAACTTCCTTGAGTGAAGTGAGATGTTTTTAAATGCACCACTCCAGAAACAGTGAGGATCAAACAGAAGGTAGTAAAACTAACATTTATTGCATAAATTACACCACGAAAAAAGTAATGTTATTTACATTTGTCCCAGTTAAAAATTATTCCATTTCACTTAGATCAAAAATAAGTCTCCGGTGGACAGTTTAGATGTCAGATCTGGCTGTCAGTCTTCCGCACTCGTCTGTTTGATCTGCGTCTGCGAGCGAACGGAGCTTTTCATGGCTTTATTCATGACCCACGTGCAAATATGGATGCCTATGAAGGCACTTCCGGCCACCCACAGCCAATGTTTCCGCAACCAACTTGGGTTCTTCATGCTTATAGTCCACTGGTACCTGTCCTGGCATGCAACCTTAGGGAAGACTGTGTGAGTGAGACATGGGGGAAAAATAAGTGTGTAAGACGTTTCAAAGATACAGTATTCCTTTTAATGTTATGGACGCTCTTAAGCACTGCATACAGTTAAAACATTAAGAATACACAATGAGGCGGAAGTACACGTTTGGTTTGGTAAAGATTATGACTAATTACGTTGTGGGGTGCCACCTTGGATACACCCCACCAACAACGTAATTAAACAACATTCAATGACACGTTTAATTAAATTTATTTTGACAAATTAATTGATGCTAAAGATCTGCACTGCCGACACTACAGTCTGGACAGATTAACTTTTATAGTAAGAAAAAAAAAAAGAATATAAAATAGCGGCGCGCCAACGTCATATAAAATTGGTATGGAAAAGTCAGAAAGCATACTTACCTAACTGTCTCACCCATCCACTACTTCTCCTTAGATGGTTTTGGTACTTGAGGAGACGGTGGCGGTGGCGCAACGTGGGCCACTATGGCCGGATCCGGAATGTATTCGCCACCTTGCTTTCGTAGCAAAGGATTCGTCTTTAAATGGTACCAACCGGCGTGTATCAACCCAAGACTTGTGCCCATAACAATGAGAACTTTGTAATTATTCCAGAAACTCTTCAGACCCATTGCTCAACTGGAAGCCTGTGCAAAGAAAATGTTGAAAGGACAGAGGATTAGCGTACTTGCCAACTAGCTTCGTTCACATTAGCAGTTTGTTTCCCTTTTCGCAATAGAGGTACACATCTATCCACTGTACGGCTATCCAAGAGTGAAATATGCACTTGACGGTTATGTCCAGCCAGTTAGCTAACTTAGCCTTACACAGCCGACTCATCCTTCACTGCCTGGAGTTAGCCGCTAACAAGCTAGCGGTGCATGGCCAGTTTAACTGTGGCGATACTTCTTACAAATGTAAAGGACTTGTATTATAGTTCCAACGCTAAAACACAACTGGGGTAAAACAATTTGTAATTACTTGCAACCTCAGGAGAGAACAAATTGAAAACGTTGCGAATGTGACTCACCTTCAGACAGACGCACCTTTACACATGACAACCATTTTGGGGTCCTTCTACATTAGGCGAACGAACAGACAAGTAAATGCCTAGGCTAGGCGAACTGAACGACGTAGAACAGTTTTATTTAAAATAACAAAAACACAGTATTTTCTTTTGTTTAAAATATTTACATATGCATGCGATTTTATTATATATTATTTATTTTATTATTTTTTTTCGGTCGAATCAAACAAATATTTCCACAGACTAATTAAATTCTCCCACATCGAGTAGCAATACATAATATGCGAATAAAATGCATGCGTACATGCTTTGGATTATTATTTTATAACGATGTTTAAATTTTAATAAACAGGCACACCAAGGGGTTCACTTTGGGGTCCTTACATTCACGTGGAGATTCAAAACAAACGGCGGAAAGTGTCAAAATCATTTATTTAATTTTCTATGTATTTTTTTCTACATAGCCATCTGGCTAGCTCTCCAAATCAGGAATTGTTTACAAGCAACAGTAATCTAGGCTACATTAAGAAATGCTGTAGGCTACCTGCCATGTTCTATCGATTGAACAAATTGGATGGAGATGGTAAGCGCTTAGCTCGAACTCGATCCTGGGGACCCCCCGTGTATGCTGGTTTTCGTTCAAACCAGTTTCAATCCCAGTATTTTAACAAGATGTTAATTTTTCTTAATTAGGTGTTTTTCATATTTAGAGGGATTATTTGCGATCTGAATAATAAAAATACAATATTGACATTGTGCTATATTGCAAACAATTACAAAAAGAGAGGTAGAAAATGTTTTAAATGATCAAATGAAGACGTCAGGTGAATCAATAGGATCCTAACGGGTGACATTGTGGACACATGGCCACTAAAACTAACCATTTGTTAAACAATGAATTCAAACACAAAGCAAATTAGGTTTAAAATGCCAGCCATTTTCTAATTCCCAGAAATTGTTTATTTGTCACATAGACAGGCACATGTATCTCACAGTAATTATAATGAATGAGTCCTAGAGATTCAGACATTGTTTTAATCCGTCATTAACTCTTCAATGTAAAAAAAAGCCCCTGTTTGGAACAATGCTGCTCAATTTGACGTTAAGCACATAAATTAATGTTGTTCAGTTCCCATTTTAAATAAAGCTGGACGAATTCCAGATTAATTATCCTACAGTATTGCTTAATGGTGATTAGCAAGAGCTCAGTTCATTTGGTTTGTCGGGTGTAACATTTTTTTTAACCCAGGTCCACAGTTTGCATTATACATTTGAATTGATTCAAACAGATTAGTGAGTGACATATTTACACCCATTAGCCTTTTCAGTTGACATTATTTTCCTTTGATAGCTCTTTCTAGCAGCGCTTTTACAGGGCGCATCATGTAATTAATTACAGCCATTAATGTTTTACAGATCATTATAAATAGAAAAGAACATGAGTACTCATCATTAATGGCTTTATTTAAAGGTACAATAATGTTGAGAATGTATGCGTGCTGGGACAGCTGTTTTCGATTACCCAGAGGTCTGTTTGGCTATATAGAAATATCAGTGAATGAGATCTCCGTTCAGACACACGCCATTATGTTTCATTAAGGCTAGGCTACTCCGTAAACATATGCAGCAAGGTTGGTCTTTGCTTCGATTTCTATATCATAGCCTAGGCTACATGACGTGGATTCTTCGTTTATTGAAAATCTAACATTTTTAGCTCATTTTATTGCAGCGCGACAAAAATGGTTCCGTCTATGAATCTAGCCTCCTTTTGCCTGTAGAGGGAGGTATTGGCTAGCCCATTAAAAGAGGGCTTTTAGGAACTAGAAACCAATATTCTATTCTATACCATCAACTGCTAAAGATTGGCTATTGATGTCAAACTTCTGCCACTAACTTTGTAAATCTTTAATTCAAGGCCTGCATTGTATTGACCGAGATATTTTCCTCCGGAATCACCCGTTGTGTTTTTGTAACAGTTCACAAAATACTGTATGTCCAGTTTATCCAGTAAATACTAGCCTAATTAAAAGTTCCTTGTCTGCCTCTGGTACTGATATAAGGCAAAATATGTGTCTATTGGGCCAAATAAGAGGAGACGAAAATCAGACAGAGAGATTCCTTGTTGACCCTTATGAGGAAGTGAAGCATTAGGCTTTCTTTATCAGCTGTCAGGAATTCGAAGAAGCGGACTACCAGCAGTGTGGCTTAGAAAATTCAATTTGCACGGAATGCATCCTGCTATTTTTGCGATCTTTTCCTTCAAGTCGCAGAAGCTGTTTTCATTTTCATGGCGAGGCTGTGTTTTACGCCAGTGTCCATGATCCATTTGAAGTTGAAAACGAAGTTGGGTCTTATAAATCACAGCCTCTCTGGCCGCCTACCAGATAAAGCTTTGGCTAATGGAGCAGGCCTGGGAATTTGGGCTCGGTGGAGCCTCCTTTTTGACCGTGCCTGGACGTCCCCTGCGCAGCAGAGCACCACCGATAATGAATATCAGATGTCCCTGTTTAGCAAACCGAGAACCGCTCATGCCCTTGTAGACTACTGATGTTGAATTTATTGATATATTTTGAGCTTAAGGTTTTGGACGTTTGCTCTCACATTCTCCATAACTCGATGCCTGTCGCAAAGAACAGGAATCCGAGCGGACCAACTCGAACTTTTGACATTTTTTACATTTACATGTTATGCATTTAATAGATGTTCTTATCCACAACGGCCTAAATAGTTTATAGTTATTTTACATACAAGCGATTTTTAAAGTAGGATTTTTTTTTTACTGAAGGAATTCTGGTGAAGTACCTTGCTCAGTAGCTAGTACAACGACTGTTCCCTACCTGGGAATGGAACCTCCAACGTCAGAGTCGTAAGTCTGGTTTCCTAAACCATATACTACACTGACATCCCACGTTTTTCCACTAAGAAGGATGGCGGCGGGGCAGACAGTTTTCTAAAGTAGGCCTAAGGGTGTAGCAATGGCACTGCGCATTGTGTACAAAATTCCCAGAGCGTCGCACGTGTTCTAGGGGAGAGTTTTAGGCACGGAAGAGTAAACGTGGTCCTCTCCTTGATTTAAGACCCTTTTCGTTCGCTATTTGCTGGCACACAGTGGGTCATGACAGCTGAGAAAGCAAGTCTTTTACAAGGCTCCGTTTTAATATGCTTGTTTTGGGGCTCTGGTTTGTGTAATGGTAAGAGGTGCGAGTTTACTCCAGCTTTGCTTGCTGCCTGTTACCCTCACAGACCTCCCGACTGCGAGCAAAAGGGGGGTACATGCCGCACTGATGGGGGCGTCTCCAAGGACGAGGAATATTTATACCAGAGCCCCCCCTCGAAATCTGTGTCTTATTAAGCAGATCTGTTAGTGACATTCGTTTGAACTGTCTGGGAAATGAAAATGGTGAGTTGGGAGGGGGGGCGGATTTTAAGCGCGAGACGGCGACGTGTGCGCTATACGCCGAGTGCTCTGTTCATTCTCCCCAGACGTGGGTGATGGCTGAGGACCACACAGGGTTTCGATCGTGAGCTCCCTTTTTAGCTGAAAGTAGGCGATGTGTTTTTTTAATGATCTCCAGTAATGGTGAAATTATATTTTCCCCTCAAAATAACATGTGAAGGTCTCATAAATTCATAATTGCCGGCATGCGCGCTTTTGGAGAAAGTTCTTAAGGTCCTAAGTTAATACATTTCTCTTATTTTTACGTCCACCATCACGACCATCACAACCCAGCAAAACAAAGTCGTTGTATTTCAGCGTTAACTGTTCCTAATAAAGAGAGTGTGCTTTCAAAGCGTGCATATAGGAAAGTCAAATGAGTTCCACACTCTTGCGTCTTGCTTCTGTGATTTATCAGTGTCCAAGGGCTCTTGTGACTCAGCGGTGTTTGCTAAGTATTAACCGGACCACGCAAGACATTCGTGTCTGTTCCTGCGGCATGGATTCCATTACTGGGCTGTGCCCACTTTAATACAGGTGTGCTAATATTTTTCATAAAGGAGGCATCGCAATACAAACACTTTTGCACACACTGCATGTTTGTGTGTGTTTTGCCAGGGTGTGTTGCAAGGGAGGTGCAGAGGGAAAAAGAACATCAGCCTTTTTTACCAATAACCAATGACCTTCAAACCCAGGCAAGAGTTGGTGGCGAAAAAAGTATCTGAACACCTCTTGGGCTGGGGCTGTTTTTCATGGTTTGGGCTAGGCCTCTTAGTGCCACTGAAGGCAAATACAATGACATTCTAGACGATTCTGTGCTTCCAACTTTGTGGCAACAGTTTGGGGGAAGACACTTTCCTGTTTCAGCATGACAATTCCCCCGTGTGCAAAGCGAGGTCCATAAAGAAATGGTTTGTTGGGATCAGTGTGGAAGAACTTGACTGGCCTGCACTGCGGCCCTGACCTCAACCCCATTGAACACCTTTGGGGTCAATTGGAAAGCCGACTGCGTGACAGGCCTAATCGCCCAACATCAGTGACCAACATCCTCACTAATGCTCTTCTGGCTGAATGGAAGCACATCCGGGCAGCAATATTCCAACATCTAGTAGAAAGCCTTCCCAGAAGAGTGGAGGCTGTTATAGCACCAGCAACAGGGCGGTGGGCTAACACCATATTATTGCCCATGATTTTGGAATGAGATGCTGGACAAGCAGGTGTCCAAATAAATTTGAGTAGTGTATAAAAATATCACCTGGACCAACCAACCCCCACCCCTCCCACCACCACTACTACTCTCCAACCCCCACCTCCACCACCACTACTACTCTCCAACCCCCACCCCCACCACCACTACTACTCTCCAACCCCCACCTCCACCACCACTACTACTCTCCAACCCCCACCCCCACCACCACTACTACTCTCCAACCCCCACCCTCACCACCACTACTACTCTCCAACCCCCACCACCACTACTACTCTCCAACCCCCACCTCCACCACCACTACTACTCTCCAACCCCCACCCCCACCACCACTACTACTCTCCAACCCCCACCCTCACCACCACTACTACTCTCCAACCCCCACCCTCACCACCACTACTACTCTCCAACCCCCACCCTCACCACCACTACTACTCTCCAACTCCCACCTCCACCACCACTACTACTCTCCCACCCCCACCACCACTACTACCCTCCCACCCCCACCACCACCACCACTACTACTCCCCCCATTTCAGTGAAGACATGGACGAGGATTGTACATGAGTCTTTTTATGGGGGTGAGACTGCATCCGTCGCGTTCTATAACCCCCCCCCTCACCGTACACATCTGCTGTTGGTTAGCATTAGCGTTAGCCTGAGAGCCGAGCGCACATTAGGGCCTGGTTCCTGTTACGGGTTGCCAGGTTCCCAGTTTGGACCAGGAATGTCCGGCTTTCATGATTTGCACAGGTCTGGTTTGTGGTTTACTTGCACCGCCCCATGTGGGTGGGGGTGGGGGGGGGGGGGTAAACCAGGAGCTCTGATAGCAGCGAAGGGCAGGGAGGAGGCAGCTCCTGTGAATGGGAGGCGCGGTTGGGGGGGTTGGCGGGGGGGGTGGGGGGTGGCGGGGGTGATAAGGGCCGGAGCTGCAAGTGATTCAGTCCAGAGATGCAGTCAAAAAAAAAAAAATGGGGAGAGAAAGATGGCTCCTATTTATATATATATATATGTGTGTGTGTGTGTGTGTGTGTGTGTGTGTGTGTGTGTGTGTGTGTGTGTGTGTGTGTGTGTGTGTGTGTGTGTGTGTGTGTGTAAAATGGTTTGGTTTTGGTTTGTTCTTAGGGCTTGTTATAGATGTAACCTGCACATATTCGGAAGGTGTCGTATCTATACTCGCTGGAATGTTGTTCATATTATAATGCTCATATTAATAATCAGGTGATTGTGATTAAGTTGCTGTGTGTAACAGCGTCTGCGAATGTAATGTAGTCTTGTGTAACGTAATGGAGTCTAGTGTGATGTAATGTAACATAATGGAATGTAATGTAATGTTTTGTGATGTAGTGGCACTTGCCTGAACAAAGCAGGCAGACTAGGCCTCGTTTGCGAAACGAGAAGTTCCGTCCATTTAAACGCCGCCTTTCAGACGGGCGTCGGGGTTGGCCCCATCGGCGGGTGCCATGTGGCCTCACGCCCACGCGGCCCCGCATCGCGTGAGATTCGGCCCCATGAGGGCGGCGGGTTCCATCCTGATCGGTCGGGAATCGTTGGCAGGCCTTCACTTTCGCTTCATTAGTTTCAGGCCCCGACAAGAGGATATTTTTCAGATATTGTTTTGTTTGACGTGGAGAGGAGCCTCTCATTTTCTTATGAAGAAGGAAGCTGAACGTATGTGGGCGGACTGACTCAGAGCCGACATTTGCATTTACATCCAGCGCTCTTACCCGGCTTACATTTTCTTTTACGCAATCGATTTATACAGCCGGACATGTTGTTTTTTTTTCCCCATACTGTCCTGCTATCAGCTGTCAGACATGTATGAGGATAGTCTTTATGGGGTGAGACTGCATCCAGCACATTCTATAACCCCCCCTCCTCACTGTACACATCTGCTATCAGCTGTCAGAGAGACCGCAAACCTCCTCTGCCTCTCCACTGGAGACATTTAGGGTCTGAGAATCGGCGCTTCTCGTCTCAGCAGGAAATATAACTTGCCTGACGTGCCGGGGTGTAAAATCCAGGGGTCAGAGAGTAAAAGTCCTGCCTGCCGTGTGTTTCTTCCACCCGTGAACTCAGCCGATTTCACTAATTAATTCTACCCTCCTGGCTGAAGAACTGTGCTAATTAGCAAATCCAGGCGATTGTCAGAAAATACCGGGGAGGACTTTTACTTTGTGAACCTGGATTTTACGCCTCTGCTGACGTCAGTGCACATCAGAGTGTACTAGTGTAGCGTTAGGGGCTGGGTGTGGGTGGCATGTTCAACAAGCGGCTTGGATCGTTCCGGTTGTTGCGAGACGTCCATCAGCCATGACGCCCCGCCCACTGCACCCGCTGTACCTCTTCCCCGCATGCCCCAGCCCATCCCTGTCCCGGGATCTACTTCCCCAAATATAAAGGACAGGCGTGGGAATGCCAGCTGATGGTACTGCAGAGTGGAATGAATGAATGGTCTCTCCTTGTGTTTCTGGAAGCGCCGTGTGTGGTTGGATGTGCGTGTGCCATTAGGGAGGTTTTTCCCATCGCTGTGACGGATGGGAATTTGTTGGCGCCCGCCGTTGGGGGTTCTTGGGCAGGTTGGGACAAAGCTCACGCCCAGATTACATCACCAGGCCCTCCCTGATGTTCCGGCTGTTTCCAAAGGGATGGGACGGTGTGGAGGAGGGCCGCAGATCTTTTTAGTGTGTTTAAGTGCTTAATTTTAAGTCGCCGATTGGCTAAAGTGTCCAGACGCATTGATTCAGCTTAAAATCCAAAATTGGCTGGCGATTGATGGGAAGCCACAGAAAGCCCACATAATCTGCAGCCCTCGAAACACTGGAGTTTTAGATCCCTGATGTAGAGGGTGCTCTGTAAAATGATAGCTTTAGTTAATATATTAACTAAATGCTGGTAATTATAGTTTCACTGATCCTGTCCCTTCCACTGTACCCACCCAATGACGCAGAGCAGTGATCCGTAATCCTGGAGAGCCACACAGTTTTTGCTGTTTTTTTTTTTGTTTCCACCTTATAATCAGCAACAGATTCAGACCCAAGAAACCAGAGGGGCATTCCACAAAGCAGGATTACTGAGTTAGCTGGATAAGTGAAACCCAGAACAGCTCTTTTTACTACAGTCCATGTTCCAGATTTGTGAGGGTTTCTGGGTTTTACTCTGTGCAGTTATCCAGCTAACTCAATAATCCTGATTTGTAGTATTGTATGGCCCTGGTGCTCAGAGTTAGCCGTGTAATCGACTACTTTAACGGATCAGTTGCCGTGTTACTTAAGTGTTGAGTAACAACCGGAGGTGGACAATCCAGGTTCAGAAAGTTAAAGTCCTCCCAGAATTTTGTTCACCTGGCTGTGCTAATTAGCATAATTCTTCAGCCGGGACTAATTAGTAAAACTAGTTAGTGAAGTCAGCTGGCTGAGTTCCTGGGTGGAAGACAAAAATGGCAGGACTTTTACTTTCTGACTCCTGGACTTTCCACCTCTGGAAACAACAAAAACCAGCAGACCCTACGGCTCTCCAGGACCCGGATGGAGAACCAGAGCCCTGTTTACTGCGTCCTTCGTCCTGTGTACTAGCATACTGTATACTGCTTACTGCATACTGTTTAGTGAAATGCAGCATGCGAAAAATATCCTCAATACTATTATCAGCGAAAACCCGGAAATAAGTATATCATCTGGCGATTTTAAGTGCACTATAAGAACACTTAAGATAAGATAAGATATACTTTATTGTCCCCAAACGGAAATTGGTCTTGTACTCACTCATTTCAGCATTACAGAAGACATATATGCACAGACATATGACAAATCTCATACACATTTTACATACATATACAATATTGCCAATAAAATCCAAAGCATCATATTGCACAACCCTTATTGCACCATCCCCCCTATAACAGACCTAACTAGGCACATAGTGCTGTCACTTATAACATGTAACCTATTGCACCATCCAAACTATTGTACAGTCCCATTACTGTTAAAAATGTAAAATTTTGATTGAAGTGGGCACAAATGAGTTTTTAAAACAGTTGAGTTTGCACCTGGGGACTCTGTATGGTCTGCCAGAGGGCTAAAGCTTGCACTCTGAGTGGAGGATATGAGATGGTTCAGTATTTTTTGTGCTCCTTTGAGAGCATGCTCATACATGGACTGAAGGGATTTCTTCCTGCCCATGACCTTCATGGCAGTCTGTACCAGACGAGCAAGCTTAGGTTTCAGCTGTACTGAAAGATCGCCGTACCATGCCGGTATCCCATACCTGATTAAACTCTCTAAAACTGCTTGTTAAAATATGAACATAAGCTTTGGATCCACTCCATACACCCTACGCAAGTCTACGCAAGAAATACATCCTCTGCTGAAGCCAGGAGCACAAACTCTCAACATGGGCCTTCCAGTAGAGTGTATTGTCTACGTATATAAACGCCAAGGTATTTGTAAGAGGAAACCTGATTAATAGGAACACTGTGGATGACCACAGGCCGGTGATCGCCCACTGCCCTGGGGTCAAATACCATTTCCTCAGTCTTCTTAACATTTAAGATGAGGTGGTTAACATCACGCCACTGCACAAAGCTCTCTATTTCAGAGTGATAGGCTGATGTGTCATTGTCTCTGTGCAGTAAGCTGAGAATAGCAGTGTCATCAGAGAACTTAAATAAATAATTTTGGGGGTGACTGCTTGTCAACTCATTTGTGTCATTATACTCAATAGTATAGAAGGGTGGTCACACAGCCATAGTGACGTAGAGGCAGCAGGCACAGATGCTGCACAGGTGGGCGGAGTCCCTGGGGGTCAGAGGTCACTAAAGGGACTTGGCAATTGGCTCCTTAAGGTCAGTTCCTAAGCCTGTTGCCAATCAGCTGCAGACTATTCGAGCACAAAAACAAAAAACACTGAACACATGACATTTCTTCAGGATCCTGTTTTCATTTCACCCTCATTGCATAAAACACCACTTATAGACCTTTGCGTGCACTGATTTTTTCTTTCCTTCAAGAAAACTATTTTTTTTTGGGTTGAGGGGTGGTAGCTGTATGTACAGTGCTGCTGTTGTGAGGGAGTCTTTCTCCGTGCGTTTGCGGAGGGGGACTTGGCGACGTAAGGGTGCCAGCGTGTGTGTAATTTACTGCAACTGTGTGAAAAAGTCAGGAATTTCACACTGGCCAGAAAGTCCCCGATTTCTGCTCGCACGGCCCTCTGTGCTGGTGCACACTGTGGTTCTCTTTAGCCAAACTCTTTGTGCCGCTCTGACCACAGAAGAGCACTTGTACTGCAAGATGCACAAAGGTCCCCATAGAGTCAGTGTGTAGCGATGTCCCCATAGAGTCAGCATTTAGTTATGTGACGAACGGCATGTGACATTGGACTTAACTTGTGAACAGCAGCCCAGTGAGAAACCTGGCAGAGTACAACAAGATAAGTGCAACTTAGCAGTGTGTACAACAAGATAAGTGCAAAGTCGAGATAAATCCTGTAACTGCTAAATAAGTAAATGTGACTGACGTGAGTGAATCAGATCAATGGTATCGTGTTAATGTAGTGTGTTAATGCTTGGAATGTCTTCTTGTCCTTTTCTGTGATAGGAAACAAGAGGCTGGGTGCCATCTGATGTTTGCAGTCGGCATATAGCTCCCTTCTCGACTCTCGCAAGCTGTAATTCGATAGAAAAAGAGGGAACTGTTCCAAACAGGGCTGTCTGGACCTCTCCCAAGCACCGCCCCAGGGTTTAACCCACCACCGCGATCTTCCGTAACCAGGGGTTAACCCCCGCGCAACGAACGTCTGATCGGAGTCTGATTCCAGCGGTGACACGACTCTGTCGCCACGTGAGGAAGCTGTACATATGTCTCCATATCCCCGCCTCATAGCGGTAAAAAATGTTCTCATTTATTCTCAATCGATTCTCAATGTGCAGAGGCGAGGATTGGGAGAGCCCTGAGTTTCACAGTGCATGCTGGGAATTATCCCTTTACAGCTTGTCAGGGAAGATTAAATGAAAAAAAGAGGGGGGAAAAAGGCAATTCCTTTTTCTTGCTGTCATAAAATATTTAAAAAATTTTAAAACAAAGAAGAAGAAAAATAGAAGGATCCCAAAAAAAAAAAAAAGATCTTAGCAGGAAGCCTAAGGTTAGAACCCATAACCAGGAGCTGTTCACTGGCTTTTTTTCTCCTCCACTGAGTGATTGACAGGGCTCATCCAGCCTCCGGTCTCCTTTCCCACGACACGGCAATTGTCTGAACCAGTCGACCAAAACCGCTGGTCAGTAGTGGTCATCCACAAGACAATAGCGCAAGAAAGGAGGGAGGCCAATATGCTAAATCTGTCTGCACCCACATGAGCTTGCTGCTTAAGATACTCGGTCTTGATTTCTTCTTGCCTCTTTTTAAAAAAAAGGAAGTGCATTCCACAAAGAGGACAGGTGTGGGATGTAATTACCTGGATCAAAATTGTAATTTATATCCCATGCCCTGGGGCAGTATTCTTTCAAAACACTGACCCCACCTATGAAGTTCAAACAGCTACCCTACGCACCAGCAAGATTTACTCTTTGTTATTAGCGTGAAGTTCATCTTGATTTCTGTCCTATTCACTTGTTTTTTTTTTTGGCGGGAGGGATCTAAATTGGAGCAGATGTTTCTCTGTCGGATAAAAGGTAAAAAGTTTGAAGGTTATCTTTTTTAGTGTATCCAGATGTTCCTGTCTGCATGAAAACCAACAAAACGACGAAAGGGTCATGCAACATTGCTGTCCCGTCTGGAAACGTCCCTTCCCTGGACTGCCACCAGGGGGCGCTCTTACACTCTTTGCTCTGTCTCGTGAGAGAACAGATTTAAAGTTGCTCTGGTGCCTACATTGTTTACGGAAGAAACTTCGATTTAAACGAAGAAACAATACATTGCCTTTATATGCTGTAATTAATAGCCTAATCATTTGCTTTTAATCGTTCCTGTGTCAGTTATTTTTTTATTATTTGACTTTCATCTGCGAATTGGCATGAGTCACTGCTGATATTGTACAAACTTAAAGGCAGATAGTTTCTCTTAAAGGAAATCCCCACACACCCAACTGCCTTCGATAGTAGTAGGTCCTAGATGTGAATCACCACTCCTCACTCAAACTGTAAATTCACCCTTACGTACCAATGGATGCCCATTCTCTCTTGTGCCTAGCCTGTAGCCTTTGCTTACTGGTTTTGAATGCTCAAAGACTTGAATAATCTACTGGTGTAATTTATCATGAAAAAGCATACAGTCCATAGATTTTTGTCTGTTGTGTTTTTAGCGGGTATAGGCAGGTACATTACAGGCAGTTAGCAGACGCTCTTATCCATTCATACAGCTGTATATCTACTGATGCAAGTCAGGTTAAGTACCTTTCTCCAGGGTGCAACGGCAGTGTCCTACCTGGGAATCGAACCCGCAACCTCTAGGTTATGCAATATGCCTACTTTAGATCGCAAATCTGTGCTGTGACTAATGTGCCTTGTCTCTGTACCTGCATTTTTGTGCTATGTTTGATATAAATTCCCTTCTCTGGCTTTGCATGAAGCAATATATTTTAAAGATAACTGTCAACAACTTGACTGCACAAATCATTTTGCAGTGTGATTCAGCTAATGCATTCAGTATTTTTCTGAAGAGAACGTTTGCAGGATGACACGTTGGACCAAATGCAAAAAAAAAAAGCATTAAAATCTCTCATTGGTTCGGTTTGACAGAACAGGGTTGATCAAACACGTTAACGTAGCAAATACGCCTGCTGTCCTACTGGTAAGGAGAATAATGTAAACCTTTGGAGTGGAGTGGCTCCGTTTAAAAGCCCCACGCACAAACATTTTTATGCCGCTAGCCCCCCTGCACCCTGTATCTCAGCAGCGGACGCTAATTTGACTGTACAAGGGAGAGAGCTTAAGTGCGGGGAGAGGCTTTTTCTTGCTTGCTGGAGACATAGATCACTCGTTAATAGCCAAGGGAGAAACACCAGCAGGGTAGCGCCACAGCATGGTGTGGGACAATCGCCTGCTCCCTGACACGCCCTGCTAATTCGCTTTCTCACGTCATTCAATGTCTGCGAGAAAACAGTGCATTACTCCGGCTGTTATGACTGCAGTGGCTCCGTATAAAACCTGCAGTTTATAAACCTGTGTGCGGGACTGTTTGCTCATGTTTCATAAGGAGTTATCCTGATCTCACCCATTACTGCACATGAGTCCCCTTGTGTTCGTACATCCAGGTGTTTATGTTGGGGTATCTCTTTAACGGATTTCTTTAAACCTCCTTTCTCACGATTACATCACTCCCTTTTCCCGTGTTTAAATGCAGGAGTCTGTTACTCAAGGAGACGTATCGTTTTGCATTCGCCTTTGCTTTTGAACTTTCAGATATCCATTTGTCACAGCCGGACTTGACAAATGCGTTAAATGCTTAGTAAGGGACACTAAATTCTTACAGAAGCAACTGAGCAGTTTGACCTGTGAACTTTGGACTGCAAGTCCATCCCCAAAGTCTGAAATGTGCATTATGTTTTGTGTGAGGGTATGCATACCATAAATATGTACGTGGACATGTCTGCCATAAGTAGGCCATTTAAAGAGAGATGATTACAGGCCATCTTAAAAACTGCTGTCATTCCTGGCATTTGTCCCGAGCGGCATGTTTTTTTCTTTGGTGACGGGGGCGAACTTATGAAACGTATTCTAGCCCTGAGGAGGTGCTCATTCTGTGGAAAGCGTCCATAATTAGCCGTGTAGCTAACGTGCGCGGTTAACGTGGCCTTTGACTGCACGTGTGCGTGTGAACGGCACAGGGGGCCGGCTGCGGCCAGGATGTTCACGGCTGGGCTTGCGCGCACACGCTTGAAAATGCGGTGAAAGTGAATGAGGGCGCATCCGGCCAGGCCACTGCCAGCGTGATTAAAACACACAAAAACCCCCACAATGCGGTCCGTGACACCGACACAACTGAGGACAGGGGCCCTGCTATAGATGATCATTAACTCAAATATCCAGAACCAGAATACGGTCAAAGTTCATAAATCCCACCGGATCACCAGATCTACAGACTTTATCAGTCGATCTGAACTTTAGTTTTATTTTAGTAGCTGTGTAGCTGAAGTATTGTAAGTGTGTTTAGGGGGTGGGGGGGGGGGGGGGTTTGGGGTCGACTGCTGTCTCAGTCACTGATTGGCCCACTACCCCCCCGCCTTCCCCTCAGTGATCAGTGATTGCCTTTGTTGTCTCCGTGGCGCTGGCGTCACGGTAACCTGCGTGCACCCCCCCCCCCCCCACCCCACCCCACCCCACCCCACCCCTCTAGCCTTTGTACTGTTGTGTGGGAACGGCGTCTCTGCTCTCCTGGACACTAGTGTCTTGCCCTGGGGCCTGAAGACACCAGCTGGTCTGCTGAGGAGCACCAGGGAGGCACCAGGAGGGCGTGGGGGCGTGGGGGGGGGGGCGTAGGTGCATGAGTTTGAAACCGCTGACTTCAAAAGGCAGAAGCTGCAGGGTGAAATGATGCCTGACCGCTATGGCACATTTCTGTTCTTATTGTTGCGTGGGAGGAGACTGAGGAATCGCCATAACCTTACCCCCCCCGTCCACGTCCACGTCCACACCCCCCATACACCCACGTTCACCCCCCACCCCCCACCCCCCTCTGTCCCCAAACCTCATCGCTCTCTGGTGTTTTAACAGCTCAAAGGGGGACCCCTGCCGGACCCTGTGATTGGCCGGGGTCATTCTGTGCGTCATGTAGCGGTGGGTGGGGGTGGGGGTGGGGGTCAGTGTCTGGTTTTTTTGCAATGCCTCAGGCTCGACTCACAGAGGGTCTGCTGGATCCCGTGGGAATCTGAGGCGGTCGCCACCCGTTTAACACCAGAACAGCACATCACTGCATTGTCAAGTTTTCATCATGGCTAAAACACAGCAGAACTGTGTCATCATGGCTAAAACACAGCAGAACTGTGTCATCATGGCTAAAACACAGCAGAACTGTGTCATCATGGCTAAAACACAGCAGAACTGTGTCATAATGGCTAAAACACAGCAGAACTGTGTCATCATGGCTAAAACACAGCAGAACTGTGTCATCATGGCTAAAACACAGCAGAACTGTGTCATCATGGCTAAAACACAGCAGAACTGTGTCATCATGGCTAAAACACAGCAGAACTGTGTCATAATGGCTAAAACACAGCAGAACTGTGTCATCATGGCTAAAACACAGCAGAACTGTGTCATCATGGCTAAAACACAGCAGAACTGTGTCAAGTGTCTTTTTTTAACTAACTTTCATTGTTTATCTTCAGGTGCAGGTAAAATCTGAAAACAGCTGCACATACCTGAGAATTAGAGAATCTTCAGCGTTACTAACCAAACTGTACAATGGAGTTCATTCTGCCTTGTGGTCACTAACCTGAAGCAATTTCACTGATGATGTCTAAAGGGTTTTAAAACATTTCAAACAATTATTGGACCCGAGTCTGAAAATCAGTTGAATTAAAACACTCCATTTAAAAGAGAATAAACTGATGGAAACCTTTCTCACACTCTCCTGGATGATCTGAGCGGGAGATGACTCAATAACACACGCCCCAGTGAACATTTTTGCGGTGAGAAGTCTGTGAAACGCCGTCTAGGCGTTCAGGTGAAAACCTGGCTATATTTGTTTGAAAAATGAGAGTTTACTAGCTGACTAGGACGTAACCAGGATGTAGGATGTAACCTCTCTCAACCTAGGTTTCCACCCCTCTGGACATTGAGATTCCAGCTAATTAAGATCAGAGTCCCCCTTCTCTGCAAAGTGCTTTGAGGTCATAGGATAAAAGGCGGTACAGTATTTATATAAAAAACATAAAGCTTATCCTGGTTGAAATGCAGTTTAAAATCATTCTTTTCAAAGGAAATAAACTAATGGGGATCGTCTATACCTCTGTTCTCAATGACCTGGTGATTCCGTCCTTAATATGAAAGTTTTTTTTTTTTTGTGATTTTCACAAGAAGAGTTGCTATTTAAGCTGTATCACATTAGTCACCAAATTACCCGGAATGCTGGTCAGAGATTGACAGTGCAGTCACCGGGGTTACTGGAGCCTAAGGAAACAGTTAACTCTAATGGCCAATCATTGCATTTTCCTTTATGACATCACCATCGACCTCTTACTTACTGCTCCGTGCCTTGTGACTGCAACTGGACTGTGCAGGGGGTCGGTTGTTCATTTGTCAGTTCATTTACTGTCGTGATCGCAATGGAAGAATGACTGAGTCTGATCGCTCTTTATCTTTGATGGTACCCCCCCCCCTGTGGTTGTGACTCAGTTGCCAGTAACTCTTTTCCTCTTACAGGAAGGGGGCAGAAATGTCTGAGTTTTGGGTCGGCCGTCTGCAGACTGAGCGCACCTGCTCCCTGCTCGCCACCCCACCCCACCCAACTTCACCCAACCTCATCTCACCCCACCCTTACATCTCACAATTAAAGCTGAAAATGCTTCCCCTACCCCTGCCTGTGCGCACTAGGCAGAGGGGAATCAGACTGGGCAGAGACGGCCTTCCAGCTGACGCCGTCGAGCAGGGTGGCGGATGACATCACCCCCCCACCCAACGCCGTCTCGTCCCGTGGCGGAACCCTCCCATTAGACACGGATTAGCCTGTTGCCATCTGAGGAGATAATCACACACACAACGCGGATGCGTTCGGAGGGGAGGAGGCAAGAGGCCCGTCGCAGGTAGCATTTAGCCGCAGGTAGCACTTAGCGTAGCAGTTAGCTGCAGTTAAACGTCGCTCTCTCCCACTGCAATGGGGCGAAGGGCTTTATTCACGCCCCGGTTCTGATCGGGTTACAGGGCCCCGGCATTCACGCCTGTTCCAACTCAGCCTAGTTTCTCCCAGTGCTGTACCACATTAGACTCCGCCCTCTTTGATGCCAGCCTGGGCCTCTGCCACAAACATGGCTGACAAACCCACCAGAGCCTCAAACACTCCAGTTTGGTGTGACCAAGGACAATGCTTGGGCAATGGATGTCCCTGTACTTGGATGTCATGCCAGAAACTCCTTACCAACTGGAGGCTCCTGTAGTTAAGGAGCGGAGAGGATGGAAGGAACGCAGGAGTTGATTATCTGGTGAGTCTATACAATCTGTGTGGTGATGGCCTGCAGTTCACCCCTCCTGATGCTCCACCCCACACTGTGAGTGGCTCCACCTCTTTCCCAGAATGCAATTTAAAACCTGTGTTTCTTCTTCTAATCTCAAACCCTAGGGCTACAGTCAGGTCTTTATTTCCCCCCATCATCACCAAGAAACCCGGTGAGGTCAGCTTTAACTGTGTAATCATCTGCTTTCTTCATCAATTATGTGCAGAGTAACAACACAAAACTAGCAGACCCTGTGGCTCTCCAGGACCAGGGTTGGGGACCCCAGCAGACCCTGCGGCTCTCCAGGACCAGGGTTGGGGACCCCAGCAGACCCTGTGGCTCTCCAGGACCAGGGTTGGGGACCCCAGCAGACCCTGCGGCTCTCCGGGATCAAGGTTAGGGAGCTCTGCTCTAACTGACTACAAACCTGCTTTAGTTACAGGAAATCTGGGAGACCAAACAATACAAATAAAATGTATCTTAAAATGCATTATTCATATAAAGTATATAGATAAGGTGTATATTAAGAATATTAGAATGTACATAAACACATTTAGAGAACATAAAATGCATAAAAATACTAGAATTGTTGCCCTTTTATAATACAACACAATTGTTTGCAAAATGAATGCAGAATATGTGGTAATTATGTTGTATTATGCAACTTGTATGTCTTTATGCTACTTATACTTCCGATAATACGCTAGAAATATGAAAGCAATGTACTGTACTGTAATTAAATAGTTTTGCGGAAATATTTGGAAGTATTTTGGTGTGGGTTTCACGGCCTGAGGCTACAGTTTGGCGTAAGTTTCCCAGAAGCCTCTTCTCCTCAAAGACAGATGACACAACTGACAGGGCAAGGGCTGCAGGCTTGGTATGAACTACTGCAGCGATCCAAAAGAGAGAGAGAGAGAGAGTGTGAACAGGAGCCGCCGAGTCCGAAACGCTGCTGTCTGACTACAGGGTGATGGACAGGCCCGGTGTTTCTCAGAACAGCCGGAGACAGGTTGACACAGAGTTAACAAAAAAAACAAAAAAAGACCATGACCCATGTTCACACCACCAGGCTGTTAAAGCTGACAGGTCTGCAATGGTTCATACAGGTAAGCAGACAGGCAAACATACAGGTAAGCATACAGGTAAACAGACAGGTAAGCATACAGGTAAGCAGGCAGGTAAACAGACAGGTAAGCATACAGGTAAACAGACAGTTAAGCAGGCAGTTAAGCATACAGGTAAGCAGGCAGGTAAACAGACAGGTAAGCAGACAGCACGCTGAAGAGAAAGAGAAAGGCGCTTCCTTTCAGCCACAAGAAGACACGCGCAATATGACCGTGCTTTTATTTTATATTTGTGCTCCTCTGTTGGATTACCTGTGAATATACCTGTAAAACATGTATATATATATATATATATATATAGGGGTGTGATAAAGGCCATTCGGTCTTGTGCAATAAACTGACAGCAGCAACAGTTGCGATATTTGGGGACATATAAGAACAGGGAAAGGGGGATTCGACCCTAAGCGGTTCTGTAGCACTAACTAAACCCACGGCAAAGGCTACAAGCCTCTATCCTGCAAGCAGTTCGAAACCAGTAATCAAAGTCTATAGAACAATTGCAATGCCAAGTGACCAGTTTATTTTCAGAAAGTCCAGGGTCAAAACACAATTCAAGGTCCTCCCGACCAAAGAAAGTCATAATCCAAAAATGAGGTAGTTTGAAATACTACTCCAAACACACTCCATCCATACTTTTCCTAACAGGCACTTACTCCTCTCACCTCCTCCTCCACTCCCCTCCCACCACCTCCTCCTCCTCATTTAAGTTAAGCATTATTTTGTCTTTAACTCTGTAGCTGTAAAAATTCAATTTGATTAAAAAAAATTTTTTTTTAAAACTCGACAGTTTCGTTACATTTTCTCTCTCGGTTTTGGTCTGACAGGAAATGACCGTTGCTTTTAATCAGCTTCTCTCACAGAGGGGACTTCTTCCTGAGCGGCTCAGTCGCTAAAAGCGCTCGCTAACAGATGCAGGCCGGGCCCTTAACTCAGGACTGGTCACTGTCACGTTTGAGTCTGGACCGTGTCATTGGCCGACTATAGGGCCGGGAGCCTGCCACGGGATGCTATTAGCCCTGTCCCATCCAGGCGTAGAATGAGTCAGCCAGGGTTATTCAAGTTACCGCCACCTTAGGTTACCTCGGCGACGCGCCAGCCAACCACAGGCAGATGCTGTCAGTGAGAGAAATGTGATTGGCTGCATCTCGTCTGGAAATGAGTCATTGCATCAGGGACCAGTGCATCAGTCACGCATGTCAATCAGCTAAAGTGCTGCTCGCCTGGGCGCAGTTGGCAAAATGGCAACTCAAGAAACACAATTACTGAATTTAAAGTTCATGGAGAAAGTAGATTAAAATGATAAGCTAAAGAATATAGAGGATGAGCTGAGGTCGAGCTTGGTCTGCCTAGTTTAGCTTCATTTATTGTCCGTTCAGTGTATAATGACAGCGCTATCCATTCCGCCTTTACACCGGGCCGGCCAGCGGAGGATGGGCTTCCCCCTCTGTAGCCCCTTACTTTACACCGGGCCGGCCAGCGGAGGATGGGCTCCCCCTCTGTAGCCCCTTACTTTACCCCGGGCCGGCCAGCGGAGGATGGGCTTCCCCCTCTGTAGCCCCTTACTTTACACCGGGCCGGCCAGCGGAGGATGGGCTTCCCCCTCTGTAGTCAGGGTTTACACCGGGCCGGCCAGCGGAGGATGGGCTCCCCCTCTCTAGTCAGGGTTTAAACCGGGCCGGCCAGCGGAGGAGGGGCTCCCCCTCTCTAGTCAGGGTTTAAACCGGGCCGGCCAGCGGAGGAGGGGCTCCCCCTCTCTAGTCAGGGTTTAAACCGGGCCGGCCAGCGGAGGATGGGCTTCCCCCTCTGTAGCCCCTTACTTTACCCCGGGCCGGCCAGCGGAGGAGGGGCTCCCCCTCTGTAGTCGGGTTCCTCCTGAGATTTCTTCCCACTGGGGAGTTTTTTCTCGATACCATTTGAGTGTTTTTCTTCCCACTGGGGAAGAGTTTTTACCTTGCTTGCTTTTTGGGGGGATTCAGGCCTGGTTTTTGCCCAATTTTCCTTCTGTTTCTCTGTAAAGCGTCTTTGTAACAATGTCTCTGTGAAAAGCGCCATACAAATACAATTGAATTGAATTGAACAATTGTAAGTATTCATTAGGGAAAGTAATGAATGCAAAAGCACTAGGTGAGGAATGAGGCCAGAGTTCACAAAGGCATAGAAATATGGAAACACTGATACGGCCACACCTGAGCCAACAGGTCTGACATCAACATGACACTGCAGGTGTGGATAGTCACGAGGAGCTGCATGTTTTTGCAAACTCTGTGATTCCCCCTGTATGGCTGCGATCAAACAATTCAACAGGGATGTCATTAATCAGGGAATATTGATTCTTCAGTCTCCAAATGTCTCTAGTGGCAATCACCAGTAATTGGCTCTATTTTTTAACATTCTCTCTCACTAACAGCTGTGTGTGTGTGTGTGTGTGTGTGTGTGTGTGTGTGTGTGTGTGTGTGTGTGTGTGTGTGTGTGTGTGTGTGTGTGTGTGTGTGTGTGTGTGTGCGTGCATGTGCACGCATGCCTGTGTGTGGCATACCCAAAGTCCTCTGCCTCTGACTGAGGCATTTAGGGTCCGGGAAAAAGTATAGCTCCTGATTAATCTGGAAAAAAATGGCATCCCCCGTAACGATCCAGCTGATGGGTTTACTGACTTGGGGGTGTGTACACACACACACACACACACACACACACACACACACACACACACACACACACACACACACACACACACACACACACACACACACACACACACATTGTTGCCATTCTTAGAAATGTAATATGTTTATTTAACTAAAATCAGGAAGTGCAAGTGGTGAATACCAGAGAAGCTTTTGTTGAATACATGTTGAAGCTTATTCCTGTTTGAGGAATCCGTTGCGATCATAGCATGTGTTGTTATGCTGATTTATGCCATGTGAAATCTCATTAAGTGGCGATATACATTCTGTATCCATTTCACTGTTCATTAAATATTTACTGTGATGAAATCACAGTCTTGTGAAAACAAACTTAGAAATTCACAGGCGTTAGTTTCTTTTATTTATTGATTTTTCTCATTAATAATCACGTGGACGGGGGAGTTAGTTTGACTCGGACGGTGTAACGCTTTGACCTCGTTTTCTGCGGCTTCCTTCGTTTATTTAAACATTGAGTGCATTACTGAAACGACGGCGCGATCTGTCCAGGAAAAGGAGAGCGTATATTTCGTTAACGAGCCTGTGAGGAAACCAGAGGCAGTAGGCTAGCCCAGCTCAACGCTCCAGGTCCATGACACAAGGCTCTGCGATGCCAAGCGGGTTAATGCTAGAAAAACATATTATCAGAAGTATACGGCGATCTGTATATTTTTCAGCAGGTCTATAGATGACATGGTTAGCGTTTCCCCAGTTAATTTTCTTCGGCTTGTTTCCTGTATTTGTCTAGTTAGCCAGTTACTTATGTAAGCATGTGTCCGCTTGAGAAAGGGGTTCATGTGTAATTTTTCTTTCCTCCACTCTCTACCCGGTCTGCTCTGTTTTTTTTTTTTATCCTGAAAAGATAACTTTGTTAGCTTCGTAACAGTAGCTCTCGCCTTTTTTTTTTTTTTTTTTACAAAGCAATGTAACTTTTCAAAGAGGGGTCAAAAAATGTTCAGCGCAGTCAACGTGGAGAAGTGTGGAAACTAAATTTAGAATACGTTGCTGCGAAATAACCCGTTGCCAATCGATTTAAGCTGTCACGTTAATGCATGTTACAGCCCCTCCAAAGAGTTACAGGTAAAGAGCAACGTGTCTACTGTGGAACATGTTTGAACTAAAAAAAAAGATAGATTTATGGACCAAAATATGCATTAATGAAATACAACTGTTTTGTAAAAGCCTGTGTTTTGGCCAATATTTATTGTGTGTGTGTTAATTCACAAGTGCGTGTGCGGAGGTTTGTGAATCTTAATTTGCTAAGTGTTGACATGTCTGCGTGCATGAAGTATCGCTTCATCGGCATTACTAGGCCCGGCAGCAGGTGAACGTCCCAGTCGCTGGCAGCGAGCCACAGTGAGGTAGAGTCGAAGCAGAGATCTCATGCTGAGCCGCTCAGACTTTGGACTATCTCTGTCTGTCTTATTTTAACATGATGGGCTGTAATGAAACGGGACTCCCTCAGATTTATAGCACGGCTACGAACCGCAAAAAAAAAAAGGAACTAGCGTGTCTGCAGGCCCTTCAGTGGACATTATGTGCATTATGAACTGAGGTCATAGATCCTGTGCTGAGGTATACGAGTAACATGGTATTGAATACAAACAGATATCCAGAGCGCTCAAAGGGTTATAAAATTAAATTACGATTGTGCATGGTGCATTGTGGGAATGGAGTCAGGCAGGAGATAAGGGGGGGGGGGGGGGGGGGGTCTAGGCTCTCGGAGGAGGGTGTATGATTTAGCAAAAAAGAAAAAAAAAAGGGAAGAAAAGGGTTTTGAACTCATGTACAAGTACTATCAAGTACAGGCTAATACTCACGCACAATGGCAAATAACCCAATAAAAGGCTTTTAATGTGCACCTCCTCTTACAGCAGTGCCTGAGAACTCCCTGTAAGTAACATGTAGACCTTTGGAAAAGCTCTGGCTAACGATTGGCTGAAAAGAGCTCGCGTCTCCTAGCTTGCCGCCCAATGACCTGCATGCATTTCTGAGCGCACCTAGCATTTCCCTGGGCTTTGACTCTGAGGTAAAAACTGGTTTGTGCATGTAAAACTCAATGTAATGATAAAACTGTGCTATATTGCACTAATGTAGACTGTGGGCGGCAGTGTAGTATAATGGTTAAGGAACTGGCCTTGTAACCTAAAGGTTGCCGGTTCAATTCCCAGGTAGTACACTGCCGTTGTACCCTTGAGCAAGGTACTTAACCTGAATTGCTTCAGTATATATCCAGCTGTATAAATGGATATGTAAAAAAAATAATAAAAGTTGTGTAAGTCGCTCTGGATAAGAGCGTCTGCTAAATGCCTGTAATGTAATGTATATACTATGAATGTTTTCTGATTCTTTATGGCTGGCCAGTGTAAGTACCAATTGCTAAGGGGACATCCTTAATTCTATTTTCTTCAGGAGCAAAGCTCGGAAATCATTTTGCATTAACAGACTATCAGAAGCAAAGTTTATGGCAAAAAATGTAACGCCGCACATATGTTTAAAAAGATGTATCTCACACAGATTTTATGGTATTTTATGTATTTAAAAAAAAAAAAGTATAATGTGCCAGATTGATTGATTGATTGACTGAATGGCGAATCCCAGAAGCCGGATGTTTACTATCATTGGCTGATGTTGACACACTGGAGAGGGAGGGGGGGGGGGGGGGGGGGGGGGGTGCTAATTAAGAATGAAAAATGAAGCAGCGGGCCAAGCGTGTGCCACAAAATCCCCCCCGCCATCTTAAACAGCGCAGGTGGCATGTTAACGGGTGATAAAAATGCGGGAGACGGGGGCGGGGTGTTGTGGTGGAGTTTAGCAAGGAGGAGGCTCTGCTTTCTTTTTGGCAGTGATGCCGTCCGCACATCTTTGCAGGCCGGGGTATGGTGCTCAGATTCCGCCCAGGACCACAGATCGGTACAGTTACAATCAGGTAAAGTGGCACCATCAAGGTGCATGCCTCAACAAGACCTGACAAATAAGCTCCGTGATACACACTGGAAGCTATTGTGGTGTGAGGGTTTTTTTACCCCTTTCTGATGTGTGGATTTCCTTCTGTGAACTGGTGAAGCCTTTAAACCTGCACAGTAAATTCACAGCAAAATGTCCAGTGTTAGTTCAACTCTAACAGTGTTGATTCAACTTTAGCAGTGTACATATGAGGCTGCTCTGGACAGATTAGGCTCACATGTACACTGTTAGAGTTGAATTAACACTGGATATTTTACTGTGTGGATTTAGGGAAATGGCTGAGTGGTTTTGGGGATGGGGGGGGGGGGGGGGGCACAGAGTAACCAACAGATGCGCACATTCCTGCTCCTGTCAATCACCTTATTGAATCCTGGCCCATGGCTGCCAGGGATGGGGGTGGGCATTGTCCAGGGTGTGCCCTCTCTCTCTCTACAGTCATGTGACCACTGATGGTGAGTGGGGGGGGGGGGGGGGGGGTTCAGGAGTGGCGGCAGCTCCCTGGACACTCGCGGGTGCCAGCGGGGGTCACCTGGCAGAGCAGTGGCCCTGATAACTGCCTTTTTCCCAGCCTCCCGGCTCAACGGTCACTAATAGCCGTGGGAGAGGACCTGCCCAGCACAGCACAGAGCAACACTCACTCGGCTTGGCAGTTCCTGCATGGGGGGGGGGGGGGGGGGGGCTTAAATACACCCCACCCCACCACCCACCCACCCTAGGCCTTCTCCATCGCTGTCGGGAAAAAAAAAAAACAAGCGTTGCACGACGGATAGCCTTACAAGCTCCGGGTCATGCGCGCATTTACAGGGAGCCATCTTGACAAAAGTTGCGCGGAGGATATCGGAAATAAAAAATCGTTCTTGTGCCCCCCCCCCCCCCGTCCCCCCTTCCCTCCCCCAACAAACTGTTATGTAAATTAGTCTCACATTTTTGGCGTCTCCCCCCCCCCCCCCCGAACCCCCTCTCTCTACGTTCCTAAAAATCTCTGCATATTTCCTCATTTGATATCAACTATAAAAGCTGCCAGAGGTTTAGTTCAGCAGGGGTTTTGGATTTCAAAGTGGTGGGAGAAAGAAAGCGTGGAAATTAGGGAAGCCAACTCCCACCCTACATGCGCCCCCCATATGGTTCCCTCCCTCCTCCTCCTCCTCCTCCTCCTCCTCCTCCTCCTCCTCCTCCTCCTCCTCCTCCTCCTCCTCCTCCTTCTTCATCCCCTAGGGGGAGCTGTTTTAAGAGCTCTGAATGTTAATGTTGCTTCTTACCTCACTTCCCCAGGCACAGCAGGAGCTCGTGCTAATTTCAGGACCCGAGCTGTTATTATATGGCCTTCAGGACCCGAGCTGTTATTATATGGCCTTAATAAACTGCCGCTGATGCTGCCCTCCCCGTTGTTATTGTTGTCGTTGTTGTCGATGGTGACGCAGGACGGTTGCCACGGCGCCATAAATGAGGATCATGTGCCAGAAGTACTTAACTTGTGACACAGCGCGGGGGGGTTGGGGAGGGTAAGAGCAATGTAGAGGGAAATGTAAACCTGCAGCCCAGAAAAAAAAGCACAGGGTTATGGGCGTCTTTATTCGGGGGGGGGGGGGGGGGGGGGGGGTAAGGCGGTGTCCCAGAATCCCCCACGTGAAAAGAAGCAGCAGTGAGATTGTGCGCATCGGAGCAGAGTGTGCGCTTGTATTTCAGGCCGAGTGCTTGTCTCTCAGCCCTCCCCAATCAACGGCTGAGGTTGCGATGGGAACATTCCAATTCGGGAGAGAAACGTTTTTAAGAGAAGAAAGACTAAGTGCAGGAGTCCCATATTGAGGCAGGGCTTTTGTTTATCTCACAATGACCTCTTATTTAACCCTTTAGGCAGGGGTAGGCAGCCCTGGTCCTGGAGTACCAGTGACATTTGTCCTTTTTATTCCATCTGAGCTTGATCGCAAGAGTTTGATGGATGATTAAAAGTCTGAGCCTGAATATTCTGAATGGTGAAAAACGCCGAGTGCCTCCAGCACATGGTCACCTGCATTCATTACACCTGATTAATTAGAATGCATCCAGTTATGCAGCTATAGGTTTGGATGGAGCAAAAACCAGGACCGTCTCCGGCACTCCAGGACCAGGGTTGCCTACCCCTGCTTTAAGGTGTAAGTTCACAAATATGTGATTAGAATGTTCTTAAGTGAACATTCTAATGCTGATGTAACAATCACTGCTGGTAATTGAAAGCAATGGAGTTCTAGAACACTGACTTATTTAGAGTTTTGAAAAAAAAGAGAAAAACATTCCAAAACAGCTATTCTTGAAAGGGTTAAGAGCCTGACCACACGCGCACACAACTCCCCAGGGTCAGTCCGTCGAAGCCCCAGGGACCTGACCACAACATCGGCTGCTGCCGCCACACTTCAGTCCTCATATGTAATTTAGGGCAGAGAAATTGTAACATAAGCACTGCCTCTGGTCTGGAAGACCTCGCTCGGGAACCCAGGCAAGCTATTAAACCCGACCAAAACACTTACCGTAGGAACTGGTGAATCACTTTTTTTGGATGATTAGATTTTATAATTTTTTTTTTTTACTTCTCCTCTCTTCCATTTTTAAAAAACAGGAAGAGCAAAAATTTTATTTTTTTGTGGAGGATGTTTTTTTTTTTTAGTTTGCTGAAACTTACTAGCCCATGATCTGGATGAGTACAGTGGCAACAAAGCTACGTGTCAAATGCGTCTGGTGTGATATGTCAACACAGCAGTGCCTGGTGCATGATGGTCACTGTAGTCAATCCCAGAGTGTCCATAACCCATGGATGTCAAACTCCAGTGTCTGTTGGTTTTCACTGATTTCCTTACAATTGGCAGCCAATAAGCAGCCTCGGAAGCCTTAATCAATCGGTGACTTCAGTCAGTCTCTTAAGTATGGAGACAGAGCCGGCAGACACTACGGCCCTGCAGGATTGAAGTCTGACACCCCAGGGGGTATACTACAAAGCAGGATTTGAGTTAGCTGGATAACTGCACTGAGTAAAGCCTGGAAACCTTCCCAAATTTGGAACATGGATTAAAGTAAAAAGAGCTGTTCCAAGTTTTACTGGGGTCACCCATGTCAGTATTTTTACCTCGCAGGTAGAGACAGCACCCAGGCAGTATTATACTGGGCTGTGACCGAATATGATCCCTTCACCCCTTTGAGGGCACAAATTTGAGTCAACTTTGTCAAAAAACTTTTGAGTGGGTGACTTTTTCTCACAAATGGGGGCACTTAAAATCCCAGGATGAAACCCTTATTTCTGGGGTATTGTTGAGGGGATTCAGGAGCACACTCATCCACAGAACTGTGCACTCATCCGACAATTTCAGGAAGTAAAAACTACAACTTATAGTACAAGACATAGAGCGTATATGCATGTCTATGGTACAAAAGCGGGACGTATTACGAACAACTTCCTCACTAGTTTGGAAAGAGTTTCGCAGGATTTCTTTCGCACACTGCTTGCAAAGTGAGGGGAGAGGGCACATAGTAGACAGGGGTCTGAGTGGACAGGGAACAGGGATCATATTCGGTCACATCCCTGGATTCAATGCAGAGCTACATGATATATAAGAACACCCCCCCCCCCCCCATCAGTATATTTCTTACTTGGGTTTTTTCCTCATAGCTGTTTGATATGACATCTGATACACATTTCTCCTCCCGCCCCAATGGACCTATTAACATGCACCTGAGCAGAGCAACAAATAGAAACGGGGATGGAAGATGTTTGGGGGTTGGGGGGGGGGGGCGGCTGTCTGGAAGCAATGAGACCTTTATCTTTGATTTAAAGGAGCAAGGCAGCCCATTATTCTGCTCTCACAGCACGCACTCACATCATTAATCTAACATCCCGGGGACCTGCTCCTATTCTGACTGCAGTGCACGTGGGAAACAATGTCGGCCATTTCGGCTCTTATTATTTTGGGAATACAATTAAGAATGCGCTGGTTTTCTTTCTGGTCTTAAAATAGTAATGGCAAGGAAAACCTAAAACAATGTGCAGTATTTACAAGATTGGGTCTGCTTATTTCTCTATCGTGTTTTATTCTTCTTTATATAATTTCAGGGCTGGGAAATTAAACTACGGTGGGTGTGTACCTTCCTAGATAGCCATATCTTTTTTTTTGTTTTCCATTTGAATCGAACATTGTTGCTGCCTTAATTCTCTACGTGATTTGACTTGCCTTGTGTGCAGAAGAAGGGTTGTTTAGTTTAAGCTTAAAAAGGTCGGAATTGTGCCAAAGGGGTAAAAAAAAAAAAAGCGTTTGTTAAATACTGAAAGCGCTGTACTGGAGTAACCTTTCACGTGCTGAGAGAATGTCCGCGGACGCAGTCCCCGTGCGAGGCCGGAGAGGAGAGCGATCCCGAGTGCGATCCGACGGTGTTATCACAGATGTTCCCAGCGCTCGCAGTCCTACTGCGCTGGTAAAGGAAGGGAGTCGCTCCCAGGAGCGTTTGTCAAGCCGCCAAAGTTTGGCGTGTCGTGCCCTCCCGCTGCCTGTACCTGCAGGTCGGGCTGCGTTTCTCACAAACAAGGTTACGCTCACGCGTTGCGTGTACCCCCCCTCCCCTTCTCCTGCACCGCATTCCCCGGTCAGCTTGCGGTACAGCGGTAAGGCGCTTGGTAACCGCCGCGGAAGGGTCAACCGAATGCTAAATCGAACGCTCGTGTTCAAATATTATTTCAGGTGGGAGCTGCGGAGATAAGGCGTCCTGACGCGCAGAAGAGCCGCGGTGTGATGTTCTTCCAGAAAATTCTGCCAGTTCCTCGGAACGAGAAGAAAAAGAAGAACAAGAAGAACGGGAAAAAAAAAGCCGTCGTTCGACATCAAAGCCGCTCAGGGGCCAGGCCCAGATTCCCATGGCCTGGACGACTCGTCTTTCCCCCTGTGATTCAACCACCGCTCACGGACCGCAGAGGAGCCTCCGAGGATTCTGGGAAGTGGGTTTCGTACGGGGACGACTCACCTGAACCTCGTCCACTCAGGATGTGAGTCTTGCACTTGCAGTTCGGTGAATGTGCGTTCGTTTTACTGCACGCCGCTGTGGTATGACAGTCACACGCATGGAGGTTCTTGTCCCCCCCACAGCAGAAAAAAAAAAATATATAGATCAAAGCAAACATGTTTTTACAATTTTTTACATCACACACAGTCATACCGCTAAGCCTGGCAATAAAAACGTTTATGTATTCATTTATTCTTTCTTTTTCTTTTTTTTTTTACTTGGGAGAATCACCTCGGGACGTGAGTAATCACATTGAAATCACACAAGATTCCGACCTTTATTTCAATGGTGGGAAAGAATGCCTCACTCTGTCACATGACATGAGAGATATTTTTCATTTTTAGAGCCTAAAAAACATTTGCCACTGTTCCCAGGCATTGTGTGTGTGTATGTGTGTGTGTGTCTTTTTATTGAATCTCACCCCCCTCCATTGTTGTCACAGGAAATAGTGAAAGCAGGCTAAGTATAATATCGTGTTTTGTCTGCTGGAAATCAAGAAACAAGTCTTGTTTTTATAACCAGCTTTGAATGAAAAAGACCTGGTGAATGTCTACTCAAGGACAGGAATAATCAATGTCTCATGATGGTAAATAACAACAGTTTTTAATTTTGCTTTCCCCCCCTTCCAAGTCACCACACGTGAAACACGATCCCGTATACACCCCTGGAGTACCTGTGCTGTAGTGTACCTGTGTTGACTTTGCGATACCTGTCTGGCCTGTGGGATGTATTTCACAAGGAATGGTTTCAATGTCCGCAGAAAGGTCTGAAATGTCCTATTTCTGTGTCTGAATGATGCATAATATGTTTTGAAATGCAGGGGCGCACGGTTGTGTAGCCAAAAAAAAACATGTAAAAAAAGGAAAAAGGTCAACTTGCTGCTAAAGGGAGACGAACAAGCGAGTCTGAAAAACACAAATGCAACTCTACCGCGGAGCAACTGGCCCAGGCGACCAGCCAAAACCAACCAAACGCCAAACTGCGCTGGACTTTTAAGGTTCGAAACAACAGCTGATGTCTTAAATTGAGCTTGTACGGTTTTCCCAACGCCCGGGGTCCAGACATCCTGACCGGCCCTGACCCCGAGAAGGGAGGGGGGGAGAGTAGATACTTCTGGAATTTACGGGGCCACGTTTCGTCCACTTCAACAGACAAAAGACCAAAAAAAAAACACTTTTTTTTCAGCGACGAGAGAAGCTCGTTCCGCAGTCCTGTCCCCCTTCCAGAAATCGGGGGGGGGGGGAAAGGTGTCAACGTGGACCTCAGCTTGAATCGGATTACACGAAGCAAATTACGTAAACAAATTGAAATGGACCCACATTACCCGTCAGATTTTAGTCCTTAAAAGGAGAGGGAATGTGCACACAGCAAAAACTCCAGACAGGTGCAGCCAGGGTAAAGAAATGTATAGAAACATACGATAAAAGGGATTAGCAGCATCACTGCTGAACAATTCTCCCAATCAGGGTTTAATAAAGAGACACGTTTCAACCAAGGTTGTTTATTTAACAGTGTTTGGGAGCATTGCTCAACAGTGTGTGGGTAATCTCTTTTTCCTAGATTTAATTTTTTACCACTCAAAAAAAACGCCTTTGGAGGTCCATGCAAAAAAGATGATTAGTGTTGACAGCTGTGAGGGAACCTCTGGCCAGGTATTTGATCGCTTGACCTGAAGCCATTGGAGTTTCCCATTTTGGCCTGAAGCATGTTCTCGTTTGACACTGGAGGTGCACGCAAGCGCCTCTCGAACCCCTGTCAGGGGCAGCTGCCTGCATTTTACTAAATTGCCACTACAGTGGCCCGGCCAGGAACACCGAGTCACTATTTTACCGTCTCTGATTGGCCCATTCTTTTGTTGACAACCTCCCCTCATCTGTCCACTAGACAGACCTCTGTGGAGCCGATTTGCTAAGCATTGGCATTCTGACTGCTGTACCAGCGGTGGCCTGCTAGGGGGCGCTGTACGTTTTTAATTACTATTTATTTCATTATTTTTTTTGTTTTGTTTTTTTCATCAAGCCCGTGTTCCTGGCTGCACCACCTGGTCCTGTCTCTTTCTGCAGAAAAAAAAAAGTGCTACATAAGTTATTGAAGATGCCAGTCAGTCAGGTCTAAGCACAGCGTGCAGGAACAATACCACAATGCACCTGCCATATTGGGCCATGGGAAATAATGACGGTAATTACCTGCTGCCTCGGCAACAGCGACGGAACAAAAGAGTTTCATCGCTGAGGGCTTTCTCGCTGACATTTTATTTCTGCTCCGAGACAACCGTTGCCGCTCTGAAACGGCGGGTCTTAATCATTCTCGCTTGTGTTTGCATATTTTATGTGTGTGTTCTGAATGTTAAGGACGCCAGTAGTATTCAAAACTGATTGTTAGTATGTCAGAAGAAGAAAAAAAAAACTGTTTTACAGCAGGGGAGGGGGAGGGACGGTTATTATCAATTTAACACTGTCTATTAACAGTGTTTTCATAAGACATTATTACCCCGTAATCCTGAGCCATGACACAATGGGGGAGGAGCAATTGGTAATGAACCCCTTTGTGGGCGGAGCTACTATATGTTGTCAATCACCAACTTGTGAGTCCCACCACTTTGGGGTTAATTAAGTTTCACTACTTTCAATTGCTACTGTAAAGTGCAAGCAAAAGTATTTATCCAAACAGCGATGTGACAGTTGGTGAGCATCAAGCTGCTTCAGGTAATCCCCGGCCCCGCCCAAACAAAAAACAGTAATACTCTCCACCCTTGTGAGCCATCCAGACTTGGGCAATGATTCCATTTTATGTCACCGAGGAAGATTTGGACATGACTGGAAGGTGAAAGCAAACAACACAATTCTTAAACAAACAATCGCAGGAGCCAACTGTCGCGAGAACACAATTTCTTAAGTACTTCAGTGACAGTTGCAGAAATCGTGCCAATCAAGTGTTCAGGAAGAATGGAAAATAAAATTAGGAATCGCATCTTCTGATGGAGGTACATGGGAATTTGGGAAATGGACCATCAGGCTTGTTAGCCCCAAGGGCGAGCTTGTCTACCTGTGACAGGTTTGCGGCTAGCAGACGCCGTAATTGCATGTGATTACACCACAATGCTCAACTTACCTCTGGAAGCAGCTTGCAGGAAGTCACCACTGACGACGTGCTAAAATAGCTTCAGCTAGCATGGGGAGAAAACTGAACGAAACAAAAAAAATGTAAAAGGCTTCGATTGCGAACATCGTCCGTTCAATAGCAACAGTTTATGCGCACTCTGCCATGACCGGACCTTGCTCCCTGTAAATATCTTCTTAACGGTAACTTGAAATTAAGCACATGTGCATGTGGCGTTCTTGCGTTTGATCCTAGAGACATCAACATTTTAATCCTGCACCCATCCAAAATGGTATGCCGCAGAGAATGGACATTTTTTACAATTTCAAAGGAACTTCGGGTGCACTGTAATGGAGTCATATTGAGGAGAACTGTTCCTGAGGCATCGCTGTCTCTATATCTGCCTTTGGGGAGGGGAAAGGGGGGGGGGGGGGGGGTGTGATCCAGACAAGGAGTCTAGAGAACTCTCCAAGACTCAGACTGGGGTTGCGCGCCTCTTCCCCGAACGACCGCGTCTGTTTTGCGAAGCGTAACCGAGAATAGCGGATAATAACGCGCCGGCCAGACCATCTCGCCGGGGCGAAATTCCGGGGAGATTAGGGAGCGGTGTTCCGTCTTGACCGAAACACGTCTTGCTTTCCTCAAAACGGTTGACAGCCAGGTTCCCTTTCCGCTGCTCTCCTCTGTGTTTACTGAACGAAGAAAAGGGAGGATTGGGGGTGGGGGGGTACGTCTGTCTTTAACAGATTTTTTTTTTTTAAATGGCGATGTCGCCAAACAGCCCCCGGACGGGTGCAGACTCAGGCTTCGATATGGCTAAAGGGGGAACTTTTTCGGCTGGTTGGAAAGGTACTCGTAAATCGTCGCACTCTAATTTATGTTGATTTCAAAGGGAAGAAAAGAGTTACTGCTCAACAGCAGCCGATAAATTTTAATTTCAGTTCTTTGACAGTTTATATAAGGTAATGTAGGATTATCATATATATAGTTACTGACGTAACCTGTAAGATGTAAAACAGGTAAGGTGGCCTGATTTCTAGGTGCTTTGTAACAAACGGCAGTTTGGCATGGCGGAAGATCTGGGTTTGCATCTCATGAGGACAATCCCGCTTTACTCTGTTAGGTAATACATTCGGGGCCTGGTTTACTAAGACCTTTAGTGGGTGCAAAAACTTTTAGCACACACAAAACTAATAAAACAACCAATGATTGGTGCAAAACAAATACCATGACCAATCAGTCATGTTATTGGTTTTGTGTGTGCTAAAAGGTTTTGCCCATGCTAAAGGTCTTAGTAAATCAGGCCCTCAATCTGAATATACTTCAGCCAACAGGCAGCTCTGTGGTGTAGAGGCAATATGATATAGTGTTTAGGGAACTGGGCCTCTACCAAAGCTCAGAGGTTGCCAGTTAAAATCCGAGGTGGGGCAATGCAGTTATACTATTGGGCATGGCATTCAGCCTAAATTGCCTTGGCAAAGCATCCGATAGTATGTAAATGTACAAGGATATCTGAATAAGTATGTCTGTTGTGCCAGGATATAAGTGAGTGATCAGTGATAATGTTCACTTGCATGTGTTGGGATCACAGTAATATACGATGAGGACAAATGTGTTACAATCTCTTGAGTATGAGACCAGTGCGTAATCCTGAGTTTCAAACTTTCACCAGGTCTAATCACTGATTCACACAACCCTGCAGGATTCATCCATGTGATCTTGTTTAGAACTGGGAGAAATTAATTTATGGAGACAAAAAGGAAAATAAAATGCCCTTCTTTTCTGAATTTCTCAGCAGGAAGGACTTATCAGGTAGAGCAAAGGTAGGCACCTGCAACTATGAACCTCAGGTGTCAGTATGAATCAATCAACGTGCAAATAAAACCACGGATCAAAAATAATCAACGTTTGGAATGCTTCCAGGATTCAATCAGCCGTGGTTTAAAAAAAACAAAAAAACAATTCCGCAGTTAATTCCTGTCCATTGAGAAATATTCATAGCCTTGCCAAAGCAAGTGATAGAACTGTAATTTGCCTTGACATTTTGGCTTTCCTCAAGGACAGGGCTGGATATAAAGTTTGACAAGTTTTGTTTTATAAGTACTTGTGAGCTGAAGCTGCAGACGTGCGAGTTTACCACAGTGAACATCCGAAACATGTTTAAACACTCAGAGATCCTTATTTGCATTTTAATTTAGTTAACATTTTCCCCCCTCCTCTCCATCACACGCACTGAGAACGATCATCTCTACTCGCACACATGAACGGTCGGCTGGGTGACAACGCAGCCAATCGGCTGTCAATCTGTCCTCAGTTCTATTTAATTTGACCCTACCAGGCGGAGCTGCGGAAATCACTTTTTACCTCGCAAAGAAAGAAAAAAACATGCCTATCAACAGCGGCCCATGGAGTATATCGTTCTCTATTATCCAGCAGCACCTGAAATTGCCCAGTTTTATACATTTTTTTTGAGTGTTATCCTTTCCTGTTTCAGGAGGTTTCTGGTGTCCTCCTCTGCATTCTGATTGGTGCAGATGCTTATCTCTTCATTCTGATTGGTGCTGGAGACGCTTATCTCTGCATTCTGATTACATTGGCCCCCGTGTGAGCCCTCTGGGGAGAATAAGGGGTGAACAAACAGAGAGAGAGAGACAGGGAGGGAGAGAGAGATACAGGGATGGAGAGGGGTAGAGAGTGGGAAGGAGAGAGATAGAGAGAGGGAAGGAGAGATAGATAGACAGAGAGAGGGAGGGAGAGAGAGAGACAGGGAGGGAGAGAGATAGAGAGAGGGAAGGAGAGAGAGAGAGGACAGAAAGCACATACTGCACACCTTTCTCTACCCTGTTTATGTTTTCTGAGACCCTGAATATCTGCAGAAACCCCTCTTTATAAAATGGCTACTGTCTGGGTTCTTCACTGCTCACAGCTACAGTTCCTGTCCACTCCCTCAACCCTCACCACTGTGAGAATCTTGCAAAGAAGGAGAAGATGGATGCCGTTTGTCATAATGATAAAGCGTTTGTCGTTGTTAAAGATTTACTGTGCACGGTAACAGATAAATCCACAGGCAGTGGGGAAATGGAATGCTTCGGTCCTCTCAATGATTATCTTCAACACACAGGAAGATTTGTGTCCATGCTCCATGCACATTCCCTTTCAGAAGAAAATAAATGATGGTTGTCCACATGTACTCTCACAAGCAGGCAAAACTAAAGCCTCCTCTTCTGATAATAATAATAATAATCTCTCTCAATGTCTGCTCTTGCTCTCTCTGTAAGGGTAATTTGGTAATGATAATAATAATAATAATAATAACAACATTCTTCTTTTTATTATTAATGATAATGATAATAATAATAATAATAATTATTATTATTATTATTAATAAACACAATAACTAAAATGAACTCTTAGGCTGCCTTTACACTACCTGGTAAAAGTGACCCAATTCCGATTTTTTGCGGAATGTGGCACAGATCGGATATGTATTATGAACGTGTAAACAGGAAAAAAGCACATGGAATCGGATATTCTCAGATCCGTTTCAGGCCTCAATCATATGTGGAAATAAATCTGATATGAATCGGATATCTGCCAATGCGACTGCCATCTAAACGGACAGATCGGATATTCCCTGTCATTGTGATTCGCACGTCATTGAAAATGCGACGATCTTGTACTTTTTTTCATTTTAATGACGTATAACGTACTTTCACGTGCACAACTACTCTCCGGTGGAAAAAAAACGGCGCAAGTGAAATTATATATATATATATATTTTGCGGACCTCTAAAGATGCTTCGGAAAGCAATTGCTTGAATTATTATTTCGGTCTCGTTTGCGTCCATTGCGAGAAGGTGCCGGCTGGTTGTTTACTTTCGTTTTTCATTTGGGTAACCAAACCCTATGCGGGTTGTTTCAAGTGTTAAGCAAGTGTAAACACAGGTATCGGATATGGGTCACTTTCAAAAGTAGATGTAAACAGGCGGTCAAAAAAATCGGATATAGGCTAAAAATCGGAACTGGGCATCAAGACCTGCAGTGTAAATGCGGCCTTAGAGTGTACATATTGTCCCTATTGGATTCATATAAACTAGAGTAGAATTAACTCTGGGCATTTCACTGTGAAGCTTCCATCTTTAGCAAAGGAAACGGTCTTCCTGTTTGAAAGTTGCGGTGCATTGTGGGTCTGTGGTGTGAGGGCCTCTACACGGCCCCTGCCTTCAGGGCTATTGTCCCATTTGATTAAAGCTGGTGGAGAGAAATAATGGCACAGAAATTGGATGAAGCATCTTTACTCTCTTTACTCTGTAATTTCCCAGTACAGTGAGCACACTAATGCGCTGCTGTTCGGCAACCAGCAGCTCTTTTTTATTAATATTATTATTATGTTTTTTTTTTTTACTTACAGAGGTTTTAATTAGATTTATATTCTTCTTTCTTGGCCGAGGTTCTGTCTCAATCCTTGTATTTATTTAAGAGCGTATGCCCTTAGCTTTATATATAGGGCCATTTCAGACGACCAGCAGTAAATAAATAATTTATGCCCGGTTATGAGCCACAGAGAAGGCAGAAGAGCTGACTAATAATTTGGTTTGCTTCCACGTCACTCCTGTTTTTTTTCATCCACTTTGATGCCTTATTGATTGCAGTCTGCTGTGCCCCACTTTTGACCTTTGACTTTCACTAAAATCCCCCCGTCTCTGCGCCAAAAATCAAAGTGCTGCAAACATAGGAAACAGACTTTTTCTATTAGTGCAGTGGCTTAAGAACCACCCGATAATGTCACCCCACTTTTTTCCCACTTCCACTGGAATGAACCCAGACTTATGCAAAACACCCATCTTCCCGAAAGAGCCAAGGGTCATTCTGTACTGACATTTGCTATCATTGGGCCTGTTGTGTAGGACATTCTTATTGGGCAGGATAGGCTGTCAAACTGTAGGCCTTAAGGGGCAACGGTGCCTCCTGGTTTTTGGTGTGTTTTCATCCTGTAAGTGTTTTAACGTAAGTCGTTGATTGGGTTAGAGAGTCCACACAACCTTGTTTCCAGGGGCCTAATTTGGCTGCTGATTGGAGCAGGAATACTGCAGGCCATTGATTGGTCAAAAATGCAAATATCAAAGATATGAATCAAGCCTGTGCTTTATTTCGTCAGGTCAGATACAACCTTCCACTGAAATTATAGGCCGATGATCCTAACTCTTTGAGTTAAATGGAAAATTAATCAGGGGACTCACTTTGAGAATCGCCAAACTTCCATATGGGTCGTGATTCAGATAGTTCCTGAACTGTTTGTTTGATGGCAGAAATGTAGTTGCACTGACGTTGACCCCGGTGACTTGTGTGCGTTTCGTAAGCGTTTTGGGGGCGTGTGCGGGTGACATGCGGCTTAATTTTAAAACTGACCTGGTGACTCTCCTCAGAGCTCCAAGTTTCCTCAAAAGTCTTTTTCTGGACTCAAACACGCCCCCCCCCCCCCCCCCCCCACCCCACCCCACCCCACCCCCACCCCACCAGTGGCGAGTTCTGTTTACACTCTGGACTTCCTCTTCCACTTACTCAGCACAAATCTAGCCCAGTGACTGGAGTACATAGCACATGGGTTAGTGAGTTGGATGTCGGTTTCCGACTTGCTGAATTTACGCAATGTGTCACCCTGAACTTGAACTACCATTTCCGGATCCTTCCCAGCCGTTTCATTTCAGAAAAAGTTACATTTAAAAGAGAAAAATAAGCTGAGGGGCCCACCTCTTTCTGAATTGGACTTTGAATTCTACTATTCTATCAGACTTTGGGGCAAATAAGTACATTAACTCCTTTAGACGCTCGTATTCCCGCAGATTTCCTACCGTTTTTCAGAGATGTCCATTTTCATCAAAATGCCGTTTTTTCTTTCACATGATTGATCAGGTTAGTAACTGAAGCATGTTTCACTGAGAATTCTCAGGGATCCTGCATGTTATTATATCATACTGGCATCCAGGGTGTGTAGCATAAAGTTTTGGGGCCCTATACATTGCAGTCTCGGTGGGCCCCCTTCCCCCGCTTTTCAAGGGCTATTCCCACATTGGGGCCCTGGGTAGTTAGTCCCCACTGTCCCCCCCCACTACAACGTCCCTGCCGACATCTAAAGAGTTAAAGTATTTCAAAATACATGTTTTGACTCGGCCCTGATTCGTATGACAGTGAACCGTTTGAGATTCTTCATCACAGACTTGTGTTGTGTGGTCTGTGAGAATAATGGGAGGTGTAGTTTAGTTGATGCAACACATCTATTATTTGCCTTGCTCCCTCCCACACATCATGTCCTCATTGGGCCCTGATAGCTACTACTCAACCGACCTCAAGTCTTCTCTGACTTCACGATAGAGAAGTGAAGCTGGTGACCCATGATTCAGAGCAAACCAAAGCCAAAAACAGAAGTTTGTGCGTATAAACATTTTCCATTCACGCCTTCAATAACCTCCTGAGACATTAGTGTATGTCCCCTGTACTGGACACAAGTCTCTATGTCTTAATCTCAAGAACCATACTTTCCACTGCTGAAACCCAGGAGGTTAAATGTATGATGCACAATATACATAAATTAATCAAGCAAGTATTAATATTTTGCATTATGGCAGTGGTCCCCAAGCCTGTTCCTGAAGATCTACCGTCCTGTAGGGTTTCACTCCAACCCTAACAAAAGCACACCTCATTCAACAGCTAGAGATCTTGTTGAGCTGCTATTAGCAGAATCAGGTGTGCCAAATTATGGGTGAAATGAACCACTGAATTATTATATTTTTTCATAGAGGGAAATGACTTGGTTTGAAAAAGTAACACACTACAAGAGGACAATATCCACCAGCTGGTATCTACCCACCATACTATCCACTAGTTAGCTTACAGTTATATCTGAGTACAGGACTGCCTATGTAGGGATTTATGTGCAGGCTTGCAAGGCTGATGAGACTGTACATGTTAGTCAGCTATTGGCAGTATTCTTTTCTTTTAAAATGTTTTTCACGAGCTGACAACCAAGCGTGAGAATGTCATTGAACTGGGCTGGCTGTGTCTTCTAGAGCAGTTTATACCTCATAAAGTCAGAGACTGACAAGATTTGAACGCTGTTTGCATGTTGCATTATCAGGTAGATCGCTTCGTGATGTGAACGAATCATAACATGAAGCACCCCCCCCCCCCCCTCCTCCCCCCACGATGGACATCGACTCACTGAGTGACAAGCAGCGAGTCCCAATGAGTCAGCGAATGACAGAGGGACATTTTCCTTTCTCAAGTTTGTCAAAAAAAACTCAAAACCCCGGAAGCCTTAATGACACACTGTCTGCAAGAGAATGACAAACACGTCAGGCTCTTCCTCTTTTTTGTAAATGTACATTTTCTTTCAAAAATGCACAGTTGGCCAGAAGTCAGAAAATGAATGTGTGCTCAGGAATGAGTTAGGAAAGGGGAATATGCCCAACCAGCCCAGGCCTGAGTCACTTACCTAATGTTTACATTGTAGAGGTTAATGAGGGTACGTCGGCATAGGACTGTGATTCCGCCGTGGCGGGATGTCGTTTGCGGCGATTCAAAGATGGGCGTGGCTGGAGATAGTGGGAGGTTTTGGTGAGAACTGTCTATTTACTTGTCTATCATTGTGCGCTCCCCAGGGCGATGTTTCCGAACGACCAGAGAGCATTTGGAGTGCGATCCGAGAGCTCGTAAACGATCGCACCTTAGATCAGCACCCCAACACTGCAAAAAAACACAAAATAAGTACATTTTATACAGTCTTATATTTAGACTTAACATCTTATTTCTATTAACTTTATTATAAGACACAAATATTGCCAATGTGGTGAGACAGTTTGACTTCATTTCAAGATTTGCCAATGAGGTAAGACAATTTCACTTGACAAGCAGAAAGCAACTTAAAACAAACTAATATTTTCTACTTGAGAGAGAAAACTTTTTTTGCAGTGTACACTAAGATGCTTTATGAATAGGCTACAGCCCTCTGATCTGAGCTCACACACTTTTCCGCGGTGAAAACAGGCCCTTGCCTTGGCGCTGACTGTGTCATCAGAGCCGGCAGTTCTGGTGGAAGCCTAATTGTAGTTTTCTGGGAGAAAATAGCAGTTTCTTTCCCTCTTCTTTGTCTCCTTGTGTTATTCCTTGAAGGATTAAAAGGCAAGAGTCTGAATGTCGTTTGGAGTGGTGTCGTTTGCTCAGTGAAAAGTTCACATTATGTAACCAATTTTCCAGTTAAGAGAACTGTAGCTTTCCCATTTATCAGGATGTGGTTTTGTTTGTCGTGCACAAGCTGGGGCGGGGGGACTTGGGTTTTGGGGTTCGGGGGTGGGGGTGGTCAGACAGTGTGTGGGCGGTTGTGTTTGGGGTCTTGCGGCATAAACTCTCAGACGGATTGCTGTAGTCACGAGACATACCGTACAGGCACGCCTGAGTTTTTCCACAAGACAAAACTATTATTTGTTTTTTTTTTTGTACTCATTTGTCAGATTTATTTTTATTTATTTATGTTTAATCTGGCCTGCTTCACTTAAATGAAAAGGGAAACAAATTGCAACACGAAAAGCCGATACTCTTCCACTGTGAACGACACCGTTAGCGATAATGTCAACGTTCATTTTTATTCTTGGCAAAGAGGCTTGTGTTTAATGTCTTTTCGTGAGTTTTAAAGACGGGAAATCGCTCGCTCTGAGTGTGGCCCAGTATTCCCAAGCATTATGCCGCTTCTCTGTGGTGATGATTTTAAAGCCTTTTCATTTATTTTTTTATTTATTATTCAGAAAGATAGTTCCTCCTGCCAGAATAGCACCCCGCCCCTCTTCAGCCAGAGAGATGTGATTATTGTTCCGTTCCTGTTCTTGTTTTGACAAGTCAGAAGGTCAACCTTAATAGCAAAGTGACACTGCACTACAAAAATTATGGAATTAGCATGAATGTGAATCACTTTCCCATGATTCTGTGTCTTATTAATCTTTCAAAGTGTGGGGCAGGAACCGTGGACCCATCCTAAAAATGCGGGTCTACAGAAAATAGGGGACTTTTCGGATTGAGTCATTCATGTTGCAATCAAAATGGTGAAAGCTATGTTGAGGGGAAGGAGTGTGCCAACAAATTACTATGAAAAGAACAACAAAATTGAGATAAATGTGGGAAAAAGATGCCGTGATGTTGTAAACTGTTGCCAGTAACAAACCTAAAACCTTTATGTTATTATTATTATTATTATTATTATCTTTCTAAAATCAACTGCTTCAAAAATGCCTTTTTGTTTTGTTTAGTATTTTATCTTTTTCCTCACAAAGCATGGGCTTTTTCCTGGAGGGGTCAGGTGTGGGCGAGTGGATTTGTTTGAAATGGCCCTGAAATGTGCAGAGGTCAGCGTTGCTGTGCAAGCGCTAGGGAGCTGCCATGGTGACCCTCCGGCACAGGGGTCACCGTCTGACCACACCCCTGCCCCGGTCAGCTAGGGCAGAGAGAGAGAGAGAGAGAGAGAGAGAGAGAGAGGAGAGGGAGGGAGAGTGAGAGGGAGAGAGAGAGGGAGAGTGAGAGGGAGAGAGTGAGAGTGAGAGGGAGAGGAGAGAGGAAGAGTGAGAGAGGTTGTGGAGGGGGGAGGTGTGGGGGGCAGAGGGAGAGGAGAGAGAGAGAGAGAGGGAGAGGGAGAGGGAGGGAGAGTGAGAGGGAGAGAGGGGAGAGTGAGAGAGGTTGTGGAGGGGGGAGGGTGGGGGGGCAGAGGGAGAGTGAGAGTGAGAGGGAGAGAGAGAGAGAGGGAGAGAGAGAGGGAGGGAGAATGAGAGGGAGAGAGAGAGAGAGGGAGGGAGAATGAGAGGGAGAGAGAGAGAGAGAGGAGAGCGAGGGGGGAGTGAGACAGGGACACAGAGGTTGTGGAGGGGAGAGGGTGGGGGGACAGGGATTTTAAGGCTCAGACAATAGGGGGCTGAGCGTGTCTGTGGAGGCTTTCCGGTGGTTTCCGTGAGCAGCGCTGCAGTGCAGAGCGGGCAGGGAGACACAAAAAGGAAGGGAGAGGTGTTTTCATAACGCTGTTAGCTTTGGAAAAGCACATGATTTCATCTCCCCCTCAATGAGACCCAACTTCCTCCCGGGCTGGGCCCCCGGAGCGCGCTCAGAGCACGACTGAGGCTCCACGTACACACCCCCCACCCCCCCCCGCCCTCCCCCACCCCCCCCCCCCCTCCAGGGGCCTCCTAGAGCCCTCCATGAGCCTTCTCTCGGGCCTGCACACTTCAAATTCAAATTCAAACATGGTCCACATGTAGGCGTAATATTTCCAAACATAATTTACATACACCATAACCGAACAGCAACAATAATAAAAACAGCAACAAGACAATCGTGTTTACTTATTAACGTTTACATACAGTACCAGTCAAAAGTTTGGACACACCTACTCGTAGTTTTTTTTTTCCGTTATTTTTACTGTTTTCCACATTTTAGAATAGTAAAGACATCAACACTATCAGATAACACAAATGGAATTATGCAAAGCCCCCCAAAAAAAGTGTAAAAACAAATAAAAAAACGTCTTATATTTTAGATTCTTCAAAGTAGCCACCATTTGCCTTGATAACAGCTTTGCACATTCTACCTGGAAATAAGGTATCGAGAGTCTTTCGATATCCTTTTATACAGAGTCATGATAGCATCACCTGTTTACCTGTGGAATACCTGTTTACCACAGAAGTTGGTTGAGAGAATGGCAAGAATGTGCAAAGCCGTTATCAAGGCAAAGGGTGGCTACTTTGAAGAATCTAAAATATAACACTTTTTTTGATTTGTTTGTATAATTGAACGTGTTATCTCATTGTTTTGATGACTTTACTATTCAAAAATGTGGAAAACAGTAAAAAAAAAACTTTAAAAAAACCTATGAGCAGGTGTGTCCAAACTTTTGACTGGTAGTGTGTTAATAAACGTTATTACGAAAAAAACGCCCGCAAACTGAATATGTGTGGCTTCTGTGTTCCATATTTGGGTGGGGCAAATGAGGAGGGCTCCTCCCCAGCTTGGACCCGTTCTCAGCTACACGTTTCAACATGGATAAAACCTGGGGGAACTTGCGGTCAGTAACCGCTTGATAGACACCACCTATACATCACGTCAACAGTCAATCTGGCAAAAATAATAAAAAGATTATGATTATTATTATTATTTTTTCTCTTCTTAACTATTTTCTCCCGCACAACCCATTTTCTGCAGTGTCAACACCTTTTGTTCTTTTAAATGCCAGTAAGATACCTGATTGGCAGGTACCTGGTTAGGCCACGCCCCTGAAGGCGGAGACGTTTTGTATCCTTCCATCAGCTATTCCCATGGGATTCATTTTCCTGGCATGAATTCCTTCTTTTTTTTTTTGTGCCAGTCAGGTGACAGAGTGATGCCCTGGGCCAGCCTTCAAACCCTGACCACAAGTCTCTGGAAAAGCTGCACTGTAAAAAAAAAAAAAAAAAAATCATAATAATAATAATGGACTAATTTCTGACACTTCATTAAGCAAATACATTAATCATTTTCAGAGTTTTCAATCACAGAATGTGTCAGTGAATATTACGCCCCGTGGCAGTTGAAGAGAACTGGAGTATAATGTAATAATAAAGTGTAGTATAATGGTTAAGGAACTGGACTTGTAACCGAAAGGTTGCAGATTCGATTACCAGGTAGGACACTGCCGTTGTACCCTTGAGCAAGGTACCTGAATCGCTACAGTATATATCCAGCTGTAATAAAACGTTATGTACGTCGCTCTGGATAAGTGCGTCTGCTAAATGCCTGTAATGTAATGTAATGTCCATGGGCCTGATGACACATTCCCACTCAGGTAGAATCAGACCAAAAACAGACGGCAGCACGGCAGGACCTGCGGAAAGCTGGTTCATCAGGCCGAACGGAGAAAACCACACCAGCGTAAAGCATTCGGCATAATCTACACCAGTGCTCCCCAACCCTGTTCCTGGAGATCTACTGTCCTGTAGGTTTTCATTTCAACCATAATTTGGCACACCTGATTCTACTAATTAGCAGCTCAATGAGATTCTGTTGAATGAGGTGTGCTTTGTTAGGGTTGGAGTGAAAACCTACAGGATGGTAGATCTCCAGGAACAGGGTTGGGGACAGAAATGAAATATATTGCAATATATTGAAATAAAATGGATAATCAAATCAAAAATATATATATATTGCGAAAAATTCACATTATACACATTATTGCTGTTTTCATATACTGCAAAATATTTAGAAAATATTGCATATACATACAGTGAGCACCATAATTCATTGGACAGTGACACATTTTTTGTTATGTTGGTTCTGTACTCTAGCACTTTGAGTTTGAAAGGATACAATGACAATGAGGCTGAAGTGCAGACTGTCAGCTTTAATTTGAGGGTACTTTCATCCATATCAGTCTGCACTTCAACCTCATTGAACCAAAATAACAAAAAAATGTGGCACTGTCCAATGAATTATGGCACTCACTGTATACATTATTATACATAAAAGTATATATTATTTACAGTATATTGCAGTCCCTTTCCATAAGGGAATATATACAAATTTAATATCATCCAACACCAGGCATCATTCCATCAAATTGCAAATCTGAATAAAAATGTCATGCAGTTTTTTTTTAACGTAGAAACAAATAAGAGCATAGGGATGTCGATCATTAATTAGCTAGTGTCACTCAAAGAATGATGACACACAATACTATTGCTTTTTTTTGTAATTTTATGGATGCATTTCAGCTTTTTTTTTTTAATGAAAGACACACAATCAGATCTCATAATCATGATATATTTTTGATTGATGTCCCGATCGTTCACAAGGTCATGGAAAAATATAACGTCAGGGTGGCCAAGTTAATCTGTATTGCCTTGTTGTTTAATCAGTTAGATCAGTTAGCTAAACTTGGCACATGCCCGATATTCAGTAACACCAGGGGTGCGTCCCAATACTCGAAAAATGCACCCTCCCTTCCTCCACTACCACCTCCTCTCCACCGTGCCCCGGAAATGGATCTTTTGTGTTTTAATCTAATGCTGCTGATTACATCTTAATTACGTATTAATGGTTACATATGAATGAATGTCTCAACGCAAACCGCAATGTCAGGTACATCGTATACTGTACATGCAAATACTTGTACTCGAAACATTCAGGCAGTTTTGCATACTTCCGGGTAGGAGAGGAGTGGTAGTGGGGGAGTGAAGGAAAGGAGGTGGGGAGTGAAGAATATTGGGACGCACCCCAGAGGTGAATTCAGTTGCCAAGATGGCATTGAATGGTTATGCAAAGGGGATGATGGGAGTTGGAGTTCAGATGTTATCAAATATATCGCCAGTCTCAAATTCTGGACTTCACCGCCCATAATTCTCTCTGCAAAATATTTTATGGCTCTTTGTCTACTGAATGCACACCAGCTGTTTTGACTGCTGACTCACTAAGAAACATGAAATCATTAACATGGTTTCATATGAGGACACCAGCAATTCGGTCAAAACACACCCGGCATTTCGGAAGTTTCCGCTGACCAAATAAAACAGAGGAAGGAACGTTGAACTGAAAGTATACAGAAAGAAAAAAAAAAACTAAATAAAGCACTTAAAAAAAAAAACTTATATTATTTTAAATATTGTAAAGAAAAATAATTACTACTGAAATGAAAGCCATAAAACATGAGTTATAATTGGAGCGCAAGTTTAGATTTGTACATTAATGTAACAAAGCCAAGTAACTAAGTGTCTGTTACAAGGTTTTTTTTTTCTTATTCACAAAGAGTTCCCGCTTTCTTGGCAATAACAAACAAAACTAAGAGAAAAGAAGAAAAAATAATCCAGGTCAATTGCAGGAAATTGACTCTCAAGAATAAAATTCACCCTGACAGGACTCCAGGGGCATTTTTTTTTTTCTTTATTAATTTTTAATATTCCTTGTTCGTGCATGTCATTCGCCAAACCCTTGGCAAGGTGGGTGCGTGCATGGCAGGGCCTGTACGTTTTTAAAAATCTTTCCTGAGACTTCTTTGATGAAAGAATTCAGCTGAATTGGCATTACTTCGACCGACGCCGCTTCAAGTTCTTGCATATACCTTTCATGCTAATTACGGCTTCACGCCCTCACCTTCCCCTTTCCTCTTGTCATATTCGTTTAAGCATATACATGAAAGATTACAAATTATTAATGACAAAAATAAAATGGCAAAGAACCTGCAAAAGACTCTCCCATCTGTCAGGTAAAACCAACAAAGACCGGAATACTAACAAACATTTTTCACCAGCGTTATGAAAGTCCTTTCGTATATTACCTCCTGCCTGTCCCGATTCTGTGCACAAGTTTAGGGGTGTGATGTTAAGAGCATAAACCCCGTTAATTCCAGTACTTTTGTCTCAAGTTACCTCATAAGACAAAGGAGACTGCTGAAGAGGTAAAAGCAATGCTATTGTTAGCAAGCATGAGGACTTTCAAGAGACACCTATCCCCACCCCTCCAGCCAGGGCTAGAGTATTCTGGGGGCAATTGTAACACCATAAAATTGTACCAATCTGAAACAAGCTAGAGCTGAGATTCTATCCAGCAAGCTAGCTAGTTTCATGTGTTCAGGGTTGGGGGCAATTGTAACAAAATATTGTGTTACAATTGACCCCAGAATACTCTATTATCAGAGGGCAAGTGTAGAGCAACTCATTTAATTTCCACTACAAGCAGAAGCAAAGAAATGCAATTCCCTACCCACTTATGGTCGCCATTTTATAATTACAGACTGGGAATGGCAGCACAGTCTGTACCATTTTTTTGGTGGAAGGGAAGAATAAACGAGGGAGTGAGGGAATATAATTACTCTCTCTTTCCCATTCTTAAATCACAACCAAATCCCACTTGACGTGGCCGCCATTATTTCATCCTGGAATTTTGGGGATTCCCCCCAAATGCATAAAAATTGAAAACATAACATTCAGATCCAAACGCAGCCTTAGCGATTCAAACCCCCCCTGCCAAACTTTCCCTAACAACCACACCACTTTCAACGTGACTAAACGTTCCTTTTCTAACCATATTAGCCAAGATAACACAAGACAGGGCCTGCCAAGCATTTTTATACACAACCAGGAGCATGATGGGACGTCAATTGCTTAACTATCCCAGGAACCACACCTGTGGGCAACCCCCTCTTTCAATAGGCTATACTTTGTATCCCTCAATTATACAATTTTCCCCTTTGTTTGGCAGTCACCTGTAGCTTTCTAGCCAAGACTTAGGGTGAGAAATAAGAAGAATGCAATTATATAGGCACTTTCATGGTTTATACAGGCATAGAGCTTTTACCTTGTATAAGTAGTGAACAAGAATGAGCCCTTAATATAAAAGAACTTAATTTTGTGCCAGGCGCCACTCTTCCACAAGAGAGCCAATCAGTTCACACCTTGATGATGGAAGTTGGCAAACGCTTTCTCGGGCGTCGTTCCAGAATATTTCAAAAGTCAATGGATCCCCAATCCTGTTCCTGGAGATCTACCATCCTGTGGGTTTACATTTCATACCAAAGTTGGCACACCTGATTCTACTAATTAGCTGCTCAACGAGATCTCTAGCTGTTGAGTGAGGCGTGCTTTGTTAGGGTTGGAGTGAAAACCTACAGGACGGTAGATCTCTAGCTGTTGAATGAGGTGTGCTTTGTTAGGGTTGGGGTGTAAACCTACAGGACGGTAGATCTCTAGCAACAGGATTGGGGAACCATAAATGCTCAGTTGGTCAGTTGAAAGCAGGGGTGTCCAATCTTACCCGAAAAGGGCCGATGTGGGTGCAGGCTTTTGTTCTAGCCCAGCACTATGACACCCGATTCTACTTATCAAGGTCTTGATTGAAGAGCACGATTAGTTAATTAGTTGAATCAGGTGTTGTAGTGCTGGGCTAAAACAAAAACCTGCACCCACACCGGCCCTTTCCGGATAAGATTAGACACCCCTGGTTGAAAGTCACTCTGTACCAGGGGTGGGCAACTCCAGTCCTGGGGGGCTGGCGTGTATGCAGGTTTTTGCTTCCACCAGTTACCAATTATTTAATTAGCCCAATCATTTACATAATCTGATATTTTAGCTAAATTCCGTGATATGAACAGAAGCTGATGAATGTTCCTGTGCCTGTATGCATGTATTGTTGCATTTTATCGTGTTCTAATTTACGAGTAAATCGATGTTGGTGTATGTCACTAATTAGCTTATTGAGCCAGGGTAACTGGTGGCAGCAAAAACCTGCATACACACCGGCCCCCCAGGACTGGAGTTGCCCACCCCTGCTCTAGAGTCTAGACCCTTTCCCTAAATATTAAAACTGGCAGAAAGACTACTGTTCCTCTGAGGGGAGGTTTTTAAAATTATGTTACCCACTATTAATAATATAATATTGATAACCTACTGAACTCAACAGTTAATTAGTCAAGGATCATTTATTTCCTTTTTTAAATATAATGAGTTCCTGCTACAGTTTCCTGAAGTTAGTAAATGATTTCTGAAGCTGGTGTGCAAGGCTCCTAGAAAAAAAAGCTGTGATAGGTGTAGGATTTCACATAGGTTTTTTCCCCAATCCATACGCTTCACACGATAACAAAAAAAAAAGCAGTTGTCCATCCAAATTCTACTTCTGACACACAGCCAAAGCAGCGCTCTCGGGGACTGTGTTGTCGGAGAGCGTTTGGCCCATCGAACGCTTGTTTAAGTACATTTTTCATGTTTTAATGTGGGGGTCTGGTGTTGGACGCAGCAGAGAGCGTTCACACTCTTGGCCCCAAGTGGGAAAACACATGGAACTTTGCTCCAATGAAATTCTACCGTGTCCTTTGACTTTTTGATGTCGTAATACTCACTTTATTCATTTTTCTTTTTTTCCTTTTTGGATTTTTGAAACCAAATATCCATTTTCTCTCTCTCCCTTTCTTTCTCGCCCTTTCTCTGTATTCCTCCCTCTCGCTGCAGATGAAAAGAGAGCTTATTGTGCATGACCACCGCAGATTAAAGTCTTAATTATATCCTTCCCATCCCACCCTCCTGTTCCGTAATGCTTTTTAGAGCGACAGTGCAGCTTTGTGTCCTTTCTACAGCTCCCTTTCACGCGCTATCGGATGTTAGCAAAGGAAAGAATTAAAATAGGTTGAATGTATTTCTGTACATGGGCGCGTGCTGGGTACTGTACGCAAAACAGAGGAGACTGTGCACGAAAAAGAGGGGGCCTTAACCCTTTAAGGTGTAAGATCAGAAATATGTGATTAGAATGTTCTTAACTGAACATTCTAATGCTGCTGATGTAACAATCACTGCTGGTAAGCGAAAGCAATAGAGTTCTAGAACACTCTGACTTAGAATTTTCAAAAAACATTCTTAAAAAAAAAACCTACTCTTCAAAGGGGTAAAAGATTATACGTCAGCAGCAACAGTGGCCTTATGCAGGCTCGCCGGCACCCGGGATGGCTACTGTCCCTTATTTATGATACCTTTGGTCCTCCCCTTTTTTGGAGGTTTGTTGCCCCCACCCCCACCCCCACCAAAAGGACATTTCCCACATGCAGCCTTAGGGAGTTTACATCATTCCTCCGGTCCTAAGCGCCACAGTTCCCAGAGTTTTCAAAGGGCTGAGTCATGCTCTTCATGTTAATTATTCATTTTTTTCCAAAATACTCTTTTCTCTCTTTCAAGAGAATGGAGCGAGGACAGGAAGGAACCCTGCTGTGGAACGCTTTTATCCGACTGCGGGCCGTATTGCATTTCTATTGTACGGGGACTACGCGTAATGCAATTTATCCGCTTTTTGTAACTTTATTTGTTGGATGTGCTACCTTGTTCTTGTTCTTTTGAGAGAATTTCTATTGTGTTTGTTTGTTTCCCCTCCTCTTTTCATGAATGAACGATTGCGCCCGAAATGGCCCAAACAGTCATGTCACCCACCATCTTTCACAAACTTTTTCTTTTTCTCTTTGCGTTTGTGCATGTGTGGGTATGCGCGCGTGCACTCGTGTCTGCAAGTGTGTGCACACGTCCTTGTGTGTATACTCGTGTCTGTGTGTGTGTATATGTGTGCACATTTGTGTGTGTGGGTATATGTGTGTTTCTGTGCACCTTTGTGTGTGTGTGTGTGTGTCTGAAAACACTGGGCCTTCCTTGTGGGGTGGGGGGTGGTGCGAGACAGCCTTTCTCAGACATGAGTAACCCACACAGACACAAGCACAATGCGCACAAAGGCCGGCTTGTAAAGACTTCCCCTCCGCTGGGTTTGTCGCTGGGTTTTGTGCGGCGAATTCCTGCGCTTGTGGGTTTGTGGGGTACCCTTCAGAAGAGCGCTGGGGTCAGGAGATGCGTCTTTGTGGAATCCACATTTCTCTTACACCCTCCCTTCCGTCATCCCCCCCCCCCCCCCCCGAAAAAACCACCACAGAGCTGTTGCCAGGTAACAAAAGACAGCAATGTTTTACAGTCAGAGCTTTAGCAGGGGAACTTTAACACCATTAGACGTGTTTAAAGACCCCCCACCCCCCACGCCCACGCCAAGACTCAAATCCTCTTTGTGGTTGTATTGTTCATGTTTTTACATGTTTCTAATGTTTTTATCTGCATCTGAAAAGTCTTTTCCCGCACATAATAAAATAAAATTTACTGAAATTACATAGAAATTAACCTTGCTTTTGTTTGTGATTTAAACTTTGGGGATTTCCAATGCTGGCCACCCTCTCCGAGAATTAACCAATATCATAATTTCTCTAACTGCTAACACCCTACTCCTTCACGAAACTCTTGCGAGAGAAATCCCTCAAAACATCTGGCATGTTGCTCATTAAAGTTATAGCAGCATTCCAGGTTTTTAGTTCTTCAATGCCTCGATGGCATTAGTTACGGCCAAAAGATGTCCCAAAAGCCTCTACGTAACCAGAGGCAGAGCTTGCACAGACGCACTGATCCAGATATTGTCCAGATGGTCTGAAAGCAGGCACAAAACACTGATGTGGGCCATGGAGGCCATTTAAAGATCTCTGAATTTGTACAGCTTCGCCTCGGGTTACACGGACACACAAACCTCTGGACTGTGCTCCTGAAACACTGGGTTTGATCCTGGGTTTGATCCTGGGTTTGATCACAAACACCGACAGAATAAAAGCAGGAATGAGCGCGGCGACTGTTTTAAAGACGCGTAAAAAAACACACACGGAATCGCGGCGGTTCTTCCGCGGAGTTGCCCCTTTGAGGGATTACACCGGATCCGTTAGGTTTTTCCGAGGTTTGGCTTCTCTTCTCAAGCCACGGCCCACAATCCAGTGCTCTGTTCTTGCTCAGCCGAGGACTGTGCCATTGATCCAGCTTCATTATCAGCTGTTGAAGGGCCAGGCTTGAGGGGGACAATAAACCTCAACTGGCTTTGTTACGGCTGGGAGCCTCTCCTGTTGCCTGGGTTATTGAACCGCCGGACTTCAAAGTGTATTTTTTCACAGGGCCGGGATTGTTCATTAAGGCCTGCCTCACCAACCATAAGGCCATTTTCTCTCTGCAAATCACCTCTGCCCACCCTCCACGCCGCCCCCCACCCCCACCCCACACCACCCCCCCAAATTACCGCTTCCAACTCACCTCCCTGACAGCGTTCCATACGTCGAATGTCCGATCTTTTCCTACGGGACCGAACGAGGTGCATTTTCTCCAGAAAGGCGAAGGCCGGAGTCGGGTTTCCGCTCCAAATCACGACCCAATGTTTGGCGAAACAAAAGGGCACTAAGAAAAGCGCTCGGGTTCGACGGCGGTGCCACGTTACGGACCTCAACAAAGACCTCTGTTCTGCACTCTATTTACCCGGCGACTTTGAAGTCACTTTGTTTGCCGTTCGCCATTGTCAGGTGTAAAAAGACCCGGGGATATTTCTCAAAAAAACCTGTGAGTTCACCAAAGCGCCATTGAGGGACAGTCCACGAGACAGAGGCCGTATTCATGAAGCAATCTCAGAGTATGAGAGCTCTGATCTGGGATCAGTTTTGCCTTTTAGCTCATAATTGATAAGGTTTGTATATGAATGGGGAAAACTGATCCCAGATCATGATCAAAGATGTTCTATGAATACAAGGCTGTATTGTACCTGAGCAACTCATAGGCATCTATGGAATGCAGTAAACCATAAATCATAAATAATTGATATTTGGCCATCAACACGCAAGATGATTCTCAATAGGCAAGGATTTAGAAAACAGGAGTATAAGGAAAATTATGGATGCAGAAAAGTCATAAAATGGTCATATTTTTTTGTAGGTAATTTCCTTCGTATCTACTAGCAGAAATGGTTTCTTATCAAGCAAAATGTTTTGAAGAAATCCAATAATAAAAAAAGTAATAATAATGACTGCTCTTTGCCCAGCCTCTATGAAACTTAGGACCCATTAAAAAAAACCTCCACAATATCAACAAAAAGAAAAAGAACAGCCTTCAAAAGGACATGAGTACAGGTGGTTAATTACACCGGAGAATGGCGATAATAACCAAAAAAAACAAATACGTTATCGTTCTGCACCTTCTTGTTTCATGACTTAAGAGTTTAACGGTGGGCTGGGCAGGGAGACACTGCTGGTGTTCAGCTCCCACGGCGACAGAGACAGACCCTGGGATGGTGCAAGGTCTGAACCCAGAGAGAGAGAGAGAGAGAGAGAGAGAGAGAGAGGAGGGTACGGAGCGGAGGAGTTCAAAGCGTCGTTCTGGCCTGCTCCGCCCGCCTCCCTCGGAAGAGAGAGGGGAGCTGGGAAGCAGGACGGTCAGGATCGCTAGGCCGCCAAAAACATCTCCCGGAGCCCCGAGCTGTGAGTCAGCACCACAGTCATACAAAAAACCAGAGAGGAAGGGGAGGGGGCAATGTAGATCTCCTTTCAAGTTTGGGGGGGGGGGGGGGGGGGGCAACAAACAGGACATTTTGAGGGAGGGCACTAACAGTACCATCCAATACAACATGATAATATTGGGGGACATCATGTGATGTTTTCCCAAAGTTGGAAGGGGCTTGCCCCCCCCCCCACCCCCATGGAGGCATGGAGGGAGCAAAGAGGGGGTCCCCAGGGGTGCTTGAAGTGGACCGGAACGGAACGCTACGCCGTACCGGGACTTCTACATTTGGCTCATACGAGTCCCGCCACCAGACCCGCCACTTTTTTTCAAGCGTTTCGCTACCTCCCATAAGTTCGACGGACGCAGTTTTTGTGCGCCCACAAGATTCTCTTTTTTCCCTTTCCCACAAAAAACCCCACTATATTGTAGTCCATAACGATTAATTAAAAGTGAGCCTGTCCGAACGGACTTCATTACCGCTAACCTGCTTTCTCCCTGCTTTATTCCTGCATCAGAACCTGTCTTTTCAACATGTTCGCTTAGCGTGGCTCAGCAAAGGGAAGCTTCTAGAACGGACCGTACCGGGAGTTCTACGTTTTTCTCACGTGAGTACCGGTGCTTATTTTTTTTCTCACTTCAAGTGTTGGTCTCCAGCGTCCCCCGACTGAGTCACAGTCCATCACCTTCCTCCAGGGAAAGGAACGGTATCGGGGAGAAGAGCGTCGCTCTAGGGATTGAACAAAAAACAAATTATAATCAGTGTAAAAAATACCATGCATTAAGAGGGCAAAGTGTGCTTAAAGTGTGGGGAAACCCCCCCCCCCCCCCCCCCACCTCACCCCAGAACAAGAAAAAACCTAATAATAATAAAATAACACAGAGCAGACAAACCAAAACAGGCTGGCCGCAAGCATAAAAGAGCCTCAGACAAACCAGCGTCCTCTCAGCCCTATATTAGCTCCAGATCCACAGAAGGAGAGAGAGAGAGAGAGAGAGAGAGAGGTATATTAGCTCCAGATCCACAGAAGAAGAAAGAGAGAAAGAGAGAGAGAGAGAGGGACAGGTATAGAAGAAGAGAGAGCGAAAGAGAGAGATGGGTATATTAGGTCCAGATCCACAGAAGAAGAGAGAGAGCGAGAGAGAGAGAAAGAGAGAGAGAGGTATATTAGCTCCAGATCCACAGAAGAAGAAAGAGAGAGAGGTATATTAGCTCCAGATCCACAGAAGAAGAAGAGAGAGAGCGAGAGAGAGAGAGAGACAGGTATAGAAGAGAGAGCGAGAGAAAGAGAGAGAGAGGTATATTAGCTCCAGATCCACAGAAGAGAGAGAGAGAGAGGTATATTAGCTCCAGATCCACAGAAGAAGAAGAAGAGAGAGAGAGAGAGAGAGGTATATTAGCTCCAGATCCACAGAAGAAGAAAGAGAGAGAGAGGTATATTAGCTCCAGATCCACAGAAGAAGAAGAGAGAGAGCGAGAGAGAGAGAGAGAGAGACAGGTATAGAAGAAGAGAGAGCAAGAGAAAGAGAGAGAGAGAGGTATATTAGCTCCAGATCCACAGAAGGAGAGAGAGAGAGGTATATTAGCTCCAGATCCACAGAAGGAGAGAGAGACGGGTATATTAGCTCCAGATCTACAGAAGAAGAGAGAGAGCGAGAGAGAGAGAGGGACAGGAAACCGGGTCCAGAAGAGGTCTACCCTGGAGGGAAGAGAGGCGCATGAAGAGGACGCCTGACGCCACCCAGGCCCATGTGTGCGATATTACGCACATATTTACACCGCACGCTTGCTGTACACGCACACGCATTCAAACGCACACATAAACACACCCTGCAAACAACCTCAGAAGCACGCACACGCCACACACACACACACACACACACACCACAGACATGCATGCTCACACAAATACATACTCGCTTACAAATATGCAACACACACACACACACACGGTATAAACATAAACACACATTTTCTGCCTTGTGAAGTTTGGGTGGTTGGTCATTGTACGTATGTGCTGTATTCTGGAAGCAGTCAGATTACTGAAGGATTGTTGGCCGACTTTAAAAAGAGGGGCCAGGGCGCCTGACGAAAAGCAACCGTTTAGGCTATATGTTCAAACAATGTTTGTGTTTGTATATGTACATATTACTGAGAGACAGGAGGTCATACGTACATACATATTACTGAGAGACAGGAGGTCATACATACATACTTTTGGTGTTCGGCCTTGAGGACTGAAGCATGTTTTTTTTTGGGGGGGGGGGGGGGGATTCTTTGATGACTTGGGTTTGAAGGTTGAAGGCTACCCCACCCAAAGGCAGCCTCGTCCCCGTTTATTTCCACATACAATTAATCATATAGAACCAAACGCCATACATCAATCACGGCGTATTAAAATAGAATCCAGGTCATAACTGCGCGTCTTTTTTTTTTGGCACGGATCAGTTAACCTGCTTCGCTTCTAAATTCAGTGTGGATGCGCATGTGACTACAGGCAAGAAAATAAATAAACGCAACCGTCACACCGTTTTGCGTTTGCATCCGAAAAAATGTAATAGAAAAAAAGTAACCGAAAAAAAAGGCGCAGCAGGGAAATTAAAGTGTGAGGCACGAGGGAAAGCGGTCGGAGGATCTTTAAGCTTCCTCGGCTCGCTGAATAGACCACACAGCGACAGACAGTGTGAAAGGACGGGTAGTACTCGTGATATTCGTAACCGATCCAAATGATCCTACGCGCACGTAGCAGGATAGCCTGTCATGGAGGGTTTTTTTATTTTATTTTTTTTTGTCCTCGTGCATGAATCATAACAGCTGCCAGCGCAACACACACTCCTGTCCGCGGCTCAAATTTATTTCCATCGCGAGAAAAATGTTATGCGTTTTTAATAAAGATCATTTTCCTTACCGCTGCCCTCCCACCCACACACTCTCTAGTTTTATGGGAATCTGTGATTATATGCTTACATTAAATCCAGTTTCATATACCAGCAAGGATAGGTTTAGGAGAAATGGGTGTTGGATTAATCTCGTGCCTCGTTATTCACAGCCGTCTTGATTTAAGCAACGGTCTTAAAGGAAATCGAGGGAGGTTCTGTAATGTAGGGGAACACAGCGCGGCGGCGCGGCATGCGCAAACAAGAGCAGTTGCAGTCATACAGCAACAGTTGGCCAATAGGCCTACTTGTGTGTCCTTTTCCGGAATAGTTTATTTTTTAGATGCGACTACAATTAACTTTCACTAAATTAGATATTCTTATTGCTCAAGCCCTTCGTCCACATAAGACCAACTGCAGTAGGCACATTTATATGAAATAAATGTATCGTAATATAGATTTTTATTTTACGCCCATTTAAATTCTGCTGCATTTCCCTAAAAGTAAAACACAGCAAGAAACGGATTCACTAGGGGCTACTGCGTTCCATCCGATTCATAAATTTACCAACTTGAAGATTTGAAGCGCAAATCAGGCTGGCTTAATGTACCAAATGTATGCAGTTATGACCAAGGGGGGCCCAGAGTGGAACTGAAAATATCCAGCATGAATCAGAACTGACCTTTGACCTTTGAATACAGGAAACGGCAGGCTAGATTTCCCCGGCGCCTCACGCGTAATCCCGAAAAGGGCTTTCCAAGTAGGCCGGTTTCTCCGGACGGCCTCGTCCACTTAAATCGGCCCTCAAGAGAAAAGCTGGCCGTTGGATTAGCGCAACTAAAACCCGCCGTTTTAACACCTCGGGTAAAGTGTGGACATAATGCCCACAAGAGGCCAATAATCTGCTGTAGTTTCCTGGCTTTAGCACTCAGACAAGGTAAGGGCCTAGACCACAAACCCTACTTACACTGCATTGCTAGCATTTAGCAGACGCTCTTATCCAGAGCGAGTTACACAGCTTTTGCATTTTTATATAGCATCCATTCAAACAGCTGGATATATACTGAAGAAATTCAGTTTAAGTACTTTACTCAAGGGTAGTATGGCACTCAAACCGGCAACCTGGAGTTTTTTTTCTTCTTATTTTACCTTTATTTATACAGGGTAGGTTGATTGAGAACACATGCTCTTTTACAGTAACGCCCTGTTAACATCCCACCCCCAATTAGCCTAACCTGCATGCCTTTGTATTGTGGTAGGAAACCGGAGTACCCGGAGTACCCGGAGGAAACCCACGCGGACAAGCGGCGAACACGCCAACTCCACACAGAAAAGCCCTGGCCGGGATTTGAACCCGGGACCCTCTTGCTGTGAGGTGACGGGGGCTATCCCCTGCACCACCGTGCCGCCACAAGCCCAGTTTCCTAATCATTACCTTTACACAGTCGCCCACATAGGAGCCAGTCATTCATTTCACCCCCTACAGTAATCTGACAGCTTAATGTCAGGATTCTCTACCACAAAATGGCAGACGGCTGAAAGCAGCCGACGTCTGTCGTGGTCAAAGATGAACCTCAAACAGGACGTGTGGCAGTTTTGACACCACGGCTTACGAAGAGAGGCGCTAAAATGTGGCTCGCCCCTCGGGGCCGTACGACCCAGCCCTCAGGACCGTCTGCGCTTTAGAGGGGCGTGTCCGCCAGTACACAAGTCGAAAGCGATCCCATAATTAACAGGTTCAGCTCCCCCCGAAGAAACGAGGGGGAAAAAAAAAGAGAGCACGTTTTGGCTTTCCCAGCCAAGCGCATTTCTGTAGGCGTTTGTTAGCATTGTGCAAGAAAGCTTCCAAAAAAACCTAGGACTGCACTGAGTACATAAACGCTCATCGACATCAAACGCATTACGTCACATTACAGGCATTTAGCAGACGCTAACCCACAGTGCATTACGCATTACAGGCATTTAGCGGTCGCTAACCCACAGCGATTTACCCAACGTACATTCTTTACATACAAGCCCATTTACACAGCCGGATATTTACGAAAGCGATGCAGGTCCCGCTCAAAGCAACAATGGCAGTGCCCCGCCTGGGAATCGAACCGGCAACCTTTGGGGCAACAAGCCTCCCAAACCGTTATACCGTGCCGTCGCCCAGATGTACGAAGGCTGAGACATGATCAACGTAACTATATCGGGGGGCCTGTATGCATTTTGCCGAAGAGTTTTGAAACCGCCACACAGGGAAGGCAACGGCATGTTTAAAGATCACATGACCAATTTTCCGTTATCACATTCTTCCCCCCGTTGAGCTTGTTTTGATGTAATTCCATGTAAATGGACACAGTCCCCATCCTGTTCATCTCTTTGGTTTCCCACGCAGGTTCCACTGCACACGGCCCTTTTAAACGGTCTCACATGTTTGCATAAACTTGTGCCGGACAAAGACGTCTGGTCCACACAAAGTCCGCACTGTTACCCCACTCATGAGCTCCTCCCGGTCTGCTCTCGTCTCCTGCATACATTAAAACCAGCTCATCGGCCGCCAAATAAAACCACTTCAAAAGTTGAATCCTCTTTTCATACAAAATATTTAATAAATATTACTTTCAAAAAAAGATTTATTGCCAGGAATAACACCTCAAAAAAAAATAGAATAAAAACAAAAAAAATAAAATAAAAAATCCATTCTCAAGTTTATAACACTAAAGTCAAAAAAGTACACAAAATGTTCTCCATGATCTCAAGGGTTAACGAATGAGATTAACATGTTTTTTTTTTTTTTTTTGTAAGAGCCTCTTAAAAATAAAAAAATAAAATAAAAAATAAAAAGATGTGCACAGCGATAAAGCAGACTCCTGTTGGAAAGGCAGTGTCCGATTAAAGGTCTACAGTGTTCATATTGGAACCCACACTTCAAGTATTCATGTTCTAGCTTATTACATTATGCTAGTAAAACCAGAAACTAATTACAAACACATTTATCTAAATGTGGTTTCGTCTGTTATACAAGTACTGTGTGGATTAAGATAATTGAATGATTTTTTATTATTTTTTTTCCTTCTTTTGACGCCTTGCTGCCTTTTATTTGTTTATGTCTCGACACATGCAACTATTAAGCTACAAAAGATATTGTTCCCTTAAAGTGTTTCGTATTCATGGCAAACGATGGCTGTCATGTCCGTCGCTATGCTTTCCTAAAACCCAAAAAGCAGCAAAATTATAGTCGTTTCATTTGTTTTCTCACATGCCTAAAGTACTTACAAAACAGGTCCTGGCAAAGAAGATACTATAGAAATGGTCTCAAACATCTGACATTGTACAAAACATTTTTTTCTTTTTTTTCCTTTTTTTTTTTTTTTGCAGGCACAAAAATGCCCGTCCTATCGTTAAAAAATAAACTATTCTTTCAAGAACACTTCAAATTTTGGCATTTATGAAACATGAAACAAAATTTTCATCAAAAATAAAGAAGCTGTAAGCTTACAAAGCCATCAAAACCTTCAAAAACCATACATATAAATAAAAAGAGGAATGATATTAAGGCTCTTGATTATTAAGTTAATAAATCAAATATACACAGTGATTAATTAAAAAAAATATTTACATATCTATACAACGTTCTAAATTGACACTTAAATTCTTCATATTGGCAGCAACTGCTGACACTGACCTGACCCCTCCCCCCTCCCCCCCTCACAAACAAAAATATAATAAAAATAATAAATAATAAACTTTGTGATGGTTGCTGTGGTATGGAGCTGCAAAGGTACTTTCAAATACAGAACTAGTTGTTCGCCAACCATATAGAGCCCACATAAATTCAAAACTATATTTAGGGTTTTTTTGTCATCATTTTCTCTTTTTTTAACAGTCGAAAAGAAAACCGTTTTAGACCATTCGCAATCACTTCCCAAACGGGCGAAATGCGAAATTCGCTTAATACTCAAAACCCACCGTGTAGTGTGTGCTTACCCACCGTGCACTTCTCTCACATCTTGATTCGTGAAAAAAAAAAAAAAAAAAAAAAGGTCACTTGAAACTAGTTTTGCATAGACGTGGAATATGCAGCAGTCGATCAGTCCCAGCCAACCACAGCAACGATCTTTGCCAGTGTAAGCCAGCTTGTCAAACTTAAATTAACACAGGGATTCTATGCAAATAATAACCTTAGTCTCAAAACAAATATGACGCAACAGTTTTTTTTTTTTTTTCTGTTTTTTTTTTTTTTAAGAACTACAAACTCGGAGAGAACCCGCCCCCCTCCCACCCCACCCCCCTCCCCCTTCCGCCTATGAGGCAAGAAGCGGACTAGGTTGCACGGCAACACGGCTGCCCCACCCCCCCAACCCCCCCCCCACACTATACAATGTATTCCATCCGACTTAAGCTCTGTGCCGTTTCCAGGTCTCTGTTGTCCTGTTTATTTGTCCAGTTTGGGTGTTTGGTGGGCGTGGTTTCCTCCCTGTCCACCAGGGTGTAGGCCGGCTGCTTGGCGAAACGGCCCTTCTCCTTCCGCCGCTTCTCCGCCTCCTCCTCTTCCTCGGCCGCCACCTCCGAGTTATTTGTCCTAATTTTGGCGATGATGGAGTTTTTGTCTTCGTAGTCCTTGACGGGGCCGCCGTTGGCGTTGGCCGGGTGCTTCTCGATGGGGTTCTTGATCTGGTTGAGCTGCTCGCGCACGTTGTTGGTCGTGTTGTCGTCCGTCGCTGCGGCGCCGGCGTTGCCCTGGCTACTCTGCTTCCGCCTGCGGCGCACGCACCACAGGAAGGCGGAGCCTAGCGCCAGGATCCAGATGACGATGAACACGGAACTCAGCAGGGGAAGCAGGTAGTCTGCTGCAGGAAACAGGACGGACGGACGGGCATCAGGAAAGCAAGCTACACCACAAACCAAACGCGCACTCAAAGAACTGCACCCCCAAAAAACACACACCAGTTAAGGATGTGGTATTTCTGTACTAATCAGGAAATATGGACTCATACATGTTTATATAAAAAATAAGGAAATAAGGCCATACATGTTTCTGGGGGAAGCACTAGTATCTGGCTATACAGCTCAACATTCTCTCTTGCCATCATCTGTCAAACAATGCAAAGGCTCTTTTGTGTGTGTGTGTGTGTGTGTGTGTGTGTGTGTGTTTGTTTACAACAAACCCATGTCTTCTGCCTCTGTCTTGAGACATTCGGGCTCTAAATCAGTATTTTTGGTTAATTGGGGGGGGGGGGGGGGCGACTCAACTTCGAGAGAGACGACTCAACTTCTCTAGTCAGGTCAAACACAAAGACGATGAAGCAGCCGGATTCGGCGAGCGAGTTTTGACCAAATCACCAGGAGTAACAGCCATACACTTAAAATTTTTAGGGGATTCGTTTCGGACCCCATGGAAGCTGAACACACACCACACTATAAAAATATGTTACAGTCACAGAGTTACATTAATCCCTCTAAGCACAGTGTGTTTATCAAGGCAGCAAAGAGGTCTCAAAATCCACATCTTACTTAGGGGCGTACATTTGCGTCAACATTTGATGAATAATTCTATTGTATTCATAAACAAATTCAACACATGGGATGCATTCAAAGGATTTCTATGAACGCTTCTGTGTTTTTTAAAGACTAATAAAGTCGCCAAGATTCTTTTTGAGTTCTGTCCCGTAACAAATCAGTCTTTACACTACTATGAGTCTGACCAGGCTGTTCATAACCTTACAGCACTATGAGCCTGACCAGGCTGCGCATAACCTTACAGCACTATGAGCCTGACCAGGCTGTTCATAACCTTACAGCACTATGAGCCTGACCAGGCTGCGCATAACCTTACAGCACTATGAGCCTGACCAGGCTGTTCATAATCTTACGGTACTATGAGCCTGACCAGGTTGTTCATAACCTTACAGCACTATGAGCCTGACCAGGCTGCTCATAACCTTACAGTACTATGAGCCTGACCAGGCTGTTCATAACCTTACAGCACTATGAGCCTGACCAGGCTTTTCATAACCTTACGGTACTATGAGCCTGACCAGGTTGTTCATAACCTTACGGTACTATGAGCCTGACCAGGCTTTTCATAACCTTATGGTACTATGAGCCTGACCAGGTTGTTCATAACCTTACAGCACTATGAGCCTGACCAGGCTGCTCATAACCTTACGGTACTATGAGCCTGACCAGGTTGTTCATAACCTTACAGCACTATGAGCCTTACCAGGCTGTTCATAACCTTACAGCACTATGAGCCTGACCAGGCTTTTCATAACCTTACGGTACTATGAGCCTGACCAGGTTGTTCATAACCTTACGGTACTATGAGCCTGACCAGGCTTTTCATAACCTTATGGTACTATGAGCTTGACCAGGTTGTTCATAACCTTACAGCACTATGAGCCTGACCAGGCTGCTCATAACCTTACAGTACTATGAGCCTGACCAGGCTGTTCATAACCTTACGGTACTATGAGCCTGACCAGGTTGTTCATAACCTTACGGTACTATGAGCCTGACCAGGCTGTTCATAACCTTACAGTACTATGAGCCTGACCAGGCTGCTCATAACCTTATGGTACTATGAGCCTGACCAGGCTGCTCATAATTACAGTACAATGAGCCTGAGCAGGCTGTTGGAGGCCAACTCTAACATAACTAGATAAAACTTGCTATGGCCAATCAGATTGCAGGAAAAGTAGACCGAGACCAATTTAAACTTGGGAACGGCACCGGCTCCTCTTTGCGACGATGACTGTGACGAAGGGCTTCTTACCGGTTGAGCCCGGGGTGGGTCGACGGACTCCCGCGATGGCGCTTATGATGGCGTTGCTGCCGTTGCGTTTGCTAACGAGGTTGACGATCTTATCCGCAATTTCTTTGATGGGGGTTCGGTCTTGTCTCTGATCTTCTGTTGACTGAAATAAAAATGAAAAAAATTTTAATTAAGGGAAAATCAATCAGGCGTAAAGCAGACATTCGGTGAGTTTTGTTCGCCAAAATTTATATAGAACACATTCCAAAACGGTCTCCTAAGCCAGTGGCTTTTCAACATCCAGGGACCTCCCCACACCAACGCTCAAAAACATCCAGATGACCTCCATCATACATTTAAAAAGGGTTATATTAAAAGAAAAGGGTTTTATACTTTGAAAATATTTCCCCAAATCTATATGTAATCATTGCAAGTCATATGAAGTCAGGCTAGTGACCCCCCACAGTACCTTCAAGAACCGCCCTGGGTTCCCTGGACCCCCGGTTGAAAACGCCGGGCCTAAGCTGGCGGTGTTCTGACCCGAACTGGCCTTTACAGATGGCACCCATCCAATCACAGGCAACCGCGTGGCCGCTGCTCGGAATGAACCAGTGGATTATGGGTACTTACTATGGTGACGTGGATCTCGTTGTTGGCGGTTGGCGAGGGTTCGCAGGTCATAGCCACCGAGTGTTCGGACGACAGGTTCCGCACCACGTACAGGTTCCTGAGCTCCGCGCAAATGCGCTCAACCGTCACGCCCTGCCGTGACAAAACAATGGTTGGGGAGGGGGGGGGGCAAAGGTCTGAACAGGTGATGTTCAAAATCGAAAGTGTTCGACAAGGAGTTCTGTCGTTCCCGTGTGGGACTCTGGTCTGCAATATCGCCAAAACGGCACCTCAAAAATTGGCCTTCTTGTCGCCCACTTAAGGTCGGTTTTGTGTCATACACACATTTCTCCAGTTTCATTCAAACTGTTGGAAGTCCTCACAAAGGAGAAGTGTTTCCTATCCGTCAGATTCTAAGAGAAAAGGTTTCAACAATAACTCTAAAGCTTTCCCATTTCCAAACGCAGCGACAGACATTATTAATCAATACCGACAGCAGAGGATTATGGATCTTTTGGCAGTTGAGAAGGAGGGGGGGCGGGCGGGGGTAATCATTGTAATGGCTGGGGGAAAACCCTGAAAATTGACACAAAACTTCACCGTACAGGCGGATTATTATGATTTCTTTTTTTCTTCTCGGAAACAGAGCCCTCCTTTCAACCGCCAAAGTGAATTTGATCTCGGGAGCGGCTCTATTGAGTTAGCGCGGGAATATCGTTAGCGGAGCCGTAATGGCCTGGGAGCTCATAACCGAATCGGGTTTTCCCCTACCCCCCTCCCCCTCCCCCCCCCCCACACCCCAGTTGATGACTTACAGCAGACATGATTTCCTTGTTAAAGGTGAACGTGATGTTGGCGCAGCTGTTCTCCAGGAAATTGGAGCCGGGGTGACATTTGGTCCGGAGCGGGGGCTGGCCAGAGGGCCAGCACTCCCCCTGACCGGGGCAGGGCTTGACGAAACAGTGCTCGTCCTTAATGGGGACGCAGGCTTGGCCGACGGGACACTCCCCTCGACCTTTGCTGTGCAGGCGGCAGGACTTGGGGCCGCACCACATCTGCTGAACGACGAAAAATAAATAAACCAAAAGAAAGAACGGGGTGAGTAACATGGACATGAAGCAGGCAGCAGTCTAACAGGACCCCCAAAAATCGAGCATACACGGGTGGGGGGGGGGGGTGACCTTAGAGCTGGGGTACATGTTCCTGTACACCCAGAGAGCTCTTCACCAAGAGAGCCATTATTTACATTAGTACTGTTGTCATAGTGATGTTGTAACACCGGGATGCATGACTGTGTTCTCACTTGACTGGTGGTTGTGTTTTTTTTGTTTTTTTTTAACAGGATGAGGGGGAAACTGTAACAAATTGAATTTTTTCCTAAAAGGGATGATATAGTAACATTTTAAAAAGATCCCGACCCCCGACCCCCACCCCCCACCCCCCTTCCCAAAGTTATGGGACCTATGACAAGGATGTGGTTCTTGAGAGTCTACAATAACAAGGATACGATTTTTCCTGGTTAGTCATGGAAACACTGACCCTAACCTGGCCTCACCTGGTATGTGGGGGTCTATGGTAAAGGTGATAAGTGTTTAATCTGTGGGGTCCACAGTGAAAAATGCGTGTGTGACCGCTGGTGGTTTTGGCGGGAGGGCGCGCTGTACCTTCGTGCAGGTGGTCCTGCCATTGTGGCACTGGCAGGTGTTGCAGTCCTCGTCCCACTTGCTTCCGTCCGTCGCTACGCGGCCGTTAGCGATGCAAGGTCTTCCCGTCACTGCGAGAACAAAACGACAAAAAAAAACAAAAAAAAACGGTCAAGTTTACCTGCCGACCGCTAACGTTCTCGTGTGGCTCTCTCCTGGCGGGTTAAGCCCGGCCCAGGGGTTTGTCTTATCTGGAGGGACCATCTGTGCTTCCCACACTCTGCCTGACCAGTTGTAAATCTGTCTCGTTTAGCACTCCTGGATTAGTAACCACTGCAGGGTAAGAGGCCTTATTGGAACTGGGACCACCCTTCCCTTCTTTACGGGCGAGATAGCGGCGAATTCGCGGGACTGTCCAAGCGGGAAGGAATATCTGATGGAACCGTCCAAACGGATCTGGGTTTTCGAGGCGAGAGGAAACGCGCTGCCGGCGACCTGAGGTCACCCTCGGGGGGGGGGGGGGGGGGGGACTCTCACCTTCCTGACACCTGGGCCCCGCCCTCCCATGTGGGCACAGGCAGCGGTAGCCGTTGATTTCGTCCACGCAGGTCGCGCCGAACGCACAGGGTGAAGACTGGCACTCGTTAATATCTGCGGGAGGAGGGGGGGAAAAAGAAAAATCATTCATAACTATAGTAAAGTAAGTAAAGTGAAGTAAAGTCTATCTAAAGTAAAGTCTTAAGTCTGTCTTAAGTGTTTTAGTCTCGTCGACTTATTATTATTATTATTATTAAGACAAACTCTTAGGAGACATCTTATTATTTTTCTCTCAAGTAGAAAATATTAGCTTGTTTTCAATTACTTTTTGCTTGTCTAGTGAAATTTTCTAACCCCATTGGCAAATCTTGAAACGAGTCAAACTGCCTCACTGGCAATATTTTTTGTCTTGTCTAGCAAAAAAAAGTCAAGGAAATTAGATTTTAAGTCGAAATATAAGACTAAAATACTTGTTAATATTAACTTGTTTTTTTGTTTTTTTTGTTTGCAGTGCAGAAACATAATCGGTCAGCATTTCTGTCTCAGCTACTGTTCTCCACAAAACGAGTCAGACTTGTATTGTTCCCCCACTGTAACCCGATGCAGGTCAATCGGACGCCCTTGAGTAACAATCAGATTAAAAACGCTGGAGGTGGCAGGCCCGTTTCGCATTACGTCTCGCGGAGGATAAACAGTAACCCTGAGCCCCATCTCCAAAGAAGAAACAACAAAAACTACACGCTAGTAGCTACAACCCTCACAGAACTGGAATATATTTGAAAATATATTGGGGAACAAATAATATATTATGAAAATATTGGCAACTATTATACACTACTTCCGCGAAGATATCACAATAATACATTACACTGCTGCAAATTATACGTATCATATTTTTCTGGAAAGTCCACATATTTACAATACTTGCAGTATCTTCCATCTCTGTGAAGGAAGGCCACACACATGTTCTTAATACTGAGTCTAAGCGTGAGACAGCTTCTCAAAATCCTGTCAGAACTGTTATCAAGGGTGTCAGGTGTATGACAGGTATCCAGATTGCTTTGACTGATCGAAGCCCCTGAAAACCCGACACAGCTGGGCTCTTACGCGGTCGAACCTTAGAAATAAACCCCAAACAAGCTGCTAATCGGTACGGGCTTCTATCGGCGATCAGCTCCGAGAAGCACTGCTTTCCTCTGGCGATCCGAGCGCTAATCACATGACCCGACTGCCCTCTCTCCTTGGCCGCGGGCGCAAAGCTTTTCTAATTGGACATCGACACCCCTTCCGTCTCCGGCATCCGTGGAAACGGCCGGGCTTTGGCGGGAGTGGGTGCGGATCGGGGTCCGTGGCTTTTCCACACATCACTTTAATGGGCATTAGCGGAGGATAAGACCCCTGGGGGTTAATACTCACTTATCCGACAGTCGGGGCCGGCGAATCCAGCGGCGCATTCGCAGCGGTACCAGTTATCGCCATCCACGCACGTCCCGCTGTTGTAGCTGCAGAAGGGAGACTCATCGTTAGTCCCCCACAACCCCAAAAAGGGGGGTCAAGTCCCCGGTCCCCACAAGCCCGGTGTGTAGTCAGGATGCTCGTCAAAAAATCCCAATAGTTTTTTTTCTTTCTTTTTTTTTCTTTTTCCGTGTGTGGGACAGTTTTTATATATTTATAAATTTATTCTACACCTTTAAAAATGTATTTTGTCTGTCCATGTTTTGTTTACTTGTATAACAAAATAGCCCTGAAGTTTTTAACAAAACAAAATTACATTGCAGCAAATTTCATTAGAACAACAACAACAACAAAAAATGTAAAAACAGTCCAGACTGTGTAGACACTGGCTGCCACAGACAGCGAAAACACAGCGAGCCGAAGGAACGCTGGCGAGGAGAGCAACAGCTGGACATGTTTCCCGATGCCAGCGCTCGCTCCTCCAGCTCGCTGTGGGAACCCGCACTGGCGGGACTTGTTTACCACCGCCGAGAAATTCCCGAAAACGCGAAAGGGGAAGGAAGGAAGGAAGGAAGGAAGGAAGGAGTGACTTACCAGGGGTGTGGATTGCAGTCATTGGTATCTGGAAAAGAGAAAGTTACACGTTTAACGCACGTCAGCCCAAAACAAATCAAAACCTACAACAACAAAAAGGCAGAGAAGAGCAAGTCTGCGCAAGTCTGTTGCTCATTATACCATCTTATTAACTCTCTCCAGGAATACATCACCCCCTCCCATATTTTTTTTTTTTTTTTTGGACACATGCACAGCACAAGGACCCTGGGCAAAGCCAGCAACAGGGAATGGGGGGGGGGGGGGGGGGGGTGGATTCATACGGGTTAGGAATGCGCTAGAAAAAAATAAATAAAAAATAAAAAATATAGATAACATCTGTGTCCTCTTTTAAAAAAAATATGCAGCATTTCCCATGGCCTACAGCTGCCAGCGAGAGGGGACCAGTGCTGACGTTGACAGTGGAGTTAACGGCCTATAAGTTAACTCCAGGGCTAACGGGACCCCCAGGCTCCAGGGCTAACGGGACCCCCAGGCTCCAGGGCTAACGGGACCCCCAGGCTCCAGGGCTAACGGGACCCCCAGGCTCCAGGGCTAACGGGACCCCCAGGCTCCAGGGCTAACGGGACCCCCAGGCTCCAGGGCTAACGGGACCCCCAGGCTCCAGGGCTAACGGGACCCCCAGGCTCCAGGGCTAACGGGACACTCACTCTGGGTGCAGGTGGTGCCCTCCCAGCCCTCTTTGCAGACGCAGGTGAAGGAGTCGCCGCTGACCACGCAGGTACCCCCATTCTCACAGGGGTTTGGCAGGCAGCTGCTGTTCTTGGCTGCAGGGTGGACAAAGGGAGCCGTTAGCATTTTTGTCGTCGTCGTCGTCCCCCCGTGAACCATTAGAGGGGCAGCTAACTCAGAGACAAGAGGTAACCCCCCGAAACCTCCCCCTGACACACAAACACATTTTGTTTCTTTATTTGAAACCGCAGTTAAAACAGGGGATTTGTCAGGGAACATCTACTCAATGTCAGTACGTGTAACAATTTTCTCCCGATTGCAAAAAAAAACCTATTCATCGCTCTGTTTGCACAAATACCTCAAAACAGTACAGAGGTAATCGGCACCTCCTCCACAGACAGATAGGGGCTGAAATGGAGCAGAACGAAAATGACTGCCCCCCACACACACACACACCAGCAAGCACTTGAGAGCGTTTCTGTGTGTTTTTGGGGTTGGCACGCAAATCTCTGTGTGGCTGAAATGTTTCCACAAACTCTGAGAAAAGTTTAGAGGGGTTTTGAGGGGATAATCTTCCTGACTGGGGCCGTTTAAGCAGATTACCACCAGCGTATTTGGCGGGAGGCAGGGGAGGGGGGTTTGAGGGTCTGTAATCCCGGCCGGGCTGTGATTGACAGCTCTGTGACGCGCGGCGGCGTGCGCTCACCGATGTTGCAGGTGGCTCCCTCCCAGCCCGGCGCGCACGCGCACTTGAAGGTGTCTCCTTCGTCGTAGCACGTTCCTCCGTTGTTGCACGTGGCCTCGTCACATTGGCTCTCGCCTGGAAACCAATCCACCGGTCAGAGCGCACACGCAGTGTCACACAGACACACAAACGGTAACGCACGCACACTATGACAGACACAGACACAAACACAGACACACACGCACGGGGGAGCGGGTTGGTCAACGTACGGGAATGGCAGGTCTTCCCCTTCCAGGGGTTGGTGCACTCGCAGTAGAAGTCGTTCACCAAGTCCCGACACGTCCCGCCGTTATGACACGGGTTGGTGCTGCAGTCGTCGATGTCTAGGGGGGGGAGAGAAAGGAGCAGGACGTGTCACTTCCTTCTTTCACAGAAAGAGAGGCAGCATCGGTAACGGGAGGGAGGGAGAGGGAAAGAGGGAGAGGGAGAGGGAGAGGGAGAGGGAGAGGGAGAGGGAGAGGGAGAGGGAGAGGGAGAGGGAGAGGGAGAGGGAGAGGGAGAGGGAGAGGGAGAGGGAGAGGGAGAGGGAGAGGGAGAGGGAGAGGGAGAAAACTCACCGGTCTCACAGTGGATTCCCTCCCAGCCGTCTCCACAGATGCACTGGTACACGCTGACTTTGTCGATGCAGGTCCCACCGTTCCTGCACGGGTTACTTTCACAGTCGTTGATGTCTGCGGCAGAGGGAGAGAGAGAGAGAGAGCGAGAGAGAGAGAGAGAGAAGGAGGGAGAGAGAAAAGGAGATGGATGGTGAGACTTAAGACGAGCCTGGTTGTAGGGAGCAAGACTACAGGAATACAAATGCTGGCGATTTCAGCCCAGAACCTTCTGAAGGAGCCGCCCCTCAATGTTCAGTCACTCGTAGGGCCTAAAGATGAAATGCGATCCCAACGAAATTCTGTCAGGGATAAACTGTACAGCTGCTCCCCCCCCTCCCCCGCCCCCCCCACAAGCACCCAGGGGTCAAAGGTCAAAAGCTCCTGCGTCTCGCAGCGTTCTCCTCAGCACGAGAGCGAGGAGATGCATTTCCACTCCTAATACTTATGCCGACTCACATTTTGGAAAGGAGGAAACAGAATAAAGGGGGGTAGGAGGAGACTCACTCTCGTGACAGTAGGTCCCGATGAACCCTTCCTGGCACACGCAGGTGAACTGCCCCCCCGCCTGGCTCTTGCAGCGCCCGTGGGGGCCGCACACGTTGGACGAGATGTAGCGCACTCCTTCTGGGGTGCTGTTGGACGCCACGGCGACCGTGCAGCTGTCAATCACTGTGAAAACAGGGGCGGCGGTTAGAGTCGAGTTTCCCCCGCACCCCACCTCTGCAGTAACACACCGTCTAAAATGAACATAACATGGTTATTAATAATCACAAGAATAATAGTCACATCAAAAAATGACAATCACAGGAATAAAAACTTCCATTAAATCAAGTGATGGCGTCTCAGGTTCCTTCTGTGAGCCGAACTAAAAATATTTTTTTACACTTTAAAAAAAATATTTTTTATCTTCTTTCCTGAATCTTGATTGTTTTTTTTATTTTTCCTCCCAGAAATCTCCTGTCTTTGGGAGGAGCGGGAGAGAGAGAGGGAGGGAGAGGGAGTGGGGGGTGGTCTTGGCCACATTCTTATAAACATTAACTGCCAGCCCCTACCAAGCAGAGGGGCCGCGCCCGTTATCTGGCTCCGTGGTTGGTCTGACCTCCGGTCCCTCTCTCTCCCTCCCTCCCTCCCTCCCTCGCTCCCTCGCTCGCTTTCTCTCAGTCCCTCTCTCTCCCTTGCTCACTTTTTCTCATTCTCTCTCTCTCTCACGTGGCAACAAAGGAACAGAGAAGCCCCAAGAAGTAATTACCGCGAAGAACAGAACACACAGGGAGCCGCTAACTGTTCCCCACGTTTTCGGGAACGCATCGAGAGACTGGGTGGGGGGGGGGGGGGGGAGCAGTGTTTTTAATGTAACGGAGGGTTCATAGACATAAGCAGGAAGCGGGGGGGGGGGGGGGGGTGTTCTGTTCTGTCAGACGTTCTGTCCGCGGGAGCTCGAACGGCACACGAAACAGTATCTGAACGGTCGCCGTGGTAACGAGGCCCCGGGTGCCTTCGCAGGAGCCGGCGAATGAGAGCGCGCGGGCTCCCCGCCGCGCGACGGCACGCGATGAAAATCCCGCCGCAGCGTTTCAGCTCCCGCCGGGCGGGGGGATAGTCGTACAGGGCGGACCGATCCCGGCTGTGATGGGGGGGGGCGGGGCGGGGCCGTGTACCTTGGCAGGGCGTGGTGCGGCAGTGGTCCTTCAGGTGGGAGCAGTTCTTGCCCTCGTGGTCTTCGGGACACTTGCAGAAGTAGTCGTTGGCGAGGTTGAAGCACTGGGCCATGTTCTGACACGGGTTGGGCTCGCAGTAATCGATATCCAGCTGGAGGGGGGGGGAAATGCAGCGTTAAACAACGGCTCAGAGGTACGCCACATTTCTGTCAGTAGCACAACACACCACCCGCCCCCCCCACACCAAAGTGTTAGCACACAAAAGCTGCAGTTTTCAACTGCAGATCAAATAACGAGTGGCGCGCAGTTTATCGGTAACAAAAAAAAAACTGACAAAAAAGAGAAAGTGCTCTCCTATGAGAGTGAGAGTGATTGAGAAAGAGGGACAGAGAGAAACAGAGCGAGAGAGAGAGAGAGAATGAGGGAACACAATAGCGAAGAGGAAAAAAGAATAGCAACGAGGATCGTGTGATAAGGAGGAGGAGGAGGAGGAGGAGGAGGTGGGGGTGAATTTCGGCACGGCCCACCTGACAGAGGTTGCCGGAGAAACCGGCCAGACAGAGGCACTGGAATCCGTTGACCTGGTCCAGACAGCGACCCCCATTCAGACAGGGGCCGCTGGCACACTCATCCACATCCCGCTCACAATGTTCCCCTGCGTACCCAGGTGCACAGGTACAGCGGTAACCATTAACCAAGTCCTGAGAGAGAGAGAGAGAGAGAGAGGGAGAGAGAGGGAGAGAGGGAGAGAAGGGGGATGTGTGAAAACACACACACACTTACACAAGCATTTACAAAGAACAATTACAAAAATACTTCTTTTTAAAAAAAAAAAAAAATATATATATAATTCTCGCCAATGCTTGTAGGACAACAATGTTTATGGTAATTTGATCTATTGTAAGTCCACCCCCCCCCACCCCCCCTCGTTTGTCAGCACTGCCAGAATAACTTAATTTACATGTTTTCTGTGGGATTGAAAGTTACAGTTGTGTTAACGGTTTCTATTTTTTAAATGTCTAAATGGAGAACTTCTGGGGTTTGGGGTGGGGGGTTGAGTTGTTGGTTAAAACAACTGAAAACGTGTAAACAAGCAGCGATTTGAATAACTTACCCTGCATGTCCCTCCGTTTTGGCATTGGCCCTGACACTCGTTAATATCTGCGGAGAAAAAGTTCACAAATTTCACCACAAGAGGAAAAAAAATAAAAATACATTGCAAAAATAATTAAATAAATAAATAAAAAATGACCACAGGCTTTTAAGGGAGTAAATTATGTACACAATTTGAGCTGAGCGAAGCAGGGGCCGATAAGGCCTTTTGTTATATTTCCTGTGCGTTTCCTCCTTGATAAGCGGGCTAGCAGGGTGGGAAAACGCCACCCGCGGCTACGCTCGCAGTGCGCTGAGCTAAAAAACTTCACATGATTGTTTTAGCGGCCGTTATCAGTGACCTAGCGGTTTACTGGACTAATGACTTGTGATAAAGTTGTATATTTTGGTTCCAGACGGGCTACTCCCTTTCTGATAAAAACGTCTGCTTCGCTGGGAGACTCTAGGCGAGGGCTCATGCTGAGAAACCGCCCTTTCGGACAAGGCGGCGGGCGGGGTGGGGGTGTGATGGGGGTGCGGGGGCGTGGGGGTATTTGGGTCCTTCTCAAACTCACTGATGTCACAGTTCTGCCCCGTCCAACCCGACATGCAATCGCAGAAGTATCCGCCAATCAGGTTGCGGCAGGAGTTGGCGTTGACGCAGGGGCGGCCCTCGCATTCGTTGGCATCTATGAGGGAGGGGCAAACAAATAAACAAAAAAAAAAAAAAAGTCAGAAATCCAGATGTTAACCTGAGAAAAGGAAGTGATAGCAGGAGATGAGAAGATCCTCCCATTTTTATTTTTCTGGAGAGATTGGCTCCACCACTCCCCCCTCTCCCCTCCCAGTTTGGGTCAAATTCAAACCGTAAGCATGGGGTTGCCGTGGCGAGGAGCCATTCACGCTCAAATTAAAAACAAACCAACACAAACACACAGAACCGGCGCTCGCTCGCCCTCTCGTCGGCGGGAGAGAGAGAGAGAGGGGACTGGGGCGGGGCTATGGGGGGGTGGGGGGTTTACTGGATTAGGGATAGTGAATGGGGCTAATCAGGCTTCTCAGACCAGCTCTGGGGCGGGTTGGGGGAGGGGGGAGGGGGGGGAAGAGTGGACGGCTCAGTAATGAGATGTGTTTCGGATTTGGGAAACAAAGCTATAAGGTCCCATTGGCCTCTCCCTGCCTCTCCCTGCCAATCTCTGCCAATCTCTGCCAATCTCTGCCAATCTCTGCCAATCTCTCTGCCTCTCCCTGCCTCTCCCTGCCTCTCTCTGCCTCTCTCTGCCTCTCCCTGCCTCTCCCTGCCTCTCCCTGCCTCTCCCTGCCCACAGAAGAAACCGAGCCTTTTTTTCTCCGGATCGTTCCACATTTCCCCGCCTCTCGCGGGACAGGGGGACTGACCGATGAGGCAGGTCCTGCCGGTCCACTGCGGGGGACAGCTGCACTTGAAGCCGTTGACCAGGTCCTGACAGGTCCCGGCGTGGCTGCAGGGGTTTGGGTCGCAGTCGTCCAAATCTGGGAGGGAGGAGAGGAGAGAGCAGAGAGAGTTTTGGGTTATAGCCCAAACGCACCAGCGACCCAAAGGGAGGGGTGTCCAAAAGCGAAATTCCGAAATTCTGCTTACTGATGGTGCAGGACGGGCCCGTCCACCCGGGGGCGCACCGGCACTCGAACCCTTGGCTGGTCTCCACGCAGCTGCCGCCGTTCGAGCAGGGGTCCGACAAGCAGGCATGCTCAGCTGCAGAGAGGAGAGGAAGGGGGGGTAGCGCCCCAAACGTTTAAAAACCTTGGGTTCACACACAATAGGGAGAACCCCCTCCCCTACACACACACACACACACACACACACACACAAACACACACAGACCCCCAAACCATCTTCCCCAGGTTACACACACCCCCCACTTCTCCCGGACCACACCAAGCGTTTCGGGGTGGGTGGGTCTTGAGTAGGGAGACTCTCAGGCTCATTAGCCGCGCGCTAGCACACACAGCCAGGAAATCATCTTTCATGCTAGGCTGACCCTGACCAATGCGCTGCGACTTCCACCAGAGTGCCCCAGAGAGGAGGGGGCCAGGGATATTGGGGCAGGGAACGGGTTGGGGCGTTTGCCAGAATCAAGGCCCCCCCCCCGCCTCCCCCCAAGTCAGGACAGATTTGCCCATTCGCCCCCATGAATCAATTAATGATTTCCAGTATTGACAAGGTCTCTGGAGATCCTTCCCTAATTGGTCCTGGTAGGTTGGGGTGCGGGACTCTCGTGGCAGCTGGCCCCTCCCTTGGACCACATGACTGACAGTTGGGTCTTAATCCCCCTTCAGCCTCCAGTCTCCTCATTAATATATGGGGGCGACCTTCCCTGACGCCCCGTAAATGAAAGTTGTCAGCACCCAGAGCGGCATTCCTCAATGAGAACGGACTTTTTTTTTTTTTTTGGCGCCTAATCTAATTTCCGCCGGGAAAACTAAAGGCCAGGTAAGTGCTCTTGAAACGGGGAAAGTACAGAAAAGGCAAGTAAAAGGCAAGTCCTTCAGGGAGTAAGATTAACCCGAGCTACGACCGGGGGGTCCATCTACAACGTGCTGACAGATTAGATCTAGTAGCTAACACCTCCAACCCCCCCGGCCTCCCTCTCATGATGATTCTGAATGAGGTCATTTTCTCCCCACAGGATTCCAGTGTCACCTGAGAGCATTCTGGAACCTTCCGCGCTGGTTCCATGGGATTCAATTATCACGCTGGGGTCTGACCCCGACAGATTTATCAATGCGAGATGTGATTTAGCCTTGACCTACAGGCACTTTTGATTTTTGATTTTTTTTTGTTAAAGGGTCAACAGCCTTTTCCGTTTGGGAAATGCAAGCTGCCACACAGGCACAGTTGTCAGCTACCCGACTCGACGCAAATCGCCAACGAACCATCCAAATAAAATTCCCTTTCATTTCACTTGCTAAAGGAATTGTTCAACAGCGATATCGAGTTTACAACTTTACCGTGTTTATTTATGACCTCCTCACATAAAAAGGGAAATATGACGTTGCAGCAGTCACAGTCTCTTTACATGGAAGTATGACTGCATGCTGCAGACACGTTGCACAGGTAACTAAGAGAGACACACAAGCCCTCGCCACTTAAACCCGGAACAGCCGCAATGGAAGCAGAGAAACTTGCGCGCCGTACAAACAAAAGTCACTTTTACTCCCAAGCCAACAATTCCACTTCCTTAACAGGACATGCGACCCTACCAACAAGCCCAAGCACACCCCTCTCTGTCCTGATTTGTGGGTAGACGGTACGTACCCCTCTCACAGTTGACCCCAGAGTATCCCTCGGGACAGGAGCACTGGTACTTGTCCGGCCCGGTGTTGCTGCAGGTGCCACTATTAAGGCAGGGTTGACGGGTCCCACAGTAGTTCAGATCTGAGGACACCACAAAAAAAAAAATAAATAAAAAATAAAATAAAAAAGATAAACAATATACTCCCAAAATGAGGAAAAGAGAAGGCAATTAACCCTTAAAACTCTCAGTTCTGTATAGTTACGGGGTACATCATGCAAACCTGTACAGTATGTTTAAGGAGATCATAAATATGCGATTAGAATGTTCGTAACTGAACAGCAGTCTAATGCTGATGTAACAACCCCTAGTTCTAGAACACTGACTTAGAATTTTACAGAAAAAAAAAAAAAACCTACTCTTCAAAGTGCTAAAGTTGGAACATGCTGGTGAGAAGGGAAGTAGCAGTATGGCTTATGTTCAGATTAGATTAGATAATACTTCAGTGGCCATTCTACAGATATGCGATCTGCGTAACAAAGTTGCTCTCCCTAGACACAGGTAATGCACACAACAGTACAGGAAGATTCTAGTAGCAGATAACTTTCGCAGATAATGGACATGTTACACGCACACGTATGTTACTATATGTGTTTTACATGAAGCATGTGATTCTCTCCCCCCCCGATTCATGAAGTCATAGGGTTTAATAAAGTATTTAAAAAATCATATCCCCGATAAAACACGTCAAATTACATCGATTCAGCAGGAAAAGAACAAACGTGAGAAAAGTGCATTCACACACAGGTTATATCAGCATAAGTGATAGACTGGGAAAGCAACACCCTCAGACAAGACCGCACATGCAAAATGATTAAAGCACTAAAGCAGGTTGACTATGCCAACCCAAAACGGTGACATCATCATTGCAGGTACACAGTTGCATGTGACGGCGTGCAATGCAATTCCAGGCAATGCAATGGCGTGCAATTTAACGCTGCGCAATGTAACAGCATGCAACGCAACGCAATACGAGTGGGACGGGAAGGAGAGGGACAGGAAGTGGGACAGTAAGGGGGACGGACAAGAAGCAGAGGGACAGACAGGAAGGAGAGGGACAGGGAGGGGGGACAGACAGGAAGTGGGACAGAGAGGGTTCGCTACCTTTGTTGCAGAGCTGTCCGCCCCAGTTGGTGTCGCAGAGACACTGCCAGGGTTCCACGCAGGTTCCGTGCACGCATCCCGGATGAGGGATGCACTTATCGCAGTACTCTCCCTGCCAGCCATACAGGCACCTGCACGCAGAGAGGAACCCGGCAGGGTGGTGAGGGAACACACACACACACACACACACACACACAGGCTGGTGCCACTCCCCCGCCCACCGCCCACCGCCCACAAAGACACATGTAATTATTCCTTTCAGAATCAGTTCCCTGGAATAGCTGCCAGGTTGAGCTTTTCTGGCAACGTGACGACACAGAGCGCTGTGGATTACAGATAGTGTTTCTCCCGAGATATCGGGTGTTTACAGCCTTCACGTCGCACAGAAGCGCTTAGTTTCGTATTGCATTAGCGCTTTAGTCTCAACATGTTTTAAATGTTTTCTTTTCCTTTTTTTAAAAAGCCACCTCTGGTGTTCAGTCCATTGTTATTGTTGTCATTAGTAAAATGGCATGACATGACGCAACCTCCCTCGTTCATAACCGATTGTGTTACTAGAATTTCAGAGAGAGCCCAATAATTATATTTCTTCTTCAGTCCGTTACTGTGGAGGCGCCAAAAACCACAAAATAATAAAAAAACTTCCTCCCTTGCTATTTTTAAAATCGCAGCAGCTAATTGAAACGAATAATTGCTTATTTTGTTTAATGTTACATTCTGTTTTTACTCCGCTATAGCACGCTGGTTTGTGCGAAAGGTGCTCCATATACAAAGCTGAAATAGTTCAGAACAACTGGCTTCAGAATCAATTTCCAGCTTCCCGTTAACAGTAGAAAACCTGCTTGGCTAAGGTGTCTAGTGACCGGCTTTGCAATGCGAGCCTGCTTTTTTTTTTGGGGGAGAATGTGCATGGGCCCCATTGTGCCCCGATAACCACCAGGCTGTGCGGTGAAAGTAAAACCAGCACTGTACACAAAAGGTGGGAGGGTACGGTAAACTAGACGCTATCTGCAAAGTCAAACAAACCGCAGAGTCCAAGAACCCAGCGCGCAAAAATAAAAGCTGCCCTTTTGCCGAGCAACCTTCAGATAACTTAGTTTGCGCCAATAAAAAAAAGAAAAAAAAGAAAAAGGCTAAGAAATGGCCACGGTCATTATTCCCCTCGCGCTGCGTTCCAAAAATCCTTCAAGCAATAACTCAAATGTTACAATGCATGACAAACACACCGTGAACCACTGTGAAAATTAAACCCCAGAAGATAAACAAGGAATTATTAAAATGGCAGCTGAGGACTCTCACTGGCTGCCTGCTGCTCCACTCACTGCATTTTTCTGACCGTTTCTGACAACACAGCCGCAGAAAAATGCAAAAGGACAAAAAAAAAAAAAAAAAAAGGGTGCAGTTCCATGTTGCCGTTTAACAGTTGGTGTGTGTGGTCAGCACTGAGCGTGCTCGTTTGCCCCGATTGTGAACGCGCCATCGGCGTGTTTACAAACAGTCCTTGGCGATAACTGCAGGCCTTGCGTGCCACCGGGGTACGGCAGGAACTCTGAAAACTCCCTGGCCCGTATTCATAAAGCATTGGGAGGGCTGATCTAGGACCAGTTCTACCATTTAAATCACAGTGGACAAGGTTATGCACAAAAAGGAAACCCTGATCCTAGAACAGGAATTTGTGTGTGCTTTATAAACACAGGCCTCGATCAAGGACAGGGTTATAGGACGTGGAACCGCTGAAGGCCAACCCTAAATCAGCGAGACCGTTTCTGAGTAGAGGCCGTGGGCGGTGAAGCGAGATTTTAAAGTCCCGCATCGGACAAACACTGGCGCGGTGAACGCCAACAAGCGTATCTGGAGCTTTGGAAACTACAAGATTGACACAGCAAGCTGGGCGGCAAAACGCCCCGATTCACCCCACAAATGGGGGGGGGTGGGGCACAGGCCGTCCTCACGATTGGCCGGCCCGCACGGATAGAAGCACGCCAGGGTGTCCTGACCGGTGTCATTTCCGGGTCAGTGGTTAATATGAACCTTCTGTGGAGGCAGAGAAGCCACCGTTGGTGCCAAGCGAGGCTGGAATTTGGCCTCTTTAACACAGCCTGTTGTTCTGCTAGATTTCAGCAGTTAAAAAAAAATATATAAATAAAAAATGCAGCTTCATGGCGCCGGGAGCAGATGTGATTACAACGGAAGACTTAACGCTGAAACTAGCCCTTCAGAGAACAAGCTGAACTCCTGAGAGTTTTTAATAAAATAATAAAGAGGGGGGGAAAAAATGGCACTGTGTCGGATTAACGAGCTAAACACTTCCCTGAAACGACATTGCCGTCTCCCGGTACAGGCCTAACCCACGCCTGTCGCTCCGCGACCGAACACAAACACTTTTTTTTCCCCCCTTCCTCGTGGGAAACGCTGGCGGCTCGCTGCCACGGAGAGAGACAGACAGACAGAGAGAGAGGGAGAAAGCAAAGAGAGAAAGAGACAGAGGAAAGAGAGAGGGAGAGAAAGAGAGAGAGCAAAGAGAGAGAGAGAGAGAAAGAGAGAGAGAGAAAGAGCAAAGAGAGAGAGACAGAGAAAGAGAGAGAGAGTGAGAGAAAGAAAAAGCAAAGAAAGAGAGACAGAGAGAGGGAGAGGGAGCAGATGACCCGAGAGTAGCAGCACCAGTTTAGGCTGGGAGTGAGTAGGCTTTAAAAAACGGGCCGACAGACGAGGCCTTCGGCGAAACACCAGCAGGGACGGGACCGACGGTGACGAAACTCCCCGAAACGTGCGTCGGCTGCTGGATGGGGGGACTGGGAGGGTGCAGGGTGCACCAGCCCAGTGTGTAGTCACACGGCTCCACTGTGGGAAAGGTGCGCTTTCCACAAATAAGAGTAGCACAGTGTGTGCCTAAATTTCTCTTCTCCTGCTTGGAACGTGCAACCCCCCCCCTCCCTCCCTCCACCCCCCCTGCAGGCATGCTTATTATGCTGGCAGGGGGTGTCCTCTGATATCAATCTCAGACAGCTGCATTCATTTGAAGCAGTTGTTTTGCTAAAGCCTTCCTGAAATAATTCATTAAGGTTTAAAAAAAATAAAATATAAAAAAAAAAATCGGTTGATAAAAGAAATGAAAAAAAAAAAAAATCTGTTTTTGTCTATAACTCTCCGACAGGAAAGAGAAAAAAAAAGACCCGACTTTTCTGTTCCTGCTTGTAAAGGACGGCCGATCTGAAGTCTAGCAGAAACATGAGTTTGCTACCACATGTTAGCATCACTCCTCTATCCTGGCTGCGACCGCACAGGTTAGCGTTAGCATCATTCCTCTCTCACGGCTGCGACCGCACAGGTTAGCGTTAGCATCACTCCCGTCTATCCTGGCTGGGACCGCACAGGTTAGCGTTAGCATCATTCCTCTCTCACGGCTGCGACCGCACAGGTTAGCGTTAGCGTGTTTCTCCTCTGTCCCGACTGTACTGATGCCAAACTATGGTGCCAATTTCCAAAGGTAGAGGGGCGAGTGGACGAGAGGGATGTCAGGGATTCGGTTTTCGATTGTTTCTTGGCCAAAAGAGAAAGGGGAGCAACATCAAAGTTGAGGCAAGATCGAGGGAGAAAAAAATAAATACATAAATACATTAAAAAAAATCGAAACTTGCAGAGTTCATCAGTGCTTTCTATCAATTCCACTGAAACCGTTAAGCTCTTTGGATACCCTGGCAGGCAGGATGCGAAACGGGTGCAGAGGGTCCAGGTTAATCCCCATTCCACCCGTTCACTGGGGGGGGGGCGTGGGGCGGGGCGCTAGGATAACAGCTCCCCATTTGACCACGCTCTCAGCCAACACAGGTGTGGGTCGAAGCCAAAGCCGCACTATTAAAAACCTTCATAGGGCCTTGTGAATAACACAGTTCTGGGGGGGGTACTAACACTGATTCTGCCAAAACTGAATCACCACAGGGGACCATTTATATATATAAAAAAAAAAAACAGACCTTACATAATAAGAGTTTAAAGACAGAACAGTGTTAATAAGACATGGTTAAATAATTAGCAGGCGGGGGGAAAGCTGTTTACTTGCAGTCTCCGGGCTGTTTGCAGGATCCGTGCTCCGTACTGCAGCCCTGTCGACAGATCGCTGAGGAGAGAGAAAGAGAGGGAGGGAGAGAGGGAGAGAGAAAGGGAGGGAGGGGAGAGAGAGAGGGAGAGAGAGAAGGGGAGGGAGGGAGAGAAAGAAAGAAAACAACACAAGAGTCAGCATGAATTCCCCATCCCACCCCCAGACCTCGGGGCTCGTGGGAATGTTCTAATCTCCGACCGGGAGCAGTAATCCTACAAAATACAAGATTTATCTGAGCTCTGCCATCGCCCTGCTGGAAACAGACGAGGGAGGGGGGGGGGGGGGGGTGCGCTGGGCCACCGGCACCCCAAATCCACCAATTCAACCTCCAACAAAGGCCCCCTCCGAGCTACACACAGGCGAGGGGGGCGTGAGGGGGAAATATGCTAGCCTAAGAACCGGGGTGTCGGGGGGGTGGGTAAGTAAGCTCGCCCCCCGGAAGGGTGCTGTCTAAACTCCTGACATCATGCTGCATGCCGCCCGGCCGGGTCATTAAACACCACCTCCCCGTTATCATTAGAGCCTCTGCAGCTTCCACATTACAAATCGCCACGGCAATGGAGTCATTAGACTGAACTTGCGCTCAAAGGCCCGGAATGCTAACCCCCCACCCCCCCCCGCCCCCCTTAACCCGCGCACACACACACACAGGGGTGCAAACACACACCGTGAGAATGGGTTTGCACACCCCCTGTGGAAAAAGAATACGCTGCAGTATATTGTAAATATATCAACATTATATTCACAATATATTTAAAATATACTGCAGTATATTACATTTTTAAAAGGGACCTCTCTTTTTTACACCCCCCTCTCTCGCACGCACGCACGCACGCACTAGAATGCCGCTGTGCATGCTTGCACCTCTCGCGCACACGCACACACAGTTTAGCCAGCCCCCTCTGTACCTGTGTTGCAGTCTGGTCCAGCCCACCCCTCCAGACAGGTCTTATTGCCGTTGTGGTCGCAGGTGTAGTGGCCGAAGAACTCGTCTCGCGGCCGGCAGAACTTGTTGCAGCCGAAGCCGTAGTAGTGCTCGTCGCAGGTGACCCGGATCTGGTACTCGAACTGGGCCACGGGCCCGTTGTGCTTCAGCGTCTGCCACTGGCGGTTGGGGTTGATCATCCCCGAGTGGAAGGCCTTCTCGATCACCTCTCCCGTCCCACCTGAAGGGTTCAAGTCCAGGGTCATCGCAAGCCACGTGAAAAATTCACTCATTTTTACTCCTTTATTCACCATCGAACTTCAAAAGGTCTTCCCTGTCCTCAGAACGGTGCTAACGGTCGGTCGGGTCCACGTTTTGTATGGCTGTCAAACGTTTTTATCGTGCATTTTTAATGCTGCGTATAAAACTCCCTCTGGGAGACCATAAAGATAAACTGAACTGAGCTGAACTTAACAAGGCTTGGGTGTGAAAGGACCGCCAAGACGCTTCCAGAAAGCCGGGCCAAAACTAAAAAAAAAAAAAAAAGCACAATGTTTTATCTCGCATTGTTCTAGGCCTCATTTCGCCTGCGGACCATTTCCAGAAGGATTTAGATTCCATGTTCCACTTACAGTTGGAACCCCCTTTTCTGAACCTGGAATTCAACACCAGGCTGAGGTGTGTCCACACAGGGCATTCCTGACTGATACACCACCACGAGGTCACTGTCTGGTGCGAGTGTAAATCTCCCTAGCCTTGGCATGTACACCACGCTCAGGCACGCGTGTGCGTGCGCACACGCACACACACACACACACACACACACACACATAGCCCCCCTGAAAGTACACACACACCCATATGCGAGTGTGCACTTATGGCCCCCCCCAAATCACTCTCTCACACACACACACACACACACACCTATGCAGTCTAACACAGCCAAACGCAGTGGAGGGGAGGACCTCGATCAGGTCGCCGCGGAAACGGGGGAGAAACAGACGGCCTTGTGGGTCTGCGGCTCCTGTAACGAGCTTTTCCACATGACCGCCCGCGGAACAATCCGGAGCAAATTGAACGGCTCCGCCCCTCTAAACCCACCAGCCCACCTCTGATTCTGATCCCCAAGGGTGTCCGTTTGTGTCTGTGTGTCTGTGTGTGTGCGTGCGAGTGTGTGTGTGTCTGTGAATGTGTGCGTCTCTGTGCACGCATGTGAGTGTGTGCGTGTTTGTGTGCGTGCGTGTCTGTGAATGTGTGCGCGCATATGAGTGTGTGTGTGTGTGTGTGTGCGCGTGTCTGTGTGCGTGTCTGTATGTGTGTGTGTGCGTGTGTGTGTGTGCCTGTGCGCGTGTATGGGTGGGCGAAGGGACTGGAGTTATTTACTACCTTTTAAAAGGAGAAAGGTTAAATTACTGAGGGGGGGGGTGGAGGCGGGGGGGCGGCGATATTTCACACTAGTCTAGAATCCCGAGCTCCTCTGTGGTATTTCACTGCTGGTGTGCAGCGTGCGGCCGGGGCGATGTGACGCCCCCTTACGACCTGCTGCCTGAGCCGCGGGGCGAAGACGTGGCACGAAACAGACGGAAAACCGTCCTGCCGGGACCTTCCTGTGAGAAGGCCCAAATCTGAGAGCAAACTGTGACATTTTATATAAAAAAATAAAAAAAGAAGAAGGAGCACGCGAATAACAGAAGGAGATTATTTCGCACGTACGCCACGAGGCAGACTAGAGACTCTCAGACTCTCAAATTTCCGAGGGCTATGCCTCATTACCCTCCCAGTTCAACCGTGTATCGATCGGTCCCACGCACTTTATCGATCGGAAAGAAAACTCATTAAAACTAAAAAAAAAAAAAAAAGGCTGAACAAAACCAAAGATTAGGCAGCACTTAGGCGGTTTCTAAGCTTTATTTGGTTAGCATTACATCATTAGCCCCTTCGAGTGTTTAATACGAGCGGGTTATTAACTTTCCTCAAAGGAAGTGAGTCAATATTTGACAGGCCTACAAAGGTAGGCGCACTTATCTTTATTGCTCTTGATATATAAAACCAAGGATAGGATGTTAGGTCGTTGCGGGGGGGGGGGGGGGGAATAAAAACTTCAACCTTACTGTAATCACCTGCATGCGTTCCTCTCCGCGTATGCCAGAATCTAAAGTACAACTTCACACGTCCCTGCTCATTGGTGCAGAGCAAGACCCTCCCCCCCTCCTGGTGCATTGTGGGTCTTTGACATGTGCGGCTAGAGAGAGATTGTCATGCGACGGTGTTTTTCGCACCCGCTGCCTAATGGCTCTCGAAGAGACGCTAAATACAGAGAGCAAACTAAGGATCCTACTGACCTCAT